>JAJTIW010000013.1:600000-1173904 GCA_021365295.1 Tricladium varicosporioides | reverse complement strand
CTTGACAAAAAATATATTCTTCTAATTTTAATTATTTAGAAATTATCTTGTTCTATAGTTTTTTTAAATAATTATTATTTATTAAGCTTTAGAGATTAATAATAATTAATTTCGTTAAATAATATAATTCTAAGTTTCTCGAGAACTTTAGAAATATTTAGTTATCTTTCTTTTTATATTCTAGTAATATTTAATTGTTTATATATTTTCAACTTCTCAAGTTCTTTCTTAGTAAGCTTTTGTTAATTATATATTATTAGCTTCTTTGTACTTATAATACTTAGTTACTTCTTGGTCTTCTTGCTTTTATAGTTCTTGATAATATATCTAGATTTCTTATAATTAAAATAGAGATTCTAATCAAAGTATCTTTATCTTTCTTCTTTGAATATAAAATTAATTTTTTTTGAATAATAATTTCTAGATAATATTGATTTACTTGTTCTTATAATTATTCTTATAATTTTTGTTTTTCTTGGACTTGTAATTATATTAACTATTTACTTTTTTTTCTTTTTGTTATTTATATAAACAATAATTAATTTTAATAACAAGAGCTATAACTCTTATAATATTAACTAATTTTTATTTTTTATAAAATATATTATTTTTAATAAATCTTTTTAAGCTTTTTATAAATTAATTAATTAAGGCTTATTAATTTTAGTCGACTTTTATAATATAATACTAGAATTTTATAATATATTCGATAGTAAACTTTGTCTATTTTAATATATATAACTTTTATATAATTATCTTCTTTTTGTTTATATTTTTATAGACTTTTCTAATCTTGGACTTAAATTCTTGAAAGTTTTTGAAGATTATATAAGTAATATAAAGATTACTATTTATTTTTTTTGTAAATAAAGTAATTCTTGAGATAAGATTTAATTTATTTAATAATATCTTCTCTTAGATATAAGATTATTTATATATTCTTTTAATTAGAGTCCTGGAATTTGTCTTTATTAAATCTAAAGTATATTTCTATTTAGAGAAAAAAGGTTTCTAATTTATTTTTATTATCTTTGAACTTGTCGAGAAAAGTAACTTTAAGTGACTTGATACTTTTTACTTTAACTTGAATAGTCAAAGAAATATTAGTATTTAATATAAATTTATTATTATTATTTTTGTTATTATCAAGTATTAGATTATATAATATTACTAATAAAAATAATAATAAAAATTGAGCTATAGCTAATATAATAATCTAAACTAATACTTGAGCTAATATTAAAGCTTTTCTTATATTATTAATTATTAGACTTATAACTAGATTAGTTTATTATAATAATTTTATTAAAGTAAATATAATAATTAACTTCAAGATAAAATACTTAAAGTATAATAATTTTACTTTCTTGTTAATATTTATATAAGTACAAAATTATTAAATTAATATTAATATTAAAATATTATTTATTACTAAATATTAATTATTTGAAAATAATCTTATTACTAAATATTAAAAAATAAACTTATATTTAGAATATTTATAACAATTAAATATAAAGTTCTTATTTAAGAAAACTAATTAGACTTATATAAAATCTTTTTATTCTCTAATTAATTTTATTAATAATTAATCTAGTTAATTATATTATCTAAATTAACTATTAACTTAATTAATTATTTAAGTTATATAATATTATATATAATTACTCTTTATATTAACTTTCTAGATTCTTTATATTATTTAAATAAGTCTTAGATCTAAACTATATATAATATAAAATTATAATAATATCTTACAAGTAATATATAAATTAAACAAGTTCTTAAAGCTAATAAATTAATAGTCTCTTGTTTAATAAATATTAACAAGTTAAAGTAAATTAATTAATTTATAAATAATAATATATTATAAGATTATTAGTTATATAACTATAAACTTTTTATAGACAACTATTAAGTAACTTAATATTATAAATATTACAAGTATAATTATATAACTAGAACTTATAATAATATAAAAAGATATAAAATCTATACTTTTATTGTTTATAATATTATAAACTAGAAATAAAAAACAATTAAATAAAATATTAATATATTACTTATAAAAAGCTAGAAGTTAATTATAAGGTCTAAGATAAAATATATTTAGTTTAATAAAAAAGAAGTCTTAAAGCCAAATAAGTTTATATTTAGAGATTATTATAATTTCGAGATATTTTTCTCTTACTAGAAATATAAAAGCAAAATAAAGACTTTATATATTTTATCTCTTGTAACAAGTAGATATATTATATATATTGTATATAAGTATAGAATCAAAGAATAATTACAAAAAGAATATATATTACTCGAAATATATTCTAAATAGATCTCTAGCAAATCTCTAGCAAAGATCTATTATATCTCACGCGAGTATAAGAATAGCTAGAAAAGAGTTTAAAGAAGAATATCGATTAGTTTCTCAGTTTTGCTAAAAGATATTATTACTTGAATATTAATTGAATTATCCTGCTTGTAGCTATATTATACTCTATTATTTGGGCTTTCTATATATATATATTATATTAATAAGATTTATTTACTTTATTTGTCTTTATATATATTATATATCCTTTAGTCTCTAGATTTATTAATTTTTTCTCTTCTGAAAAGTTAATACTAAAAGAAAGTTAGATATCTAGCTACTATTACTAACTCAAGCTCTCTAGGGAAATAGAACTTTCTTATCTGTTATCAAAAGGCTTAGAAAGAAGCTTTATTGTCTAGTAATATCAAGAATAGCTAGAAAGTAGCTAGTCTTTGGTCTCGGTATATAGCTAAGCCTCTTATAAGTCGCCTCCTTCTTATAAATAGCAACCAGGACATCAGGACGCTACGACAGTCTCTAGAAAGCCAGGATACACTAATCCAGACCTTAGAATTGTCTTAGATTACCTGGAGGACGTCTAGGAAGTCTGTACAGGTCAAGGATCAAGCTAGAGATTTCTAGCAGCTTGAAGACCCTGATTTGTACACTCAAAGGCTCCTGTTTCGTAAGATTACAAAGGGTTTTGAAGAGAAGGAGTCCTTGATAGCTAGCCAGGAGCTTCGAATCCAACATCTAGAGACTAGGCTAGAGGCTTTAAGGCCTAAAAAACGAAGGAAGGTCCGGACTAGTCTGTTACGGTCGTGCCTAGGCTTGACCTGCACCTGGCATATGCCGCGGGACCAAGGCGGTAGCAGGTGGCAGTATATTTGTATTTAGCTTTCTGACGCGTCCTAACCTCTTCTTCTCCTCTTTAGCTTAGTATCGTCGAATAAGAAGCCACTCTACCTTTGCCCTACAGGCCCTGATTTGGTGTTCGTGACATAGTCCAAATTCTAAGTTCGCTGATATCAACGCAATACAGCAGGCCCAGGAGGAGGCTAGTAAGGCTAGTAGGGCTGAACAAGCTAAAGAAGACCTATATGAAGCTAGTATAGCTTCCTCAACCTCGGATTGTATTATAGTTGACTTATAACTTTGAAGTGTTAGAAGATGTTGGGGTAGCGCACGGGCCATTTCAGGTGAGCGAGATGGGGGTGCACGGACTTATAGAGAGGAATAGTCGACATGATATTCCCTAAGGGTTATTATAGTTACTTTAGTGAAGTTACTGAATAAGATATTCATTTGAGTTGAGCACGAAGCTCCTATCTAGAGAAATACTACTGCTTATATAGAACCTTCCTGCTCCCAGGACGACGGGGTGAGAGGTGGACGAGGGACGACCGTCCCTTGTGCCAAGTCTTGTTGGAATTAACGACTCCAGCCAATCGGATGACTAAGGGTCATCAACGCAACGCGATTTGGGAGTGCCTGAATCAGGGTAAATCAAGTCTATTGGGAACAGCGTATAGTCTCTTGCTGTCAGTTCTTGTCTTGTTATTATACAGAATAAACTACGAAAGTCTTCAGGCCACATATGGAGGACAACTAGTGAGACGTGCCTGAAACGCACGTGCTGGAGCAAGCACTTGCCTAAGGCCTCAAGGCCTCACATCAACAAGTCTCGTCCCTCGTCCCTGATCACATGACATAATCACGTGATCCCCTGTGCTGACTCCCTAGATTCTCTGTGTTATATAGCAATAACCGAGCCTCAGACCTAGGTGGCACGTGATAACGAGAACCGTAACACTCGGCAAGAGAACCTGAAGCAGTCAATACAAAGATCATATAAGGGATTATATAACAGAAATAAGTTAGTAGAATCAATATCAAGTGTTACAGTCGTACCTGCGCAATGTCTAACCTACGTAATCTAGTTGCGAAGGCGGTAGTATACGGCAGTATAATTTGTATTTAGTACTACGACACGTCTTATCTTCTTCTTCCTCTCTTTAGCTTAGTATCGTCGAATAAGAAGCCACTCTACCTTTGCCCTGCGGGCCCTGATTTGGTGTTCGTGACACCAAGCTTACTAAACTACTCAGTAGTAATCGGGGTAAGCTACTTTAATCCCGAAGCAGAAAGGGTCTGTATAAGTCTAGTTAGTTTCCTTAGATAGAAGATTCGTACTCAACTCAAATAAGCATTCTGAATATAAGTTTGTTCTTAATACTTAGT
This sequence comes from Tricladium varicosporioides, assembly GCA_021365295.1. Classification (NCBI taxonomy): domain Eukaryota; kingdom Fungi; phylum Ascomycota; class Leotiomycetes; order Helotiales; family Tricladiaceae; genus Tricladium; species Tricladium varicosporioides. Next base: position 1,169,352 of record JAJTIW010000013.1, on the reverse strand, counting down.
AACAAGATCACCTCCAAGTAATCAGCCTAATAGTGACAACCGTACTTTAATACCAATACCAACCTGACGAACTTAGTATTTACGTAACTACTGCCAAGTAGAAAAGACAATCGTTACAGCAGAGTAACTCGATTAATATACAACCAATAGTCTCAAGAATCATTAAAAAAATCAATCAATGTCTCCCTTCAGACTATCCCATCCAGCTATCCCTGTACACGCACGGGGCGTGACAGACCTCTGCTAGAGACGCAGCAGTAACCCATTTAGATTATTTCAAGCATATATATTGGCTCTCGCAACAATTCCCTACCTATATATCCACGTACAGCACACATAACACGCAAGCCCATGTAACGATTGCTATTACTCTCAAGCCAACTCGCGTACGACAGCAAGCATATAGGAGTATTCGATGATTTAAGGAGTCTGAGGTGGCTTTACAATTAATAGAATACCAAAAAGTATCCTGTTACCGTTTCGTAGAGCATTAAAAAAAATACCCAAGATGATATATTAAGATGGGCATGAAGCTCCTAACTAGGATGTAAAGACAGTCTTATATAAAACTTCTAATTCTCCGTGGTAGACGGGCAGATCGTCTACTCAGTCTACTACACTAGTGTTATCATGTGATGGCTTGCCTGAGGGACGCAAAAGGGAGCTATAAGGGCATACTGAACCAGATGGCAAAGTTCCTCGTTTGGTACTCCGTAAATGTGGAGCCGTCTCGGGGGGGGGCCACCAACATCGTATTTGTTGGAACTAGGAAGAGGAATAGGGATTGCTGAGCAGATGTCTGTCTCTAGGCTATGAACAAGTCCCGCATTAGGTGTAGTGCGCCTGCTTACCTAGAGCCCCGCCTGAGTTATCGCTTTGCGCTAATTTGCTCTGGTTGACGGACCCGCCCTCTGAAGCTACCTACTCAACTCCACCCGTCTTGTCTGGCGCCCCGCCCGATCCTCCGCCATAAAGCCCAGTTCTCATAGCTTAGTGAGTAGCAGTTCTTCGATCGTGGGAAGTTCGTGGTGGTCACCATCGTTTTCGCTATCATTTACTTCAGTGATGTGTCTATAAACCATGCCAGTTCATGTCAGATCAGAAATCGAGGGCGATTCCTGACTAGTTGGACTGATCGATGGTTGAATTTTTGCCTATAGAGGTAGCTATATACACTTGGGGGAGGGCTAAGGTGGGTCCATTTTGAGAACTATATGTTCCAAATGCTTCGAAAAATTTTCTCTCATGCTGTTGAATAAGCGACGACCCCAAGCGCCATAACCACCATTCCATCACATAAATAGCAAAACACATGCATAGTAACTTCAAGAATTAATCAATATATTTTACGATCTAACCGACCCGTGCAATTGGCAAGCAAATTAGCCTCACATATTCTTCCTGACTTAATACACGCTTGCTCATGCTATCAACAGTAAACCGGCATTATTTTACCCTTATTTGGGAATCTACCACATGGTACGATATCATTTTATACGCTGAAGAGCGATCTAACACAATAGAAGCTTACACAACATGGGCATTATCACCACAGGTGTGATAATAGTAAGAAAACTGCTGATATAGTATAAATTACACGGATATGTAAACGAAGGACAAGACGTATTATCACTTACAAGGGAGAAGATATTTTTGAAATTAGCGACATAGTCTGCATCCCCCGTTCCCTTCTTTAGCCTTACAACCATACCAGGAGCGAGTTATAATCTTAATCGACCTACGAGCCTAAGAAATCTATCGTACTCGTTTAGAGCGTAATCGTGTTTTCGTATCCTCGTATACCCGTGTTATCGTATTAAACCCCCTTCGCTTGTCTTTTGGTGACGTGCATCGGTGCAATACCGTAATATCGCTTTCTTTGCAGTGGTTTTCTTGAATAGTAATCCTAGAGGCCAAATTTCCCCTTGGATCTTGGATCCTAGTGAGAATTTGTTGCGGTGCATATATATAGCAATGCGTTCTCCCTCAAATTCCTTTTACCTCAGCCATTGATCCATCGTCCGAGTTTTAAAGCAAACAAGAAACGCAGACGTATCTGTTGCTATTCCTCACATCTATCTTTAAAAAATGAATATAAAGAGAGTGTTCATGCTTGTTACGAGTTTCGGGAAAGCCTTGGTGGCCTCTAGCATTTCCTCGGTCACCCAGCAAGCTTGTTCCCCAGCTTCGTTCAGCATTTCCACTGATACATTGAACATCACTTCCCTCAGTGTTAGTGCAAGTCTGGCTTACAATTTCACAACATACTCTTTGATGCCTGGAAGTAGTCAAGCTGGCTCATATACCATCGACTTCTGCAACGTCACGGTCACCTATGGCCACGAGGGCTGGAACGACACGATCAATGTCCACGCGTGGCTCCCTGCAGCCTCATCTTGGAATGGTAGACTTCAGGCACTTGGAGGTGGGGGTTATAGTGCGAGTTTTGGCCCCTTGTACACGACTCAAGCGGTTGCCAATGGCTATGTCGCAATTGATACGGATGCCGGTCACGTTATGGGAACAGATGCAGCACAAAGTCCCAAAGATTGGGCATTGGCAAGTCCAGGAAATGTCAATATATTTCTCTTGGAAGATTTTGCCTCCATATCTCTCCACGAGATGGCTGTCATCGGTAAAGCGGTTGCGAACGCCTATTATGGCACACAACCAAGCTACTCTTATTTCGAGGGCTGTTCTGGAGGCGGCCGACAAGGTCTTATGATCGCAGAGAAATTTGCTGATGACTTTGATGGCATCTTGGCGGTCGCCCCAGCAATAAATATTGAAGATTTTATTCCGGCTGGATACTGGGCGAACCAGGTCATGAATGACTTGGGCGTTTTCCCACAACCCTGCGAGTTCCCCGCCTTCACGCAAGCTGCGATTGCTGCGTGTGATGGGCTGGACGGAGCAACTGATGGCATAATTGCATTACCCGATCTTTGCAAGTTTAATCCTAATGACATCGTTGGCCAGACGTTCTCTTGTGAGGGAACACAGCAAAATTTTACTCAAGCCGGAGCAAGCATTGTCAAGGCAGTATGGGACGGTTTTCAGAGCGCAGATGGAAATATTGGTTGGTTTGGTTTGAATAAGGATGCTCTGTTGAGTACATATATCAACACAAAATGTTCGTCAAATGGTACGTGCTCGCCAGCCATATCTGATCTTCTCAGTGGCTGGCTTCGGTACTTTATCGTCAAGGATCCAAGTTGGGATCCAAAATCCATGACGGACACACAACTATCCTCATATATCCAAGAGTCTGGCCAACAGTACCATGCAATGCTTAGTGCTGCGGACCCGGATCTCTCTAACTTTCGTGCAGTAGGTGGTAGGATGATTACGTGGCACGGGCTTGCCGACGAAGCTATTCCACCAAATGGAACAATCGCGTACTACCAGAAGGTTCTTGCTTTAGACTCCAAAGCGGACGACTTCTATCGTGTTTTTGAAGCCCCTGGTGTTGGGCACTGTATTGGTGGAAATGGACCAATCCCAAATGATGCATTTGACAAGCTTGTTGCCTGGGTAGAGAATGGCGTGGCTCCTGATACATTGGCTGCGACGTATACGAATGGAACCTCACGAAATCTCTGCCCATATCCTCTGCAACAGGTATATTTGAGCGGAGAGTACAACAATTCTGCCTCTTTCGCCTGCCAACCCCGAACGGAGCAGGGAACCCCAGCAAGCGAACTACCATTTTTTAACTCGAGCTGAGCCGCGTCGGAAACTTGTCGACGGAAGCATGGTATTGATTGTTTTCCATGATTGAATCAGGAATCACATCCCATTCGTCGTTACCTTTCCTTTAGAAAATTTTCATGTAACTTTAAAATCTTGACCTAGCATAGCCTGCAAGCATTGCCAGCTAGTGGAAGTTTTAGGAACGTTTTGTGAATATTGGAGTATAGCTCACAGCTAGAATAAAATATATACCGCCTAGTATTTATGTCCATTCAAATGAGAATGAGACTCCTTAAAGAAGTTTTGAAGAAGTGCTCACACATTGGTCTTTCACTGGATGACATGAAGGCGTGAGTCCAGGAGCAGCAGTGGATGCCGCCAAATCAGAGCATTAGAATTTCCTTGGTTTCCGATTGACAAGCCTTTCCCCAGTTTATACAAGAAGCCAATTGGAGAGAACTTTCCGCTGGTGTTTCATGGGCTGAGATTAACGAACAGCAGGGTTGGACTCGAGGCACAAGGCAGAGTAAATCAGCTAACAGATGTCCTAGTGCGACAGCATTTATACGCCCCGGCACTTACCCATCTAAATGTTATCCGAACCTATCAGTGTACCTATTGTTCTTGAACGACCTATAGTCAAACTTCGGTTTTCTCGCTCTCAGCCGTATGTGAAGAAGAAGGTCAGCAAACCAGCCAAAGCACCTATGAGTGCCACAGCTAAACACTTGATTGCTCAGAGGCTTCACTCCACCCTGATAGTGGAATTCAATCCTTGCTCGTTGCGGTGTGTTGCTCTGGGGCTCTTATTCCAGACATTTCCTCCCGACGGTTTCCCAAGCACAAGGGATGAATAGACTGAGGTACCCTTAAAAGCACAACCATCACACTCCAAGTCTCACATTTCTACGGAGGCATTCCCGTAACATATTATATCAGAAATAACACCTGAAACTTAAAATCACCGTGTTTAAGGACAGCTTTCCTTGGATTTTACCTGGAGCCCACACATTAGTTAGTTAGCAACACTGACCTTATGTGGGTTCCACTCGAGACTTAGCAAATACATAACTTTTGTCCCTCACTTCGTGCATCACCACACATTGTAAATTCCTACGTTGAATACATTCACATCTTTCAAGATTACATGTCGGCCTCGTGCCCTGGCTAGAGTGGCTCTTACTGACATTCTCACCCAGGCGTTCACCTTAGGAGGGAAGTAATAGTGAGGGTGGAGGAGGCGATTGGCCACTCCACTATACATCCTCGGTAACCCCTCTACACATTCATCGTACGTGGAGAGCAGTCTCGAGTTTTATAGTAAGAATCTAATTCCCGTGGCGGTCTAGTAGCGGATGTATGACCCATGGACTGTGTATAATTTGCGAAACTGCTTGAAGGCTCTTCATAACTCTCTAATTTTGCTTACAGAGGATTATTTATGAGGTGGAGGGGGGGTTAGGTTTCAATTTTGTCAGTATTTACTCCAATATTAACACCTCTATGGTTGAGTCCCGGGTCATGTTAGAGTAGCAACTATGTAAGGCTGTCTTTGGAGATTGTGAAAGGTAGGGCGTTATTGAAAATGGGGAACTTCTTACATTACACGTTCTATCACTTACAAATACCTCCCCCCCCTGCTATCAATTCCGACTGTAGAAAATCTCAGAGGTACTTCTTGATCAACACCAAGCGTAGCGCTCGTTGTTAATCCATGTTGGCACCATGCCATACCACATAGCGCTAGCAATACTGTCACGCTCCCTCTCTACCAATAAATATTCAATATCACTCTGCGCTAACATTTTTTGTACTATAGGAACAGGATCCCACAATTCAATCTGATCAAGCTTCCACTCAGCAGCCTCAGCTTGAGCAGCCCGAAGAACGGCTTCCAAGCACTTGACTTGATCAAATGAAGGGCTGGTTACAGGCACATCTGCTTCGATGACAAGTCGTAGGATATACAGTGTGTTTTTGTGATTCCCGGTCCCTGGTTTTTCATAGTACCGGTGAGTCCATATGGCCCAAATACGATTTCCTGGATTGCCCGCAATTGCACCTTTTATAGCTGGTATCTTGCCAAACAACATCCCACAAGTGAAGTTCTCCTTGCTAATATGCCAAAGGATATGATCCAGATCTGGTACAATAGTGACTCGCGCGCTGATTCTTTCTCCTGGGTTTGACAGAGACTTTCGGATCATCAACTCGTCTTGCTGGCACAATATTTCGATATCACTTTCGCGAAGGTGCTCCAGGAGAGGATCGATGGAGAGCTGAGATGGTTGAAGTACGATATGAGAATTAGTCGGATTTGGATGCCAGCCAAGTTTGGCGTAGTACTCTTTCCCTATGTCTGAGTAGAGAATGCTGCCCACATATGTCTTGTCTTCTGTCTGCCACCCAGGTAAAACCATCGCTAGCTCCCGCATCATACGAGCCGCATATCCACTACCCCGATACTCCACCGGGCAGAAAACACTAGCGATGCCATGGACAATAGCATCACTGACTCTCCCATCACCATCAGCTATCAGTGCGCGTTTTCGAAATGTCTCACAGGAGCATAGAATGGACCTTTGGTTTGGAGGGAGATTTTTATCGACTAAAATCCAAGTTGTCATACCCCCATTCCTTGCTAGTGGGATTGTAGTTAGGAAGGCAGATTCTCTTAAGTACTCAGGCAAGGTCAGTGAGTCTTTCCATGATGCTGCCGTGTTGGTCCAAATTGTAAATGTTTCGCTCTCTGTGGGAAGGCTCAGGTGTAGATTAGCTGAGCTTGAACCTCGTAAGTGGTCTTGATTATACAAGGACCCCATAATTGTCCCTTCTCTTCCAGCCCAAAATGTGATCCAGGGAAGGTAGCAGTGTGCATCCAGACTTGGCGGTTGGCATAGGTGGAAATATTAACTTGCAGGATTTAGATATGGTTTTGGTCACTATCAGCGTGTCAAAAATGGACACCTCGGCATCTCAAAGCCATCCTCCAAGGCAGCGAAAGGCAAACAAAGAAGAGTTGAGAGGCTGAGATGAAACCTCAAAGAAACCACAGCTTAATTGGGCAAATACAGCCTCGACGTGTATGTCGCTGTGGTACATATTTGCTAATGAATCTGACGAATTTGTAAACATCAGGCTCGCGTTTCACCCTCCCCCACGAGCGGTCACAGCCATGGCAGACATCCAGCCACAGATCTCTGCAACGTCGATCTCTAGGAATAAAAAGATCAGATAAAATCTAACAGAGAAACGTTTGTACTTTGAATGACCACCTTGGAAAGTTCCGTCACCCATAAAGTCGGACATTTCCAATCCCCGAGATTCATGCCGCTGGGGGAGGCGTGAGCGATAAGAATGGGGCTGACGGGGGGTGAGAGATGAGATGCAAGTGAGACAGGTAATGTGCGAATGCAGGGTAAGAGGGATGATCACACGGATATTATGAAAATCATTTATGCATGATACTGGGAGCAACGGCGAGAAGGTTATTTCCAAATCACGAAGGCAAGTGGGAACGATGATAGTGGCGGAGTGTAAAGTTTATTTCTATGTACAATTGGACCCCCGAGTTCAAGTAGACACAAGTGAAAATCAAAAAGCGTAATCATAACTCCATGACTTCATTCCTATCTGTCTGAACAATTTCCTAGCCCGTAACCCACAACAATATTTGTAGTCCCGTTTTTCTCTGCCCACAGCCTAATAGCAAAGAAACAAAAGAAATATACATGTAGATGATTTAAATGACAAACTGGTTGTGATAGTTAAGATTCTAAAATGTATTTATGACAAACAACGCCCCGTTATTTCCCAACCGAAACGCTAAATCGCAGCACGAAATATCAATTCACCACCCATAGCTCTCAACTAAGACCGGTTAGAACTCCGAGCAGAGCAGACTTAGTCGCTCAGCGACGGCGTCTATTTGTGAAGATAGACGCTCGACGCGGTCCATAGCTGCAGAAGATGAGGAAGAAGCGGCGGGTGAGACAGTGACGAGTTCGTAAGTAGCAGGTTTGAGAGAGAGGGTGCTGAAGTCGAAAGGAAGCTTTGGCTCTGAGATGTCCTCCTCGACGGGAACGACGGCGGAGGAAGCGGCAGTGAAGAGAGCAAAGGCTGGATCGGCATCAAACTCTTCATCAATGACCTCGATAGCTTTGACAGGTTCCTCAATGACGGGTGCACGCTCAACAGTTGGAAGCTCAACCTTCTCGTCATCACTTGCTGGGGCGATGAAAGAGTTGGATGTCTTGCCCGAGAGAGCCTCGGTGTTGATGACAGTCTCAGGAATGCTCAAGACGGAAAAGACTTGTGGTTGGTAAGAGAACCCACCATCACCGTTGAGGTCCAGCATGGAGAAGTCCATGTTGTGCTCTGGGATCATTGCCATGCCAATTTGGTGTTGTTGCATCTGTTGAGCAGCATATGGGTTGACATCCTTTCGGACTTGGCGTTGCGGTTGCTGTTGCTCGACACGAGGTTGAGTGACTTGCTGCGCGGTTTGAGCCGCAGCTGGGTTCTGAGAGAGGGTATCGAGGAAACCGGAGAATGATGGGGAAGAGAGAAGCATGCGAGTGAGGTCCGAGAGACGGGTGTTCTCATCCATCAAGGCACGGTTTTGCGATCGGAGATCTTGGTTCTCGTTAACCTTGACGGCAATTTCACCCTCGAGCTGGCTGATGTACTCTGTAAACTGTTAGTATACACTAGTTGTGAAGACATTGTGATGTAAGCTTACCCTTTCGTCGTGAGCGGAAAGCACGAGCTGATACTTTGTTTCGGAGTTGTCTTCGCTCCTTGCTGCTCAACTTCTTTCCTTCCTCAGATGCCAAGAGTCGTTCATCCTCATCCATCTCCTCCTCATCCTTGCGCATGCGGTGGGCGTGAGACATGTTGTTCTCAGGTGTGTGTCCCTCACCATTGTCGGTGCCAACACTGCTTTGTCTCATCGAGTTGAGAAGTTGAGAGATCTTCTCCTCGACGATGGGGTCGGAGGGTGGGTGAGATGCACGAGGACGTTGCGATGACTGCCTTGCTTGTCCGCTCATCGCATTTTGTCTCTGCTGTTGAATGATCTGTTGCTGCTGCTTCTGTTGTGCCTGAGCCTTGGCAAGTGCTTGCTGTTGATGCATACCGGGCCAGAGACGCCCGACGTTGCTGGTCTGTGTCGGGAGCACACTGGCTGTTGGGAGCCCATTGTTCGATGATCCAATCGAGGATGGGTCGATAAACTCCGATGATGATTGCTCTGGGTAGAAGAACGCTGGCTCTGGATTGGGTGAATCGAACTCCATATCAATATCTGATGGGTTGAACGATCCATTGCGTCGGGGGTTGGTGTTGAAGTCAACGAAGTCGTCGCTGGGGCTCAAGCCAGACAGGTAGCTATCCTGGAATACATATGGATTGCTGTTGATATGAACATTGTTCTGGTTGACGGCCAAGGTGCTAGCCACAGCGCCCTGTGGGATACCTGTCTGTTGCTTATACAGGTCGTACTGATGGCTAGGTCCCGAGAGACTCTGTTGCGAACTCGATGGTAGCGTCGGTGGTGTGTTTGATACGGCGCGTACGGTGTTTGCGAACTCGCTCTTGGTTGCGGATGGGGAGATGGATGGGGATGGTTGATAGGACACTTGTTCGTACTGGGAGAAGTCGATGAGGGAGTCCAACGGGTCGAGGCAACCGCCCTGCGAACTCGACTTGGACATGGTGGAGGAAGATTGCGAGGTGGTCGACATTGTTGCCTCAAGAGTGACTCGCGATGTCGAGATGTGGTGTTGGGTTCAATACTCGATGAGTCGATTTGTTTGTGCTAATCAAGGCTCGCTGGATGCGAAAGAATTTGTTTGAGGGATTCAGGTGGTGAAGAGGGTTAGGTGCCTGGCAGAGGTAATCAGGCTCGGCACCGAAGGCCACGCGTACTGTCCAAGTTGGGTTTACTGTGTTGTGAAGCGAGGTCCGTCAGCCACTGCACGCCGTACTCGCACTACTTCGTATCACTAGGGGAGCTGAGATGAGTTGATTTGATATGATGTCCAGCCACAACAGAAATATCAGAAATGCAGTTGTTGCGAGTGAGTCGTGATTGATGAAAGAGATGGGTATCGTGAGTGACGCTGGACGGAAGGAAAAGATGCTGAGTGAGTTTGGGTTGAGCCGCGAAGCAAAGAAGCAGACGACGTTTGAGAGCAGACACGGCGGTACTTGAGGCCCCGTCGGATTATCGGGCTGGAGGGTCATCTCGGCGATGGGGGTTTTGCAAAACTCACTTGGCTGCTTTGGGCGCTTGCTGGGGTGGGACGGACATTCTCCTTTCTGACTCGCTGTGTGTTCATTTTCTTGAGACGCCTCCCATCATGCACTGCCTCACCATGGTCGGCGGCTTCTTCCGTCCACCAATACCTATCATCGCTCACCACTTACTTGCCCTGTCTGCGCCCCGCCGCGTGGCAAAGACCACCCACCAGCGGACTTTTGCCTGAGAGCGATCTGGTTGCTCGAGGACCACCGTCCACTTCTCCTGACCAATAATATCTGTCTATCTTCAAAGCGGAGTCTCGGTCACCGAGAAGTCCACATCTTGAAACGATATCTCATTGGCTCAAGAAGCGATACATGCTGACTGAGGAATCCAGCCCTGAAAATTGTGGACGGGCTTTGGAATGCTTCTCTTACCCTTCTAGCGTATTTCCACTTCCGGTCGTAGAATGGCGAAGTGGGGAAGGAGACATGGATTGAACCCGGCTTCAAAAATAGCATCACCAGTTTCATGTTCCACATCACTGAGAAAATCTGTGGATACGTAGTAAACGTGCTGGAGATCGCCAGACGGTGATTTTCTACTGGAGTGGCTTGTGTTTATGGCATGAGTTGTCTCGAAGAATGAGGTTATCGTCCCCGATCATATTGGTGGGGTAAACCTCCTCTACAGTACAGGTGAAGAAATGTAGAGAATCCGATACTGACATTGGGTGTGATCCTCACTCACCCCATAGTATGAGGAGAGTAGTCAGCGCCACTTCTCACCTAAATTCAAGTGAGATGCGGACTCGACCGAAAACATGAGATCTGTTCTGAGTAAAATCTGGGGATCAATTAATCTGAGGTTTCTTGTCCTGTTCTGGATTCTAACCATTCAATCGAGGACAACAGGTTGTTTCATCTTGGGCTCAAACATCGGACGGGTGCCACAACCAGCTTCTGCTCTTGTCATATCACGCAAAATCAGCCTTATCCAACCAATCCCCTCCGAAACGGTCAGCGATAAACCCAGATGGTGGGAGCATAACAAGAAGTTGTAAGAAGCCTCCTCTGGGTGGTCATCCTCAAGTTGTCTCACCCCTCCTTTTACGTTTCCCCACAATTCACCTGTTTGCATTTGGTTTTTATGCACACAGCACACTCCACGACGACTACACAACGAGGACCCCTAGCAGAGCTGAAGAAGACTCCGTCTTTACCTCGGAGGTCGTCCTGATTGTCAACTAGTCCCGTGATGTGGATATTCCATATATTCGGGACCCAGCATTAATATGGGAGAGGAGATCGGAAATAGAAGCCATCTACAGAAATGCCCACAAGGCTGATCAATGCCGTGATGGACAACACGAGTGTTTGAGTTTCAGGAGATCATGCTATGAAAAGTCTTCGGACCTAACCACCAAGTCCAGATCTCGACTACAGCTTGAATGTTTCTCGTTGCACCCCACGTTGGCAGCTGGTAAGGAATGCAAGAAACAACAGGAAGAGAAACATCACCGGTGTGTACGCGTCAGTGTACACATGTATCCGTACTTTATCGAGATGTTGTACAACATACCCTCACCACCACTCGATTCCAGTATGGACAAAGGCCGTTGAAACTTCAAACGACGAAGAAAGAAAAAAAGGGGAAGTAAAACTTGACAAGAGTGCTCCATCTTAAGATTCTAGAACTCAAGTCCCACAGCTCCACAAAGCCCACCAGTCTTTCATCTAAACTCGAAGTTTGCTCGTTGGTCCACCACGTTAATCAACCTTGTGGAACCAACGCAATGACAATCGAAATTTGACTCTGATCAAAAGCTTGAAAATTTCCTTCATGAAAGCCAAGAAACCCTCAACTTAAGTTCTGGGCTCTCCGGCCGAAGAAATGCCACGCGTAACTTTAACTTCGATCACAGTACGAGTCCGACCATAATGGCGGGCACAACCACCCAGAGAGAAGCCGCAGGCGCTGACAGTCGGCATGCAGGCTTGACGAGGTGGCTTGGAGGTCCCGATGTGGACTGCTGATGGTCGCATGCAGTCCTGGTGAGCTTTAGAGTTTGAACGGGAATTTAGGATGGTCGTGGGTTTGTGAGTAAGTGCTAAATATAGAAGCAAAGAACCTAGGAGAAAATAATTATTGATGTCATTCTTGACTACTGAATTCACAAGTTTGCTTTGCGATGAGCACATGGCGAAGCTCCGTCGACACCATGTCACCAAGTTTTCAAGACCTTGAAAGCACTTGCCACTCGAGAGATTCTTTGCATCCATACTCCAGTTGAGTTGGGAGCAGTGCCTGCGCAGAACCAAATTGGAAAAAGATGGGACACTGAAGATGCAGAAGTTGTAAGGGGTATGAAGGAGGCTTTTCCAATTCTCGCTTTTGTTTTCGTATAGGTCAGCAATTGCCGGATGCTGGGGCACGGCAGCTAGGATTCCTTTCCGCCATCAACTCATACGATGTGAACTTCTCCTGCTTAGTCTCCTAGGCAAGCACAGAGAAGCCACTATCATCGCCTAGTCAAGTTGACGGCGACTTTGAATAGAAGAATCCCCAAAAGAGGTCAACCCTAAATTGTGATGACAAGTGCAATAAAAAGATGAACTACCCTCGACGGTTGAATCCTCTCATAGAACGAAAGGAAAGGTCGAAGTTGAATTAAACAACAGATAAACATGCGTATAGGGGAATACCGAACCTTTTCACTATTACCTTTGCGACCCTTCTAACATCTTTGTGTCTTTTCTATCATTTGTCCACGTTGTCAAAAGGTTCAGCTCAACTAGAAATGTCTCGGAAAGTAGCGAGATAATACCAACTAATCTGTTTTCATCCCACAAAAGCAACACTGATGGCTTTCTTTGGCAAGTGCCATTGATTGAAAATAAAATATTACAGAAGCAACATCCACATCTGCGATTGGCGTTGATTCTCAGCCCGAAACAAACATTTCTGCAAATTATGGATGCGTTTAGGGGTAGTTGACCACAATGTGCAAACCCTCAGTTACTTTGCTTTGGTTTCCATCGCATCGTGTCAAGGAGCGAAGATGCGGTCGGTCGTCAGTAACGTTCAGTCATGGAATTGGCGGCTGATTATGGTGGGAACTGTGGTCTTCATGGGTTTATACATGATGCTGGTTGAAAGAAGTCCCCAGGACTCAATTCCACCCACTTCGATATCTGCGAACGATCACAAAGGTCCTACGAAGACTCGAAAAGGCCCATCGCAAACACCGCAGCCAACGGTGTCGAGGATACCCAGTAAATACGATATATCTCGGTTTGGAGAGCAGGCCAAAATCGAAGATCCATACCCGGTGTTTGGAAAGGAATATGATTCGCCACTCGATGCTGTTCCTGGGAGATTACGCCCGACAACTTTGGTGACCTCTACAAAGGTTGTGCCAACTGCGAACCCGTTACCCAAGCCTGCTGCCAAACCGGAGGCCAAACCTTCTCCACAACCAATACTTAAGCCAGTAGCTAAACCCGAATCCAAACCAGCGATAAATCCTACTGCCCAGTCAACACCAAAACCTGTGGTTGAGCCACCTACGAGGCCAGCTCAGACTCCTTCACCAGGGATAAAAAGGCCTGCGAAAGAGCAAACAGCTGCGACAGTGCAAACAAAACCGAGTGCGAAGCCTGAAGCTCAACAAACTCACGAAGGGTATAAACCCAAGCCTATTGTTTCGACAGAACAAGATGTCGAAGAAGGAAAAAGTGAACCTACAAAGGCTCAACATAAAAAGCCAACAATCAAGGTCACAACGGCTGTGTTAGAGCCAATACCTCCAAGTAGTGTCAAATCCGCTCTCCCAGCTGGCACGAACCAAGTCACAACTCCTTTCGACGACTATGTAGCCATTTGTCTCGTAATTAAGAACCAGCACGAAGACCTCTCTGAATGGCTTGTCCACCACTACTACCACCTTGGTATCCGGAACTTTTACATCATGGATGATGGCTCCTCCCCTCCCCTTGAGTCTATCAAAAATACCTTTGGCATACCGATTTCAACTCTTACTTTCGAATATCTCGATACCTCTGCTTATAAAAGCCCTCCACAGCTGGATATATACACCCGTTGTATCTCCCAGTATGGGGATAAGCACACGTGGATGGCCTTCCTCTCCCCCAACGAATTCCTAGAAATCACAGAAGAAGGTGAGAACCTTGCGGGGATCTTGCTAGATCTGGAACAAGATGATGGAATTGGAGCTCTGGCGGTAAACTGGCAGATGCACACCTCATCCGGCCTTCTTAAACGGCCGGATTCTACACGGAAGGCATTCGTGGAATGTATTTGGGATGATGTTGAAAACGGAGGGAAATTTTCGAACAATACGCATGTCAAGTCAATCGTGCGCACAGAAAAGGTTCTCAAACCTAAAAACTTCTACACTTGGGTGTTAAAGGACGGTGCTATTACGGTGGGGGAAGATGGGGATGAAGTTACGGGGGAGGAGGGGAGGTTACCGATTACGAGGGAGAAGATTGCGCTGCATCATTATGCGGGAAAGTCAAGGGAGGAGTTTGAGGCAGGGATGGGAACAGATGGGGGAATGAGAGAGGGAGAGTGGAACTCGTTGGAGAATATGTTGCCCCATGTGCCTTGCCCTGAAATGGCAGCTTATACGCCCTAGAGAGGGTGGGATGGATGGTTTCTTCTATTGAAATACCACAAAATTCCTATAATTTAGGCTGGTGGGCTATGTTGACAACGTGATCCCTCATTCCATTCCGTCAGAGAACACTCTTCAGGTCTGTATTATCCAAGTACAACGCCAATATACCCATGTGCGGAGAAGCCCTCGCTACTAACGCTTAGAAAGAGCAGCATTGAACTTTCACTCTTCTTGAATTTCCTCATTTCAACAAAATATAAATAATTTATGTATGATAAATCTTGTTCCGCTCTGTGCTCGTTGCTTAGCTAATCCAACAAGGTTCCCGGTCGTGTCTCAACAATATCACTATGACATTGTCAGGTTACTAAAGCTTGAGGTAGGATACGTATCAGACCGTACTTGTCCGTGCCCTAAAGGGGTTAGTTGGCTCCTAGGGGTTTCGATATGCGTGGCATACAAATCAACAACATAAATAATGTTGTGTATTGTTTGCTGGAGCTAGGTGGTTTTAAGAGGGTTTGAAAGATACAAAAGCATACTTACGGAAATCATCAAATTATCCGTGCTAAGGGCAGATTGTCTCTGAATAATGTAGTTGATAGCTTTCGAGGGTGGATCTATCTGCAGATCTCTGTTTAGTGTTCATTTCAGGATCCCGAGAGTAGCGGAGCTGCAAAGTCTAAACATTGATATGAGCTGGTGAGCCATGGATTTTAGATTGTAAATACTCGAAGAAACCATTCAATTGTGAGAGGCCACTACAGTGATGCCTTAACATCGTTGTTGCTGGGTGTGCTTTGGGTGGCGGTTGGTTCTAGAAAAGCGATACCGGCTTGTCGTTGGGGAAGTCTTGAACAACGAGGTGAGCCCCAGAACGGATCTGTACAAGCTGAACTATGCGTCTGCTATATCCTACCCGCTATTTAGAGGTTATCTGGAATTCATTATTTATAGCATCAGGCATCACGTTAATGCTTCGTCGACACCCCTTAGTCCTGGCTTGAATTATCTTAGAATTAATTGCTGAGGATATGTTGTGATCTAGTGTTGATCTTAAATATTGTGGCGCCGGAAACACTTGTTATTTTTAGATCGGATATTCGGTCTGGTCTTACATCGTGTATGGTTCAATGAGCAAGTTAAAGGCAACAATCTTCGTCGCAATCACAGCACTGCATTTCTTGATTCCCCCCCTCATTCCCACTGCGCATTGCACTTTTCTCGCTTAGCCGTCTAACCGATTTCCAATACCCCATACTCTGTCACCCAAGGGCCGGAGCTTCTCAATCTTAAACGAGAACTTCTGCAATGGGGCTTGGCAAGTTGAGTCTACTCCTTTGATGTCGTTGAGCTGGCAGACATCTGCGCTATGATCACAAGCTCCTTGAGTTAGGCTCTCTGGAAGAATTTCCAAATTTTGAAACTCGACGTGAATATCTTGGAGCCTATCTTGAGTGCCGCAGGTGTCTAGCCAAGATTTACGGATATTCAACATTTTGAGAGGCGCTATGGTGTCGCTGAATGGGAAGCCAAATGCCGGGGTGTTCATGTACTCAGTGCAATACGCAGGTATGTGATACAACCAGAGAAATGACACCCAGGTGAGATGATGGCAGGTTTAAGTGTCCCGTAATGTTCTTGAACGAGTGGGGCCTACTGCAAACCAGACCATAGCCTCTTCACCGTGTCATGTTGCCTATGGCTCGTTAAGCGACGAGGACACAACACACTATAGCAAATTTTCAGGGAATATTCCCAGAAGATGGCACTTCTAATGGGGTGGCTAAAATCATACATGAAGAAAAATGTGGTCGTGCATGTCAAATGGACCTGACACGGAGGTTGTACACTCTAGGTACCTAATGGTCTAAAGACCAGCATCAAAAGTCTAGGTTTTTGGGCAACAGTCCTGGTAAATCTAAAATTCAAACAACGAACACTAAAAGTTAGTGAATAAAAGTAACTTTGCCATTAACAAATTGTGCACATAGAGCACTGCATTGTAATAATTCCTGGTTGTTTTATATCTTTAAAGTGTCCTGATAGAATCAGGTACTGAAAGATAAATGGCGGGGTCGTGAGACCTGAAAATCGCCTAAAACATGCCCTGAAAACACAAACTTTTGACAGCAGGCTTGTGAAACCGTGGCTGGGAGGTTACACCGGCCATATGAGATGTGCCACAGAATTTTGGGTATACGAATTGAGGTGAGAAGAATAATTTTGGTGTAACCCCTAGTGGGGGGTTTTTAGATGGTAGATTGCGTGAGAAATCAGCGGTCGGTCCATTTTGGTGATCAATGTATGATAGCATAAAGTTGAAAAGAACTGAGGAGCGAAAAGGGTAAAAGATGCAAACTGCTCATGCATGGACAGAGTAGTTTCGCTCGTAGCTGTTGCGCCGGCTTATCAAGCGGGGAGTGGCATTCCTTCCCGAGTATTTTGGATATCAACTAGAGAGGTAAACCCGTGGAAAATTGTTAAATTGTTGAAAACGCTGTGGGAGGTCGGACGCGGGATATCCTGAGAGACCAAGGGGGCGTTTCTGCAAGATTTGAATGCGAGAGAAGGTTTGAAGAAGCCAACTGAGTTCATGTGTGACCAGAAATATCATGTCTTAGATCGTGGCTGTAGATTATCAATTTATTCTAGTGATTTTGAGTGTAAGCTACACTGTTGTACCACTCAAGGAGATTCATAACTCGTTAAGATATAAAGATGTCGTCCACGATTCCACCCTCCTCCACAGTCTTGAGGAAATTGCCCCGTCTCAATCGTCAACAACACTAATCCTCGCTCTGCCTTCTGCCCAGGTATTCCTCCTCCACTCCCTTTCCTTCCTGTCCCTCTTCCCCGCACCACTGGGTCTGCCCCACCACCACAAAAATGCATCGCTTTTGTCCCGTCTCCTCAATTTTCGGCTTCGAGTACTTCTACTACCTGTACCACTCCAATCACTCTCGCTCATCTCGCACCTATGCTTCCTGGTCTTGGCCCGCCTCGGTCTTCTCACATGACCATGTCGTCGTTCCCAATCAGGCCCACCTCCACCACGATGCCGAATATACGAGCCATCATCATCAGTGAACGATGATTCGGATCTAGATGATCCATAGGAAGAATCGTATGAGGACCAACTTGAGTATTGGCGATTCATGCACCATCTATAGAGCAGAAAGAGAATGAGCATGAAGCCGAAGACAGATCCGATAAGAGCTCCAGCGACAACCCCCGAATCGCCGCCATCAGTGCGCGGAGTTACAAGTTGATTAGTTGCAGCTGGCCCCGGAGAGGCTGTCATAGTGGGATCTGAGCCCACAATTGGCTGTGTTGCGACATTCGTGGGTTGACCAAGTTCGATGATGGTTGTGTATGTCGTCGTAGATCGCGTAACAGTCAGAGTAATTTGGTGTGAGTTTTGTCTTGGTTGCAATTCTAGAACTGGGTCCACATATACTACTGGAAACGGAGCCATCGTGCCGAAAAATAAAATTAAGAATTAGTTCATGATTTTGGAAAGAGAGTCGCGATATCATGAAAAGGCTGGGAAATCCGTCATCTTGTACTCGGAAGTGGAGCCACCTGATGGAGGGTTGCGTTGCCCAGCTTGACGCAGCCTTGTACCAATGGCTACACGGTGTAGCGCGAAATCGACTCGAGCCGCAGAAATCAAGCGGATGTTTATCGGGTCGATAATAGGATCTCGATATAATGTGGTCGCTCTCTGAGCTAATTAGTCAGTCTGCATGGGGGCTTGCATGGATCAATCAACTGCAGACATCATGGCGTTCGTTGTTGTCATGCGTCCATCATGCAGCAATTGTCCAATCAGGGAAAAAAGAGGTTGGACTGCAAACGCATCAGAACCCCTCCCAATCAATTGAATGGAAAAGCTTGTTGACATGTTGACAACATTGTTGCACTGCTTCAGGAAAAACTTGGCACCTACCAACAGCCATTCTAGTCAGGCGTGGCAATTACTGCAGCAGCTCATAAGAAATAATTTTGCCTGTTTCCACCAGTACTGTTGTTGTAAGCGGGAAGATCGCCATCCATGAGCGTCTGCCAATACTCCCAATCAACAGACGTAATCTCGGGCATTTCCATTATATCAAAGTTCAAATCGACGTTGGAAAACTGGTCTGTTGTGTTTTGATATGACTGAGGAATAAGATTGCCAGTGTAGTCCACTGTGCGGGTTGACCGGATATAAGATTCTTCGTTTCGAACTTCATTTGTTGGTCTAGAGGTATCTCGAATGTTCCGCTGAGCTCGCAGCTGGGAGATAAAAGCAGGAGGTGATGTGGTGTAGGAACTCTGACTCGCGAGCCCGACCTCTTCTCTCTTGCGATATGCCTTTACTGCTAAATTGCCAATGGCAACGTAGAGTGCATTCTTTGTATCAGTGATAAATTCGGGATGAAAGTCGTATGCAATTTTGACTTGCTCCCACGCTCGATCGACCATTTCCCCCGTGAGTCGGTATCGAAGTTCGCTAAGCACATAGATGAATGCATCAAGTTGGAAAAAGTGCTGGATATGCCAATAATACCCACGGACTGCTTTGATGGTATGCCCAAGGCTATCGACCTCCATCTCTTTCAAACTCTCTTCAAAAAGCATATCCTTCTCGCTTTGAGGCATCGTTGCGCCTTTGTCGGTATATTGGCGGGGATGATGGGCCATGATTCTCATTGAAGAGATGACTGATTTCGCCACGTATTGAACTATGAGATGTAGTGGAATGGACGGGTCGCAGTATTTGACATATTTCTCTTGGAACTTCTTTTCCAGCTCATCTATGGCCTTATCCTTCTCGGCGATCAGCTCCCATCCTGTTGGTATATGCCAATTCGAGTCGCTGCCATCTTTGGTGAAAGTACCCGCGCTTCGTAGTGCCTGAGCAACCTCGTATCGTAAGCTGCAAAATATCATCTCTGTTGCACCTTCTTTCTCAACTGGAGGTTCTTTCATTGATGGACTTAAATCGCTATCGCTTATGTTTGCAGGAATATTGGTGTCGAATTTCTGGAGCCACGCAGGAAACCCTGCACCAGCCAATTTTGAAGCATGCCCATCAAGGAATACAATCTGCCACCATGTACGCCTACGCATCTCAGCATCAAAGACGGATATGTCATAGCGAGAGCCATCTCTATGTAAGCCAAGCCTTTGCGCGATACGAACAGTAACACCAGTGAGAATCCAGATAGAGTGAGGGTCATATGATTTACGAACACCAAGCTGCAAGAGAAGCCATTAGTCATGCTGGGTGAAATAGTCGGATAATGACATGAGTGCAGGGTATGGACACTGTTGATAGCATTTGATCCTTCGAAACAATGTCTATCGAGCAAGAAATTTCCCAGAATGGGATTATGTACTTACAATGTAAAGCGTCAATGCTTGAAGAGTTGTCATATTAAGTGTCTTCATAAACCTAGAATTGATTAAAGCTTGTTGTGTTGCATGAGAGTACTTGTGAATCAAGAACGATCGAGATTCGCCAAACATACTCTCGCATTCATCGTTCGCTAGTGAAAGGACTGCCAGGAAGTATATAGAAAACATTAAAGCTTCCGTAGGCCGTGTTATACTTCCCAAGTCGCCGCTGGCATCCAAGATTATCTGCTGTACCGTCGGTGCATGGAATAGCTTTACTAAAGGATTGACGTTGACAAGGAACGTCTGCCACATTCTAAAGATGTGAACAGGCTGAGGATGAAGTGAAGTTAAACTTTTGGACGCTGTGTTATGTCCAAGTAAAAAAGACTCAGGAATAGGACATAGATTTGTGTCGTTAGCTCCGTCATCTGAAGAGGAGTGTTCTTGGGGATCCCTAGAATCCTGAATCTCATCACGAAGATTTTCCCATAGGGTGCTAGACACGTTAATGCATGCAAGAGCGACAAGTATAACATAAGACGTACTTTTCTACATAATGAGAATTCTCCTTGTCAGTGAATAATGCGCCTCTCTCTGCATTTCGCGCTCGGGGAACTGCCAGGCTAATGCTCTCTGGTGCACCATACTCTCTATATGCATGCACGCGATCCTCAGTAGCAGCCCCTGAGGGGTCGTCTTCATCGTCTTCAATTTTAATTCCATTCTTTTTCAACAAGTGTTCATATTTTTTCAATCTCGTAGCGAGATCTGTCTCCGTGAACTTTCTTCTTCTGCGTCGTGGAAGTGTTGGCGTGCTGGCTACGCATTCTGCTCGGGCCTTGATACAGTTTGAACATGGTTTCTGTCGGTCACACTTGACTTTCCGTTGTTGACACAACACACAGGAGTGCCCACGGGTAATCTTTACAACCGGCGGTGCTGCAGCTGTCGGTACTGATTCAGGAGTCTGTGAAGGTGAAGCTAACATATTGAAGGCACAGCGGAAATTGAGTTGTAATTGTTGCGTCCGTTGATGATATTCGGATGTTCGGGCTTTGGACGGAAGTCTCTAGGAGCGAAG
This sequence comes from Tricladium varicosporioides, assembly GCA_021365295.1. Classification (NCBI taxonomy): domain Eukaryota; kingdom Fungi; phylum Ascomycota; class Leotiomycetes; order Helotiales; family Tricladiaceae; genus Tricladium; species Tricladium varicosporioides. Next base: position 1,148,304 of record JAJTIW010000013.1, on the reverse strand, counting down.
TGGATATGCACCTTTGAGGAATAGCGTCGCCAAGAAACTGGCAGAATTACAGTTGACCGCCTTGAGGACATCAACTTGGGTGACAAGAGTGTTTCTCAGGATATCAAATTTCCATTTTCACTCTTACCAACGGTCACCAGGAGTTTGTTCAGTGAGTGGAGCGACAAGCATTCTAATAGAAGTCGGATCTTGCGATGACAGCTTCATGTTTATGCGAGCCCAATTAAGGCAAATAGAGTGTTTCGGAGTTTTCTGCACGGTTCGGTCCCGAACGTCCTTAAGCCCTCTCCTCGCTCGCCGAGCTGTGCCTCTTTAAGGTCACCTCATGCATCGATCTATTTAGGCCAAACCTCCAGCACGGTATCTGTACCGTTGGCGCCTCAAGAATGGATCCCAGAACAAATTTGATTTCTCGGAACCGTAGAAGCACCCGAGCATGCAAGCCACGCCATCTGGGTACGTCTCGGGGTGTAGAAAACGTAGGTAACAATTCTCGCGAACTTGCAATTTGAGTCTGAGTATATTTATCTGTGTGGCAAGCCCACTGGGTTTTGATCAAGCTTTCTGACACCAAGACGCTACTCTTGTGTTTGCATTGACGAACTCTTTACTTCTTTCAATATTGTTTAATTATTCTCAGATATCGAAAAGCTCTCCAATGGGTTCCATCAAGGAGGAGCCGAGGAGCTCAGCGGAACTTGACATGGAGAAGATTAAACCTACGACCACAACGAAGTCCGAGGTCGAGCCTGTCTATCCAGACTGGCGACGACTAACATTGATCATGATTGCTCTTTATATGACTATGTTCCTCGTTGCACTGGACAGGACTATCATTGCTACAGCCATACCAAAAATCACAGATGTATTCCATAGCATTAACGATGTTGGGTGGTATGCTGGTGCTTATATGCTTACGCTATGTGCGTTTCAACTGATATACGGCCGCATATACACGTTCTATTCGGCGAAATGGGTTCTTCTTTCATCCATTTTCGTCTTCGAAGTTGGGGTACGTACATGTATTCCCTTCCGGTGTGTGAAAAAGGCTAACCCTCATATAGTCCGTCATTTGCGGAGCAGCTCCGAGTTCTATAGCTTTCATTGTCGGCCGTGCCATTGGTAAGAATCTCTGTATTCCTATGAGAAGTAATGCTAATAGCCTAATTTATAGCTGGTCTTGGATCAGCTGGAATATTCAGCGGTTGTGTAATTGTCATGGTTAATGCTGTTCCTCTTCATAAACGACCTATGTTTCAAGGACTATTTGGGGCTGTTTTTGGTGTGGCATCTATTGCAGGACCTCTACTTGGCGGCGTCTTTACCTCAAAAGTATCGTGGCGGTGGTGCTTCTACATCAACCTTCCTATTGGAGCTGTAGCCGTTCTTATCATACTCTGCATCCTCGAATCTCCTCCATCCAAGAATACCGATACCCTCAAAGAACAATTCATGAAACTGGATCCGCTTGGAAGCCTCGTATTCCTCCCTGGAATTGTCTGCCTACTACTTGCCTTGCAATGGGGTGGTGTTACATATCCAGTAAGTTATTGACATGGGATCCCTTTTTAATCCTCTAGATTGTCTCTTAGCAGCATCTCATGATGTTCTTCACGAAATGATTACTGACCTCTACCCAGTGGAAAAGTGCCCGCATCATTGCTCTTTTCATTTTGGCGGGACTTCTTCTCGCCTTGTTTGTTGTTGTACAATTTAAATCTGGCGACAGAGCCACGGTTCCGATTCGCATTATCAAACAGCGATCAATAGCATCCGGATGCTACTTCTCTTTGATACAGCCTGGCTCCATGATGGTATTGGTTTACTTTTTGCCTCTCTACTTTCAAGCAATCAAGGGTGTCTCCGCTGTTCGGTCTGGCATCGACACACTTCCTATGATCCTCGCGCTCGTGCTCGCCAGTATAATGAGTGGCATCTTTACTGCTAAAACTGGATACTACGTCGGTCAGCTCTTCGCCTGCTCTATCCTGACATCGATTGGAGCGGGCCTTCTCACAATGCTGAAAGTCGACACTCCCTCACCAAAATGGATTGGCTTCCAGATTCTCTATGGGTACGGACTGGGTCTTGGTATGCAACAGGCAGGTATGGCCGCCCAGACATGCCTCAAGCAAAAAGATGTTATGACCGGAGTTTCCCTAATGTTCTTCTTCCAAGGACTGGGTGGTGCCCTTTTCGTCTGTGTCGGTCAGCTGGTCTTCACTCAATCCCTAGTGTCAAATCTTAGTAAAGTCGCAAATCTGAACGCTGCGCAGATCGTAGGTGCTGGTGCAACAGAGTTGAGGAACTTTGTACCAGCTTCCATGCTCCCGACTGTTCTCATAGCATACAATGCAGCATTATCCGACACATTCAAACTTGGTGTTGGACTTTCTGCTGCATCGATCATCACAGCAGTGACTATGGAGTGGAAGGATGTGAGGAAGAACAAAAAAGGCGGAAAGAAGGAAGCGGATGTTGAAGCAAAGAATGAGGAGGCGGAAGAGGCAGGAGTTATTGCAGCGAATGATGATGTGCACACTGATGTGGAAACTGTGGTAGGAAGCAAACCCACAACGCCAGAGCCTGCCACCAAAACTCTATGATACCCTTATTTGGATTTTTCTTTTGTTGCATATGTCAGGCATGACAACTATCCCACACTCATGGGATTGGGACGGAGTTTCGGTCACTGGGATATTGGGGCACTAGGTACATATAGACGAACACCACTTTGGAATAGAATAATCATATATATAATTATTTGTAAATTTGCTTTGAGAAATGTTGAGCTTTTGATTGAAGCCTTTCTTGGTAATTTCTGATCTGGTAATTGAAGCATGGGGTTTGTATTAATTATGGAAGCTATTAAAAGAATTTTTGAAAAGGGCGTACTGGTCCACACTTGTTTTTTTTCTTTTGTTGTTGAAGGAGTTACAGTTCTGATCAGTGAATAGCTTTATCACGCTCTGACAGGTCATTGAATTTAACGACGAAACCAATAGAAAAGACTAGGAGTCTGGACTGCTTATTGAATGGCTTGATTGGCATCCACGATGGTTGTTACACTTTTCCATGCAAGGGCTTCCAACCAACGCCTTTTCAGCTAACATTGCGCAATCTCGCGTGCGGCAACCAACGGGTGCATTTTCTCTTTCCGATTGAACGACATCTCTCTTTTCTCTCCTTGTTTTCAGGATGTTTCTTTCGTAATTCAGCTGAGATTTCATTCATAATTTCATATTCCTATCAAATCCATGCACGCACTGCTCAAGCGTATCTACGCAAATGCCAAAAGCAAACCAAGTATACTCTCAACTCCGTCATCATGTACTTTTCTCTCCTTTGAGCCTCATCCTCTTACTGTTGAGATACTCATAATCGGGCATAGCTTCTCGAACGAGTCGCTCCACAGTGGTGCCTCGCTCCTCTCCAAATTCCTCCTTCCACTTCTTTGCTTCCACATCAATATCCAGCGTTTGACTTGATGCAGCCTTCTCTGGCAAGATACCATGCGACGCATCCAAACTCGAAAGCATGACCTTCCAAATTGCTGGCGTCTGCTCTATCTGCTCCTTGGTCTTTGCCTCCCAGGAGAACTGGAGTTTGGAAGAGTCAAGTCCTAGAAGCTCGGCCATCCGTATAACAATATCCTGGTTGTTGATAACATCATCCGCGTCGAGCACCAGTGGCCAACTCTCGCCATCGCCCTTTGGCTCCTTGCTGTATAGATCAGCATAAAACTCGTACATCGAGCGATGCGCTGTGAGGGTCATCCCAATTGGCAGCTCTGCTTCTACCGAGCTCACAACTCCCGGCGGCAATTTCACCATTGTCCTCAGAAAGGAAGGAAATGCCAGCACAGGATTTCTAATCAGAAAAGCTGGTGTGAAACTCTTCAGTAATTCATCCGGGATTAACGTCTCATTCTTCACCGATCGCTCCGTCTTCCCCGCCAGCTCTGCTACCCACGGTGTATCCTTCACCTCCCGTCCCGGAAACTGCAATTTACTCCCCGCCTGTGGTCCAAAGAACATATTCGCATGTTCTTTTACGAAGGCAATTTTTCCGTTAGATTCAGCTTCTCTGGTGTATGCCTCGAGATTGTTGAGACCGGCTTGATAAGCGTGCATCATCTTGGTTCTTTCGTCCTCTGTCCATTCGTCAACATGCTTCCCTCGGACGTGAAGCTGGTTGATGGCGAGGACGGCGGGAAGGAAGTAATATCCTCCATGTGGTCCAGCAGGTTGAACCTCTGGTTGTGAGTCTGGTGCGAGGATTTTCACCAGGAGATTTGATGCTGTTCGTGGGCCTGTTATGAGGAAGATGCGGCGGGGTGGTGGGGTAGTCATCTTGAAGCTTTCTAATATTGTTGTGGAAGGGAAGGTGGGTGTAGCTCCTCAAGATTGAATCGCGATTGAATACGAGTTCTACCCTGAGTACTTGAGTACTCAATTTTAGAAAGTTGAACTGCTGAAGAACATAGCAAGGATGAAAACACACCACCAGGTCTACCCACAGTCAACTGCCCCCCTGTCTAGACCCCTCAGCTGCACGCCAAGTCTCAGGTGTCTTCCGATCGAGGCTATGGTGCGCATAGCTCACAGTCGTCCCGTTCCAGAGTCAAATCCCCAAAATTCGGGACAAGCTCAAATGGCAGTTTGGAACACTAGGCTAGCTCAAATCTGGGGATTACAAGGCACCCGATCCAAAAACTCAGCGAGTTAGATGTCGTACCCGGGAAACTTAATGTTGTTTCTTACCGGAGCTTAAAACTCTTGACTAGTCGTGGCTTTTTGCTAGGGAGTTTTATTTCCAGTCGGGATCAACGTGTGATGACTAGCAGGTGCCAACTCATCTTTAGCCAAATGTTCGTGGTTATGTTGCACATAGTACTGTCTAAGTTGCCTATCAGATGCCAGGAAGTTTCCGGATACCAAAGTAACGGGTTGACAGCACTAAAGAAAGGTTGTGCGGCATATGTGGACACGGCATGATGCAGATTTGTCTGACCAAAATGTTACATGCCAAAGTTTTGGTGATATGGAAGGGCCTAGATTCTTCTAAAATATCGGTCGCATCTCTTCCTTCTGATTTTACTTTCATTTCGATTCTTACCAGGAAGAATCCTGAGCCAGAGTAAGATTCAAGTAGTTGCTCTTTGTGCCAATCCTTGCATAGCACTACATAAAGTAAGATTTTAGCCTCTGATTTATTGTCGAAATTTAGCATCTCCATTCTGATTCTCTAATCGGCAAACATCAAGCCACTACTTTAATGGGTATTGAAGTTCATGCTCTCTTCGCTCAACTCAGTTTGACTTACTAGATTCAAAGGTCAAGGGGAAGTATGTATTGGGACACTTGCGATGAAATGAGTCGTATTTTGTCCACTTAGAGTGGCTGAGGCTGAAGCCCGGGACTGGGGGTCTGCAGAAACACTGAATTACCTGACATTTCCCACCAATGGAGACCAGTCTAGTGAATGCCAGACTGGGATGGAGACATGAAATTTACATGCTGGCCTTCAGCCTATTACCTCCGCTGATCTCGAGTGCTTTTTTGCATATCGAGGGCACAATTTACTTTCCTGCCTAATACTCGCAAGTGAGCAGTATCTACCAGCCTGAGAGAAGTAGAATCCTTGCAAGTGGAATCAATAAATTTCTTAAGACCTTAGGAAAGCAAGATCAGTAGGATTTTGCGCGGGTGATACTTGTTGAACCCTGAAAAAATTAGACAGTTGTTTTGTATACGTGGTACAAAGAATTCAATTCTGTAGTTTCAATCTTATAGAATAGATACCAAAAGGCAGTAAGTAGTAGATCCGAGGTGCTGACTCCAACGCAATTGACACAATTAACAGCAAGACTCCGAAACTTTTTTTCTCCCCTGAGACACTATGGCAAGTGATATATGCTAGAATTACCCGAAAATCGGGAAGGGTAGATATTCGTGCTTGTTGCAATATAAAGGTCTATATGGGTGAGTAGAGATCAATACCCATATTTAATGCGCATCTTTGGGACTCGAGTCTGGGTCGAGTAGAGTATTTGGAGGTTTTTAGCATGGATACTTTATTCGGGAGATAATAGTGACGAGGAAAAACTGAACGAATAGAGCTTGGTGCTCTGTTATGGTTCGTTTATAATAGGAGTAAAAACCATGCCCTCCCTTGATATAAGTGAAAGTGTTTGGTTCTACGAAACGCAAGTGTGGGAGGAATTTGAAGGTTTAACCACATGAATACTTAATAATCGAGGAAACTACTGCATATCCTTCACACAATACTAGTAAGAAAGTGAGATATAAAAAGAATAACTGTCTCTATCACTGAATAAGAAAGATTATCTTCAGAATAGGAATGCCACGACAACTCCTATCGAATCCCACCGTTAGCCACGAGACAAAGGCTTTACCATGAGTTTAATCATCACCCAACTTCAAGAACAGTAGCCCATGTTTCCTTGAGCTAGTCACAAAGCCAGAGGAAACTGGGAAGCTAGGCGAGAATTATTTAACAGCACCAAGATAATAGGCAGGAGAATTTCGAGTTCTTTCAACCAACCCAACTATTTTAGATCTGTTTTTACAGTATTATTACGCCCCTTCTATAAAAAACCAGATACAAGAGCATATACGCAAGAGAGCTTGCGCTCTTTAGTACAGGGCCACTCACCCCGCAAGTCCTTTTTTTTTGTCAAAGTTTGGGAAGTTCTGTGTTGCGTGGGCGGAGTAAGAATAGTTTCGATAGCGGAGATCTAAGCAGAATTGCCGTCCCTGTGGATATTGAGAAATTAAGGAATTAGTAATTGTATATCATGGGATGCTGAATAGTCGCTATATAAAGTAAGTTAAGTACCTTGCAGATTTAAACCGAAAATATCATTTTGCTCCACCCACGAGACATCACGCAAGTACGCAACTTGAATACTAGGCGTAGCTATTCCAAGGATTATGTTGCCGGTTAAAAGATATATACATTAATGGATACCCTCGTTCTAATTCATAACACCCTGGAAGAAACCGGACTTGTCATTCATACCCATGTCCTTACTAGCGGTTCTTTTCACCTGATAACAATTTTTTCTCTAAACTTACAAACCGGCAACACTCAGAATGGTAGGGAAAAAAGATCTTTGGGTGGGACACAGCTGTCCAGCAAGTTAAGGCGTACACTCGAAGGTGGCTTACTGAGCGGCAATAACCATATGTCCTGGTTTTCGAGAACTTTTGAAATGGAGTTACGGAAAGAAGATTCAGAAATTATCCTTTAAATTCTACAGGGCTGCCCCCCAAAAGAGACTCAAGAACTGTGTAGAGGGAAAAAGGATGAAATTGAGTAAGAAATGCAACCAAGCATGGGAAGATCCTGCGATAAATCATCGTTAATTCGTATAAACCTATCGTAAGAATGTATGTGTCATGCCGTCATCCCTTCATACCACTATTTTATGTACCCAGGCTCCAAACCAGCAATTTACCGCCACAGAGCAAATATGAGAAGCTGGTCACTCTACCAGCGCCACGCTTAAAGACCTTCAAACATAACTGCCTAACCCTCCCCAACCACGTACAACCCTCCTTACTAAGCACTAAGCGGTGGCAGGAAGAAAGTTAGCAAATAGCATGGGTCTTACCAGTCTTTCCCTGAAGACTATGCCTCTCATTCTTGTAGTGTGGGTGGTTGTGTCTACTCTTGCCACTGTGCGAAGCATGCTGTCGAATGAAATCCGAGTGTTTCTTGATTTCGTCTTTGTCGAGCTCGTCCAAAACACCCATAGAGAGCCTGATATCACAAAGCAATTGGTCACACCTGCTCTTCGAAAAGTCTTCTCTGACCACAACTCGCAACATCTTCAAATCATCCGTGTGAGGAGCCATTGTATAAGCTGGCACAACCCAGGATCTTTGACGGAGTTGATGAGCAAGGGCGAATTCGTCATAGTGCTTCTTGGACTTAGGGTCGATGCGGAAAGCAACGAGAGGGAGGCCAGCTCCACCCTTCTGGGACATAATGATGAAGCCGAGTCGTTCAAGGGAGTCCGAGAGATAGTCCGCAGTTCGAGTGAGATTGCCCATGATAGATCGATATCCGCGCTTTCCGAGGCGAATGAGTTGGTAGTATTGACCAATGACCTGAGAGGCACCTTTGGAGAAGTTGAGTGTGAAAGATGCTTGGTCTGCACCAAGGTAGTTGATGTTGAAGACAAGCTCCTTTGGAAGGTACTCGGGAGCTCTCCAGACTACCCACCCGACACCAGGGTATACAAGACCGTACCTAGAGATTGTTAGCAAGTAGCTTTTGAGAAGCGCTACAGTCTTACTTGTGTCCAGAAGTATTAATTGAAACAACTTTCTCGAGTCTAAAATCCCACTCAAGATCTGGCACAACGAAAGGTGCAACGAATCCACCACTAGCAGCATCAATGTGAATGACTGTATCAATATCCCTCTCGATTAAAAGATCATTGACAGCTTTTGCATCCTCATACTCTCCAGTGTATGTTGTACCAAGAATAACGCAGATACCAATTGTGTTCTCATCGACCAGATTGACGGTCTCCTCTGGGTCAATCACATATCGTTCTGGTGTGCAGAAGACATATTTCTCCTCGACCTCGAAATATCTAGCAGCTTTCTCCCAACAGACCTGAACAGCTGAAGACATGACCATATTTGGTTTATCGCAAGGCTTTCCAGCAGCCTTTCTTGCATTCTGCCATCTCTTTTTCATAGCTAAAACGGCGAGCATAATAGCTTCCGAGGATCCGACTGTGGACGTGCCAACTGCAGCTGCATCATCTTCGCCTACTGGAGCATTGAATAGTCTGCCAATCATGGAGACGCATCGGTTTTGGATATCGGCGGATTGAGGATATTCTTCATAATCGATAAAATTCTTAGAGAAGGATTCGGTCATTAGGTCTTCGACTTCCTTTTCCTGCTCTAGGTTAGCTGGTAGCCCTTGAAGCTTCCAGAAGATTGGCACATACCATATATGTTGTAACAAATGATGCCAGGCTGAAAGACAATTAGCGGATGCTGAGGGTAGAGCTTTGATAAGCCTTACTTGAGCATTGGGTTGCCATCAAGGGATAGATCATCCTTGATCATACGGTACGCAACTTCTTTGGGCATTTCACCCTCTGGCATTTCATGCTTTGGCAGATCCTCAGCTGCGAATTTGGAGCCATAGACACTGGTTGTAAAGAGATCTGCTGAACTGCTTTCAGCCATATTGAGCCTCTCCATTCCTTTGACAAGAGGCTGCTCGGTATCTTTGTCTTTAGGAACAGTGGAAAGGTGAACCATGGTGGCGGTATTGCGGGGTAGCTTTCTTGATTTGAAGAGTGAAAGTGTATCAATGAAAGAAATTGGAAGGAAGGGAGCAAGAGGAGTCGGTGGGCAAGCTCAAGCTTTTAAAAAGAAGAGGGTGCGAGTGAAAGAGTCGTTAGGTTAATTAGTCGGTGTACTTGGAAGTAGTGGGGTCATATTGTTCCCCTCGTTCTAACGCCAGGATGTGAGCTGTCTCAAATCTTGGCATAAAAGCTTACCCTGCCTAGAAAGTTCCATAATTGTGCTTTTAATGTAGCTTCCGATTCGTTGCGTGGGAGTAGTCTTTCACGGGAGGCCCGGCCCAGGGTTATCAGTTTCAACACACATTACCAACGTCATCTTCAGAGCCTGCATATCAAACACCATACTTGGAGGATGGGGATTTGTGGAACGCCCATTAATAACACCTCAACCTAGTCCACCAGTGGACGTTCAGCCAACACGAGCAATTAAAAGCAAACACGAGTATCCATACGATTTTATGCCTCGTGGTCTGGTTTCTACCTTCACAAGTTCTTCAATGAGCTCCTCGATCACACGATATAGCTTTTGCTTTTTCCCGAGTGGGAGGACCCAAGAGAAGCTAGAAGTCGGGATCGGGCATCGTGCAGTTCTACATGATGGTGATTTGCGGGTGCATATTACGAGCTGCATCCGATCTCTAAGACATAAAATGGCGTGAAGGGACCTTTGTTTTAGGAAGTTGATGTAGGATAACCTCTTAGAGGTTGGGCACCGGTTGGTCAATGACTGTCACATTTCGCACGGGCTTTAAAACTTTTGTACCCCTTAAGCTTTGATTATTGGCATGTAAGCTGTACAGTAATCCAATATTAAAGAGCAGCACACTTAGCATGAGCTCTGGCCGCCATGAGCATATGAAGCACACGATCACAGCGAATTCGGATATTATCATAGTTCGTGAAAAAATTCTGGAGCTGCGAGTATCCCAATGTCTATTCATTGTAGAAATAGGACCTATTATTACAAACGCCTAAAGCGTGTTCGTCCTCTTCTTCCGAGGCCGTCTATGCTCTTAGAAGTACCTTTGAAAGACCAGAAGAACCAGCCCAAACGATGCATGCAAAACCCGAATACCAAATCAAATGCTCTATCCATTCCCATTAGTGTTCGTGAGGCTCATGTAAGCGAAAAGCCCACCAGCCTTCAAAACATTATGGAAAATATCTATACTGTATGAACACTCTATTTTGCGATCTCAACGCCACCAGTAGCACCAAGAGCCTTCTTAACATCACCGTAAATCGCGAATTGACCGGCTGTGAGAGTACCTGGAGAGACTTATGTTAGCTACGGGCCCAGGTGGGATTGAAAATCGGATGACTGATTGCACTTACCAACCATGAACAGACGAGCACCAATACCGGTGTATGAACCTTTCAAACCAAGCTCCTTGGCGATCTTGATCAAACGGGTGGTAGTTCCCTCTCCTGGAAGACCCTTGGTCTTGTTGATTTTGCTCAACATAGTATCAGCGGGTTGTGAGACGAGAGCGGCAGCGAAACCGGCGATGAGACCGGAGCCAAGGTTGATGGTGGTTTGGAGTCCATCGGACGCAGTCTTCTTGTCAACGGTCTGGTAAATGGTCTCGGCAACCTTCTCGTACACGACGAACTTAGCCATGGTGTATGGAACCCTAAATCCCTCATTAAATTGTGTTGTTATATCGCAGCCACAAATATACTTACTGCTTGAACAGGATAGGTCCGAAACCGGCATAGAAAGCACCAACACCCTCATTCTTCAGCATCTTGCTGAAGCCTCCAATGAGGCCGCTAGCATATGTTGGCTCAGAGACAAGACGAATACGGGTAGCCTCGAGAGGGCAGAGAGCAATATCGGCGAAGAATTCGGCGAGGGCAGATGATGCCAAGTACACGGCTGTACGGTTGTTTGAGGCAGTCTCATATCCGAGGAAGTTGATGGATTGTTGCTTGAACAGTTCGTATCCTCCGAACTTGAATGCGCCTTGGAGGAAGTATCCAGCAGCAGTTGGCCCGAACCCAGTCAAGAGAGCACCGGCACCCTCATTAGCAATGACCTGTCGGAACCCACCAATGAGACCTTTGTTATATGTGACGGGGTCGAGTTGTATTCTTGTCTTGACGCTGTCAAAATGAAATGTCAGTTTCCTATCGTCTTATCTGTGGCACAATACGTTTGGGACAGATATCTCCAGCGCAGTAACAATTCGAGGAGAGCTTACACATCGACGGGTGTGAGACCTCCGTGGGTAACAGAACAGCAGACTGCACCAGCTAAGGCGAATCTGGAGTAGAGAGCAAGACCGCTGAGCTTCTCTGGGGTGTTGGCCTTGACGTTCTGAACAACAGCGTCGACCTTTGTCGAGCCAGTTGAGGTTGCGGGTGATGCCATCGTAAAGTATATGAGCGCGCGAACAAAAAAGAAGGGATATTAGGATGAGTGAGTGGAGATGAAGAGAATGCGATGTCTCTACGATGGACGGAGGTCAATTGATGAATGGGGTTTGTTGGTTGTAGAAACTCAAAATTGCTTCAAATCCAAAAATTTGACTAGCGCGGCGCTCGGGAAGTCTCGGGGGCTGGAAACAAGAGAAAAGTTCTTGGCACGGTCGATGGGAGAACGGCCCACACAATCTAGCACGTGTCCAATCAGGGCCGTTTGGTAGGTGAGCACTTATCGGCTGAATAGGGGTTATTAGTACTTTAACGACAAAAGATATAAATAAAATAAAATATCTTCAATCAAACACTAGGTCGAGGTGATCGGATCTACTTTGATATTCTGGAGAAGTGCACAATTGCCTCTGAGCCTTCAGAGGCAGCCTCAATATTCAGCATTGTGAAAATTCCACCCTTCCAGTCGCTGAAATCCTCGGCTTTCGTTATTGCAACACCCGAGCATTTCCATGCCCTCTGTCTAGAGCAGCCCCCCTCCCCACCCCCCGAAAAGCAACAACAAAAAGGACAAGTAAGTTGCCCTTATCAAATAGGATTAAGGATTGATTGCAAGGTGATTAAGATCACTAGAATTGTTTGATATTGGAAACTAACCTTGAAGTGTCGATGGAATCACAGGTGCTCTAGTCACGATCCTAGAATACGGAAATTTGTTACGAGTTGGATTTTTTTCAAATGGTGACCTATCTACCATGAAACCAGGCTTCTCTCGTGGATTTTCCCTATCCCGGTGTTACTGGCCCTGAATGCCTACAATCCCGGTTTTTCCACGAACCCATAGAGACATGTTGACCTGAAATTGTAGCTATTACTAATATCAGAAAGGGTTCACAAAGCTAAGAGGTAAGCTCATCTTACGGATTGAATGTATAGTTATTTTTCATACATATCCTCTTCTTCATGAAGGACAAACTGCTCTTCCTCTGCCTTGGCCTCGGTTTCGAGAAAATCTTCGGTCTCATATTTAAGCTTCTTGCCTTTGGGGGTCTTAATAGCACCAGCTTCCTCGTCGGCCTCCTCCGCAGTGTGCTTCTTGCCCTTCTTGCCCGTCGCTGGAGTCGTGGCCTTCTTTGGTGACTTTGGTGAGATCTTCTTGGGTGTCTTGGGAGTGCTATTGGCATCTCCAGACTCTCCAGACTTAACTGCCTTCTTCTTTGGGGTTGAAGCTGCATCGCCATTCTCCTCGAAGAGCTTGCCAGAGTCTATGTCCGCCATGAGGCGAGACCAACGCTTTCTGTCAATTGTATTACCACTCGAAGTCTCAAATTCGGAGTTAAGAGACCATAGAAGGGAAGGTAAGACGTGTGTGAATAAGATGAAAATTGGACGTACTTGGTGGCACCAACAGATGGAAGGCCCAACTCCTTCGTAATATTGTCAAAATCGACTTTACCCAAAACACCCTCTGCCTTGAGGTCTTTGATTACAAGCGCAAGGAGCTTGAAGTTTTCCTGTGCGGAAGGCATTTTGGTGATGTAGTAGGCTTGTAAATTAGATCGACTATTTGATTGAGATGAAGTTGTCTTTGTGGTGTACAAGTAATCAAAATGTTGCTGCAGTCATTGAAGTATTGAGATGGTGAAAGGCTATAGGAGTCAACGAAGTGAAAAGGAGTGAATGGGAGTTTTGAAGGAAAATGATAAAATAGTCTCTAAACGCTAGACCAAAAGTGCATGCCTTTTCGTGACTTTAAAAGTGAATATTACTTCCCCATACAAGAATCAGCTTTGGGATTTTGTATGACGTTTATTCCACAACTAGTGAAACAAATATCAGAGACACATGCCCATTCACCTTTAACATCATCCTGGCTTTTGTCATATCCGCCCTCGAGGATTGATAAGAACCTGTGGAGTCTATTCGCATATTTCTTCCTCATCGAAACCTACATTCTCCTTTCCCATTAAGGCTCAACCTTAATTTTTTCCTTATGCTTCCGTTCGCGAAGCTTCTTCACGGAGCTATCCCCCTCTCCCCCTCCCTTTCCCTCCCCCAGGCATGCTTTTAACCGCCTTAGCCTTGCCACCTCTCTTTAGGATACTTATAGTAGAGTTTGTAGCAGTGCCACCAACCATGTCACTCAAGACCTTTCCTGAGCCAGGTAACTTCATGGGATGAAACTATTTACCACTGAGTCCAAGTGTCAGCATGAACGACTAAATGTGATAAGTCTAGCAAAGAAACAGAACTCGAGTTAGGAGGGTGGGGAAAAAGAAGAGAAGAGTGGGACAAGGATAAATTGCGGCAGGGTGCTAGCACTGTTGACACAATTTCTCCTAGGCCGGTTAGAAATCAATGGTTAAACACCACTTCTCCTTGAGCTGCTCGAGTACGACAACAATAATCAAGCTTGTTCGGTTAGAAGAGAAATTGCTATGTTGGTGATTTTCTAGTATATAAATGGATTAGTTGAGGTGAGTAGGTGTTTCAATTTTGAGTAATATAATGTCTTAGAGCAATAGTTTTACTTGGTCTGTAAACCTATATCTTCATACATAAGTGCTCAACTCAAAGATGTTTATTCTGAAGTCAGGCTTCTGTTGACTGCAACATCGAGCCAACAATAAAGAATTTATCCTTTCACTCCTAGCTAGCCTCGAACATTTCCCAATCTGCATTGGAATGTCACCGTGCGTAACGAAGGAATCTGAATCCTAGTGCCTAACATTCTCTAAACCCCGACTCGCCACACACCATACCACCAGCCCTTACCTATAGTCATACATAATTATACCGCCCGCCCTCAGTGGCCTCTCTTTACTTACCGCCTGGAACGTGAAGGTGCAGGCCTGGGAAATCGGTGCCATTGACAGATATTTCCTTGGTTTCTAGTAGGGGCACTGGGTTCTATGCAAATTAAGGAGTTGTCTTGTTTCCCTTTCTTGCGTGCACTGGGCGATTTAAGTTAGAGTAGAAACTTGGTGTGTAATGATGGTCTAATTTGATAACATGATCTAATTTGAGAACGAGTATAAGAGAGTAGCAGCTAGCAATAATAAATTATGAAACTTTCTCCTTGAAGCCGTCACTCGGAGAGAGAGCTTGAAACAATCAGACAACTTTGTAACTCTACCAGAGACCTAGTAATAACTTCCAAGGAGACGTAACAGCCACGAGTGTTCATGATACATGGGCACTATGAGATACTCCTGTCTAAAGTTGCGTCATCTCCGCAAACCGTATTCACACTATCTATAGCACACTCTCTCAAGGCATAAGACTATCACGAAGTCGGAACGCATATATTAGGACTTAGATGCAATAATTAGTATGCACTACGATATTATCTATTCCAGTACAGCACACACCACGATATTCCACGTCATGCTGCTTCGTTTTAATTTTCATTCTCCACAATTCAATTTCATCTGTTCGCCCACAAATTCAACTAAAACTCCAAAACTATGCCTCTTAATATCGTCATGATTGCAAATTGCGAATCGAAAGGAAATGTGCCACATCTATCCCAATACTGTATCGGAAAGTAGCTGGCGGGTATATCACACAACATTTTATAAATCAAGCTTTTATATCTTATTGGGACGCCTATGATGAGCTGCCACCTGGTCTAGATGATGGTCCAGCAGCCTTTCTTGGTGGGCTCTGGGTGACGCTCAAATTCCTCGGCCGTCCTGTCGAGGACCCTTGTTGTTGGCTTTGTTGGCCAGTTGGTGCGCTGCCGAGTGGGTGAAGACCAATTGGTTGACCTGGCGGTTGCTGAGTTGCATACTGGGTCTGTGGCGGGTAGACGCTGTACATCGGTCCGCTACTGCTTTGACCAGTCGAACGCGTCTCATGAATGCCCAACTCTGCCTCCTCATCCAGCATACCTTGACGGCCATATCCAGCAGTTGGGCTTGGACCTCTGACATCAATACCAGGATACATATCACTGGCTGAAGCTGGGACTGCTTCACCCGGCTTTCTGCGCCCTCTCGTCGACTTGCGCTTAACCAGACCCTCACGAAGACCCTCGATATCCGAGTCACGTTGTTGATCCTCACTACGTCGTCCTAACGTTCTGTCATCACGACCGGTGGCCCAGCTTGTATCGAGGTTTTCACCACCGTGTGCAGCATCAGCAGTTGGGTTACGGGAGTTCATAGCCTCAGCAGCCCTAGCTTCAGTTTCTTCCTTGTGTTCATCATCTTTTGGTGGAGCAGGTACAAGGCGTTTCTCATTCTTGGCCTTTGCCGCCTTTTCTCTGGCTTGTACGGCCCAGTCATCAGCAATCGCGACAGTGTAGCCAGGGTTTGTAGGACCTCCAAGAGGCTCTCCGCCACCACCTGGAGCATAGATTGGTACTTTGCGAAGAGCAAGAACCAGAGCGCACATGAACTTGGAACGGCGAGAAGCACGAACAGTCTCGTTGTGCCAGTTTGATTTGTGACGAATCTCAATCTTGAGCTGCAATTTGTCCATGTTACCGATTCCGGCGGCCTCGAGAACGAGATCGGGTTGAAAGTCGCGGGAGTTGTCTGGGTGATGGATAAAGGCCTCCATTTCCTTGCGAAGAAGGTCGATGTCTTCAAGAGAAGTGTCGAAGTGGATAAACATATCGAGTTGCTCTTTCATGGCCTTCGATCGGGTAATGTTTTCAACCCAGAGATTATTTAACACAATGTTCGGGACTTGCACCATCTTCATGCTGTCAATTCGCTTGAAGATCGTGTAGAGCAGGGAAATTTGTTCAACAACCAGGAATTCTTTCTCTGGGCCCACAATATCAACCCGATCACCAACATCGTATGGATGCTTGATGAATAAGAAGATACAACTTCCAAGGAATTCTTGGACGCTAGCAGCGAAAACGAAAGAGAGCGAAAGAAGAGTTGTACCAGCTGTAGCAAGCGTAGTAACGAAACCAGTGTCCTGGAAAGCGACTGGAAATTGTTAGTTACCGTCCCTATTTCGATACTAAATGACTTACCAAAGACGAAGATGATGATCACGAATAGCACTGCAACAAGAACCTGGTCAAGTACACCAATTGCCTGACCAACATCCCGCATGCTTGCTGCAATTGACTTTCGGTCTCGGCCAATTTCAACAACCTTCATGATCATCTCGTCAAGACTGATATCTCCATTCCCATCATTATCCAAGGATGAGAAAGCCTCGTCAGCCTCCTCCTTTCTTCCAGGACCAAGAACTTCCTCGAGATCTTCTGGGTAGAGGGCTTCCTTGCCTTCAACGACAAATGACATCCATAATCGCTTGGCCAATGCCTCAGATGATTTAGTCTTTTCCAGGGCCTCAATGACGACGGAATGTGCAGATGTAGGATTGAAGACCTCCTTGCCAGTAATTTCTGAAGCAATGTTTCCAAACACCGAAGTAACCTTATCTCCAATTCTCCCAATATTACCAATAAGTTTCAAGGGCGTAGTAGAGCCTGATCGGCGATGGCCCGTGGTTTTTGCAATCATTGCCTCGATGGAGTCGTTGATGACATAGTCTTCCTCCGCGAATTCTGGACAGTACATTGGAAAGAGGGTTCGGGAAGCATCGTAAAGAAGTCCAAGGAGGTGGATGCTGTGTTTCGATTCCTTGATTCTATTGTCGAAAGAGCGGCGGTGGTAGTTGATACTGATGAGTTGAACAATCATCTTCTCACCGAGGAGTAGAAGAGCAGCAACGAGGCAGGAACCCAATAGACGCGTCATGATTTCGAACCACCGTGGAACAGGACCTGTGGCCACGATGCCATCCTTGGATGGAGCGGATCCTTTGGCAGCATCATTACGCTGATTTACCTGGGAACTGCTCAATGCAGTAAATGTGACCAGACATGTCGCAGCCCATCCAACCAAACTAAGTGGGATCTCGACCGCTCGTAGAACAGCGGCATATTTTTTCGTACCAGAGCTCACCACGCCTGCTAGGGTCATAAAGATCCATGGGATAGCTTTGGAGACAAGCTTTGAAATCCATATCGAGAGCCAGACAATTTCGAGCCAAGTGAAGAAGATATAAGGTCGCATTCTTGTTCCTCCTAGGAAGATTTTGTTCCGATCATCTCGTAGCGAGAAAATGATAATTGGTGCTGCGAGAGCCAGAGCAACGGGGAGGACATAGACGAAGTACCGCGTGACGATTGAGAAGTTGATAATTTTATTGTAGAATCTCCCGACAGCATTGATTGCCTGCTCTTCGCCATCGGTGTCTCTTCTTGTCATGGTTTTACCTTTCCTCCGTCCCGCAGGGCCTCTCCGAAAGAACCCTTTCTTTTCCTCATCTTGGAATGTGCTCTGACTTGTGAAATTTGAGGGTATATTAGTGCCTTCGCCGGGCTTTCGAGCGCCAGTCGAGGAGGAAGCACTTATCGACCTGCGAACACTCTGAACATTTGTGAGGGGAATATCCCCATTATCGTAACCCATATTGCTGGAATTGTTGAGTGGTTTGAAGCCCGTCCGGTTGAAATCTGGAGTTCGGGGTGATCGAGGAGAACGGAGGGACATTTGATTTGGGAGGAGGTTCGAGGATGCTTAATGCAGGTAATAAGGTGTTTCGAATATTTTTGTCGAGGAGAGGGTGCGAATTGCGGGGTTGGATAGAATGTTGATCAAACGAATCTGCACGAATCTGCAAGAATTTGCAAGAATGGAATATTCGAGTGTGTCAATCAATTGACAGCTGAATGACGAAATGAAAATGGTGAACACGAATATCGTCAGAAGCTCCGTATTTTTTGAAAGTCTGGATAGGATCCGCGTCAAGCGTTTTCCCGAGCGTGTCCCGTCAGTGAACTCTTCACCAATAACCAACTGTAGAACCAAGGGAAGAACGAGTGCAAAGTATCGATTAAACAGAAAGAAAAGAAGCATGCAGCGACCTTTCCAACAATGTTGGGTAGAGTCAGATCCTCCAGAATGGAATTACTCTTGATGATAAAGCCCCCTTGGCTCCTAGAGCGTGCCGTAGTCAGCCTGAGCATCCCTCCTTATTTTTCCAGGGACCAGCATCAGCGGCGTTAGCGAGGGCCATCGCTGCAAGGCAATACAAGGTACGCCCAAAATACGAAACTGACGCCACCCGCCTGTTGTCGGTCGGTGCTGTGACTGGTGAAGGTGGAGATGTGCAACACAGATGCGCATGCTGATTGGGAGATCCCATTCTATGATCGAGTTTCAGGGTGCTCAGGGGCTTGAGACACGAATCTCGGGGATATGAGGAACCATCATGGTGGAGTCTGGAGGACACCGGACGTTTGACATGACGACTTTTCTTTTTGTTTAGAGACTCGAAGAGATTATGTAAGTCACAACGTATCTTAGGACTGAGAAATCATTCTAGATAGAGTTTGTAGGGTTGTTCAACAGAGAAAGATCCATCTGCTTAAGCGTATATCGTGAGCAGATTTCTCCAGGGAGTGTCCACTATTCAACCCTACAGAAATCCTACAAATAGTATTACCTAGCCCCTATAACGGTTGAGAATCCGTCCTTTTTGCAGGCCTTTCTAGCTGCAGCTGGGCGCTCATAAGGTTAGCCTATGGGACCACAGATGTAACTGTACCCACCGCTTACATACGTTCTCACCGTTACGCCAACGAATTGTCTCCTGAGAAATCCTCCAACTGTTGTGGATTCGGTGGAGAGTAAACACCAACCCAACAGGAATACATATCGCTAATGAAATCCTTTTCGCGCCTCCAACCGACATCAAGTTTTTAATGCAAAGAGGCATGGAAACTGCACAGTCCCAGAACATTTCTGCAACCTGTTCCAACTGATCTATTACTGATGCGCAGGCTATTTTTATGCTGTCAAACTTTTCATCGGCGTCTCCAGCATCTGGGTCAGGCGTTGTTGAACGTCCACATGGCATATCCTCGCTGTAAAATTCCGGCACGTAGTTCAGCCAATGTGAATGCCAAGCCGCCATCGCGGGTTCGGACAGCGGCACCCGAAAAACCTTGGATTCTCTAGTGAGCCGGTCCTCGTCATCCAACACACGCGATCACAGTCTGTTACAGCGGTTGAACACATCGCTTCCCCTATTCAATACATCCACCATACACAAACATGAGTGACGGTAACTCGGCAGACATAGAAATGAAGATCGACCCTTTCCGTGCGAAGACCTTAGTGACGCAAATTCATGGCGTCTCTCAGCGCGTTTCGAAAGCTGCAAATGGCAGAAATGTTAGTTCATCCCCGGACTGACTCGTCACTCCCCCATCAAGAATACATCCTGACGAATGTAGGTGAGGCTAGTCGCAGTATCCAAGTTGAAGCCACCGGCAGATATTCTGGCTCTGCATCGAGATCCGGCTGTGAAGCAGGAGCATTTTGGCGAGAACTATGCTCAAGAATTGATGGAGAAGGCAGAAATGCTGCCGAAAGAGATCAAGTGGCATTTTATTGGAGGACTCCAAAGCAGTAAGTAGGATATCCTTCTTGAATGGCCTCTTTCAAGGTTCTCCAGAGATATGGACCGTTGTCACGTGGTGGTCGAACGGGAGCCTCCTTAGGTCAACTGTGGCGAAGAGGGCTTCATGATCTTAGAATCGGAGTAGGTTCAGCCTAGGATTGAGACTCAAGTGAGACTGTGATTGGAATGTTTCTGTATGGAGACTCCGCTACGTTTGAAGAATCTCTCCCAAATAGGGGTCGCTTACATACACCCCTGGAGCTCGATGCATCTAGCAGATCAATCCTACTCAGCACTTCTTCCTCAAAATCAGAAGCTACATGGCGTAAAATCATAACTATTTTGTTGCACATCGCATCCCACCATTTACATTCTCCGACGTATTTAGCCAATGAAATGGTGGCGAAGCAACTGTGATCTCCTATTCGGGTCAGATTTTCGCTGCATATCGGCTCGGCTTGCATACCGACTTCTCCCAGAATAGCATTCTTCCTATTTACTGCGTATTCTTCCTCAATCTTCCTCTTCGTTGCACTTCGCAATCCCCTGACCTGAATTGAAATCCCTCCAAATAGCATGAACTTTTCCATGCACACCTCAGCCGTTCCCGTGTTCTATTATGCATCTAGAAGTCACTGTTAACATCATCAGATAAATGCAAGCCGCTTGCGACGGCGGTCTCGAATCTGTTCTGCGTATCTTCTATCGATTCGAATAAGAAAGCTACCCAGCTGAATCTTGGACGCTTAACACATCCTGATCTTCCACCTTTGAACGCGCACATCCAAATCAATACTTCAGGGGAAGAGTCAAAATCCGGAGTCACACCGGGTCCCGAGGCCACCACGCTTGCAAAGCACATCCTAACAGAATGCCCACACCTTAATCTCATAGGTCTCATGACCATTGGTGCAATTGCCAGAAGCAAGGAGATGAAGGAGGGAGAAGAGAATGAGGATTTCAGAGTGCTCAGAGAGGAACGAGATAGACTCCAGGAAGAGTTAAAGGAGGAGCTTAAAGGGGGTAAGCTTGAGTTGAGCATGGGTATGAGTGAAGATTTCGAGGGCGCTATCCAGATGGGAAGTGATGAGGTCAGAGTCGGCAGCACAATCTTTGGAGAGAGACCAAAGAAAGAAGACTTTAAAGTCAAAGGAGAAGTTGAGGCAGGGAAATGATAGGTGTGAAGAGGTACATGCGAGTTAGAAAGATTTCCATTTAATGAGAGATGGCATAATACTAAGATCATGCGGCCATCTCTCTTACCTCAATTAACTTGAATCTCGATCTTGGAAAGGCCTATGTGGGTTGTACTTAGGTCGTTTGCTCTGGCATCTAAGAACGAAAGCCCTGCTTGATCATGCGTATTCACCACAGCATTATCTACTTCGTATCTCCAGGAAGTAGCGAAGCGAATCAAACGCTTCGTCAGCGATACACCCTCCATTATCATTCCTGAGCTTAAATGAACATATAGTCACTAGCGGGGTCGCCAAAATTGTCCCGACCTATGAACACCAGCACCTTCTTGATGAGAGGCTTTCGGCCCTCATTCAAGCCGTGTAGCCACCACTTCACGAATAGAAAAAGTCAGACGAGACAAGTTATAGGAAACCTTCGTAACAATCCCCCGTTTTTGTTTCTCAAGTTAAATGCATGGTGAGGCGCGCTAAGCCGTCAAAATTGCCCCAACCGATGAGTGCTTCCATTCTCCCCTCAAGAGGCTGTGGATTTCAGTCTCATGCAGGAGAACAAGCGAGACCAATTGCACTGCATCTGCGTGATGCCCTCTCTACTTTCATTTCTCAAGTCAGATGCAGGTACGGATAACTACTGAGCCGTTAATATTTCTCTAGCCTATGAGTGTTTGAGAAGCTTGGGTTTCGCTCCCTGGCATTTTCGTGATGTCCTCATGTCTTACTGTTTAACAATCTATCCCTCTTCAGCCTCATGCAAACCATGCTACCGCCTTACCTAGAAGGAGATCAGACGGGGCCAGTCTTCTTGAACATTCGTGACGCTTTCCCCAATTCGGATCTTCAACGACAGCTAAGTACCTAAACCATAAATTTCGCCTTTTTGGGTAGGTGAATATTCACGTGACCGTATCAATTCAGGCCATGACGGAATCAAGCGCTTTCTATTTGTGAGGCATATCTTTATCATTAAAAAACTAGTATTGCTAGGTTCTAGCTTCTATTAGCCCAACCTCAAAGTTATTATTAAATATTCTAGAGATCTACTTTTCTCGTGATCTTGCTCCGTTGCTTCACCCTCAATAAGGTCATTTCTCTTCATCCCCCCTTGCAAGTCAGCTTCGTTAGCAAGTAAGAAATAACAGTAGTTCGCCATTTCTGTTTTCTGGAAAGAACCTCTCGGAGGAATATGAGCGACACAGTTTTTCCAAAGAAGAAGCGTAGCTGTCCTCGAACCGTGGGCAGGAATGTCTCTCTGTTACCGCGATACCGAAAGGTGTTGAATCAAAGTGCGTCTCACTCTGGCCTAACCATCAATAGAAACTTCAATTCCTCTTCAACTCTTCCTTTACTAGACGACACACTCAGGCTCTTAACGTCATCCCCAACAACTTCATCATCCCATCGCTGGTTTGCAACACCTATTAAACGCGGACAGGCTAGAAACGGTCTCCTGGAACGTAAATTCAATCTCCATACTCCCCCTCTGATTAGATGACAAAACTATGGCCACATTCTTTGAACGGAAATGAAGAAACCCTTATAATATCAGGTACTACTTCCATATAATCCTATCTCTTGTTCTTGGCTACCTGATTTTTGTGGTGAATGGGAAAATGGGATGCCAATATTTATCTACAGGTTGATACAATGACAGACAACAGTTTTCTAAAGTGGCATGCATCAAGGATATCCCTGACCGCTCGGCAGCGCCCACTACACCTTCGCCATGAACTAGATGGGCTGAGAAACGAGAGTACTAAAAGTCAACGCTGAAGTATGGGAACGGGATCTGTGCTAGGTCTCGCTTCGCTCGGTGCAAATCAACAAACAACCCAAATTTAACACTCTCACTTTTTTCCCCTAACGATCTCCAAAAGTTTTAAAAAGGCAAAAACTCGTCCTATCACTCTATCTAGATCTGTCCTATGGTAGTACCAGATAGAGGGATGGGAGTACAAACACAGCATTACCTGTGTTATTTCGGGGTAATTCATGTATCGTGTAATGCGTAGCAGCGGTATTAAACCGAACCTGACTTGACCATCACATCGAACATGGATGAGACCAGTGGATGTGCAATGCGTAGCAGTGGTGATCCAAACCTGACCTGACCATTGCAACAAACCACGATGGGGCTTGCGCTTATTTAGAATTATATTGTTGTTTACTAAGGGCCGAGGTTCTGCCAGGAACACCCAGCGGTCTCGCTTAATGCTTGATGTGAAGGGGGCTTCAACTGATAGACCGAATTGTAGACCACTTCAGGGAGCGACTTAGTGCCCTTTCAGTTTTCAACCCCCCCCCCTCAAAATTTAAAATGTAGATTGAATCTGAGCACATAATTGTAGCCATAGCCTTGACCGCACGGCGACCATCGCCTACAAAAGCCCTTTTTCATGCCACCAAAATCGTTCAACTTTTTCGGCTACTAAAAAAGTTTGAGCTATATGCCAAACTTACGATATCGCGCCTCATCACCTCTGTGCAATGCAAAAATTATCTTCTAGTTATTATACTACTCAAAGTCTCTAGCAATACAAAGCGCAGCGCAAGAAATAGTTTGGATTCTTCCAAGAACTTGCATTTGAACTTCTTTAAGCGAAGTTGATTCAGTAAAATATCAAGTTTCATAGTGTCGCACAGCAAGAAGAAGCAATTACTTAACAAATAGGCATAAACCACACACATTTCTCCCGGAAATCAAGTTCTACTCAAAGATG
Organism: Tricladium varicosporioides; assembly: GCA_021365295.1. Classification (NCBI taxonomy): domain Eukaryota; kingdom Fungi; phylum Ascomycota; class Leotiomycetes; order Helotiales; family Tricladiaceae; genus Tricladium; species Tricladium varicosporioides. The sequence goes on along the minus strand of JAJTIW010000013.1, from coordinate 1,124,209 downwards.
CATTTTCGACGTAGGAGAGTCATAGCTAAAAAGGTTGATAGTATCTTTGCCCAACCTGAAAGTACATGCTCGACGAAGGTCCAAGTTTTAGTCACGACAAAGATAGGAAAAATAAATCTAGCTAGACCACTGGAAATTGCTCCTCTCCAAATGTACTTATTCGTTGAGGACGTTGCTACGATGAAGCAGTGAACTGAGAAAAAACTTCCCCATTCCGACCAAAATCAACCCCCTTAACTAAAAGCCTCACCTGGTTCACACTTTTTCCTAAGCGCATATCCGGGGTGCGAGCTATTCCTGGAAGCTTAAGTTACTTGCGCCTCGCAAGGTCAAATTTTGCCTCGTTGCCGTCTTTGCAGATGTGCAGTGGTCCTAGGTGTACAGAAGAATATCTGGCCACGAGGAGCGATACATTAGACCTGCTTCTTGGTAGAAGCCTGCCATTATGGGGTTGAGCATTTGTAGATAGTAATTTGGCGATAACGAAATGATTGAAGGTTGTGGCGTTTTCATTCTAAAGGAGAACTTCAAAATGCGAAGGATGAAAACTGAAGGCAATTTTGAAAGGGGACTTGATTCACATGGTTTAAGTGATGTAGCCGCAATTAATGCCAAATTATACACCGACCGCGTAGATTCGAGAAATTCATCTTCGAACCAGAGCAAGGTTATGTATATATAATTGTAATATGTACAGTTCTGTATCAGAACGCAACGATGAAGTATGTACAAGAAACACGGCCCTATGCTCCGTTCACTCCTAGCTACCAACTTTCTCGCATATACTACTGAATGGCCCCATAACTTATGAGCCCAACCTAGCCTTTACAGGTGTAGCACCAGGAAAGAAACTTGTAGGAACAGTAGGAATCGCAATACTCGCCGTCGTCCCAAATCCAGCAGTCAGATCTGCAGCCATGGTAGAAGCACTATAACTGGCAGCTGGCACACTCGTAACGGTCTTCGTACTAATAGCATAAGTAGTATGGCTTGTCCCGGTGTTCAAACATCCACCACTCCCATAAGCATTCTCACACTTATACAAGATCTGGCTTCCAGACTCGGTCCAGACGAAGAAATTCGAGATGGTCATGTCGGTGCAGACTGCGCCGGATGGACAGAGCATTTGGATTGGAGCTCGGGTTGCGCCATTAGAAGCGGTTCCATGCCAGTGATTGAATGTTAGGTTGGAGTATTGGACACCTGATCCTGCTGCGGTGGTCATGGATGACCAGTAGCCGTCGAGGTCCAAGGTGTAGGCGTTTGAGTGGCCGATGAAGTTGTTGAATTGGCAGTTCTTAAGGGATCCTGAGCCACCATTGGATTTGATCATGAGCATTTGGTTGGAATTTTGGGTGTAGATGTGGTTGTATTGAACGTAGGAGATATCTGGGATCGTTAAGCAAGAATTACAAAGCAACCTGGACAGGGACATGATATACCAGTATTGGCCCCTAGGGAACCGATAGCACATCCTCCACTAAAGTTACAGTAAATATCTTCAACAAGGATATGATCTGCAGGACTCTGCTTCCAGTTAGTAAGAGATGTTTTAGGAAGTGTTTTTACTATACTTTCACAGTCACGCATTCGTCTCTGTTGGTGACTTCCACATCGTGGATCCATATATTTGTGCCCCATACATCAACACCATCAAGACCTCCCTCATTCCCCCCTCGAATGATCATGTTGTATACTTCACCATTTGTACAGGTGTCCATGGTAAAGTGAAAAGCAGGGGCTATGACGGCAATATATTAGCGAAGGGCATTTGATGCTTAAAGAACAATACCTACAATCAACTAATGCGATATCATGAACGGAGAAACTTGTGACTTCGTAGAGGCGGAGAATACGCGGCCTAGAACTTGTCAGAGATTCGCCCAAGGTTCCAGTGCTTTCATATTTACCCATAAGTGCCCTCTTTGTAGATAAGTTAGTACTTGTGTTACATGTCACAACTGACACTTACTGACCTTTATGGAAAGTGTAACCATAACCTTGGACAGCACCTTTCGAGGTACTGCTGTACATTTCGAAATCGGTGGTGTGCTCGACAAAGATCATGTTGCCACTGCCAGTGCTAGTTTCATTAGCATGACCATTTGCCTCAACCGGAAGATAGCATACCCAGTTCTGTAAAGGATACCATCCAGATTGATAGAAACAGCAGTTCCACCAGTCAAAGTCACCCAAGTTGCCAACCCGTAATCTCCAGCTGGAATGTAAACCTGCCCTCCTGATTTGCACGCCGCCCAAGCAGACGCAATAGCTGGTCCATTATCGGTGGTCTTGGAGGCAACACCGCCATAGTTCAAAATATTACAAACCTTCGTTGCCGCCTTGTGAGCCGTCGTCGTAGTAGGTCCAACAGTTCCCGAGAGTTGCGCCGTAGCGAACCCTGAAAGCAAAGCACCTGCAAATATAGAGAGCGTGGAGAATTTCATCTTTGCGATGAAAGACACAAGTATGAAGGTAAAGACTGTAAATAGTAAACGAGAGTTTAGGAAAATAATTTCCTACGTGGAAGATAATTCGCAGCTTTTCGGGGCAACCATGGCTTTTGTTGGTCATTTGACCTTCACGGTCTCCTCGAAATGAGAGAACCACCGTTGTAATTCGTTCTGTTTGGTATATAAATTCGACCTAGATGAGGGATCTAGTGGGTCAAAATTCCACGAATACCAAGGCCGGCACATGATGCGCCTCCCGGTGGGGTACAGGAAAAGAGTGGGGGATTGAAACATACCCATGCCAGAAATCAGCACAAAAGTGGAACGGGACTGGCTCGGAAGTATCAAGAAAAGTGTTGTCGCAAACAAAAAGAGGGCTATGAAACGTTTCTCAAAAATGAAGCTTTTCAGAAAGTGGTGACGATGTTGACAAGGTACTGTACAGAATATAAGAGAAACCTCTACCTTTTGTCGGTAAGGTTTGCGAGTTGTTCTGAGGCGGCCCTTTACGACAATACAATATTCTATCTAATATAGATCATCATTGATACATCATCGCTTCTTCAGTCTACACAACTTCGAGGTAGTTATGCTTAATGGACCATTCAAGCCTCAGCGTTGTGTCGATACAACCCTCGGTTCTCTATTCGCCCATTGGAGCATATTGTTGCTTTCCTCGTTTTCCTATCCAAAATAGTTTTCGATTGGGGTATGCAAAGCAAACGACTCCTGCACCAAGAGCCCATAGATTCTAGAGGCCTCACGTTGAGCACAGGCAAGATTGTCATCTAGGGAGATTTCGAAACTCGTGTAGTCTAACATTTAAGTAGCTAATTCCTCGGTAGAATGAATAATATATTGTTCAATTACTTCCAGTCGCTGGCATGCTGTATAGTTACGGAGTAAACGACTGAACGATATGCCGGGGAGGAAGAGATTGTGTAACCATAAATACCTCCATCTCAATTCGCTAACCCTATTTAGGTTACCCTGCCAATCGCTCTAGGCTCTAACTATACCGAAGGGTATCATAACCTCACACACAATTTTCTCAATTATTTTATGAACTCTCAGTTGCCACAATGTCGGTTGCTAGAAAGCGTCTTCCCGCATCTCTGGTTGACTGCAAATGGTGGATGAATGGTTTCTGTCGGCGCGGAACGAAGTGCCTCTTCCGCCATGATGAGTCCAAAGCCGGGATACACAACTCAGATAAGGCTGATTCACAGGATCTGGATATTAACAGTTCTGGTCCAGGTTTAAAGCTAGTGGTAACAGACGATGAACTAGCTGGTGAGTCGAAAGTAATAGCGAAAGGCTATCGCTGATCTACCATTGCTAATTGATTTTCAAGCAGCTTCTCCTGCTAGTCGCACAATTAATGATGCGGAAAGCTGTGCTATTTGTATGGAAATCCCTTGCATTTATGCCCTTTTACTCAAATGCGATCATTGTTTCTGCCTTGGTACGTCCCATCTCGGATGCGCGATTTGTCTAACCTTTCTAGAGTGCATCCGAACCTGGCGGTCTTCCAATTCCGATGTAAATCAAGCTCGAAAGAAATGCCCTATATGCCGAGCCCACAGTGACTTCGTTATCCCTAGTTCTTGCTTCCCTACTGCCGATAAGACCGCCGAGTTTCCAATGAACACGAGAAAGCAGGAAATTGTCATCGGCTATTTGGCAAAACTCAAGACCGTTAAGTGTATGTACTTCGAGGACAGTATCAAGAAGTCGGCGCCACGATTCAAGCCGGAATGCAAATTTGGAAATGCTTGCCACTACAGCCACCAGCATCCAGATACGAAGGAGCCATACGTATTCACTAAAGAGCAGTTAAGTGGTTATCACAAAAAGGCGAGGACCCGATTCCGACCTCGTATCCCACCAGCCGGACAAGGTGTATATGCAGACCAGATACGACGCTTCGAGGATTCGTTGGAGGAAAGCAACATTGCTCCGGATGCCATACACTTGGATGATGGGTTCGATGGTAGGTTATTGCCACAAATGGACAGATTGTGAGATACTCTCGAAGGAAGATAAAAACCTTCGGCGCTTCCTTCCGGAACGTAAACCCTACATTGATTCTTTGGGTAGACTAGGGACTGGGGAAAAATTCCTCAGGTAGATAACATGCATCTTTAATTTTGGCGAACCATTTGGGTAGAGGATGGGGGGGGGGCGGTGGCCCGAGGGCAAATCGGATTAACATTTGGGAGCCATGGAGCACTAGTCATTTTCGGATAGTCATTCAGCAAACTGCATCTGGTATAGCGTTTAGTATACTTCTAGGTGCATAGATGACCAAACAACAATCAGTATCTTTTCTATAAACCTCCCGATTTTGACCTGAAAATCATCAAATGAAGGAATGGCGGATTGGCACTCTTCCGAGCCCCTAGTAGTTGGACTATACCTGAACAATTGATGTCTTTTTAGATAGACTGACCGCTTGGACTTTATTGAATGTTATAGAAAAGGCCTACTTACTAACCGGCATCGAAGCAGCAACACAAGTAATTGTAAGTGCGCTATCGAAATAGGTTCACCTATGTGCACAAAAATGTCGGTAGATGAATCTCACAGACACCTCGCAAACATCGGTATTCAACATGCAAATCCACCTTCCGTTAAGTACCCGTTCGAATGGACCATGCCCTATACCTGTAGTGATATACTGCTACGTACCGTCATTTTAAGCTTCTTCTCGGTCTCTAGCGTAAAGTTAGACACCGCCAGATACGGTGGGTGCTTGGTAGAAACTGATAATAGCCAGTTTATTTTGAATACACTCCTTTCATGTCACGACCAGCTAAACCCCACGTTTAACTAGGCAATCGAGTATCACTGAATTCTTAAATATAACGTAGGCATTTCGCCAGTGAAATAATAGTATTATCGTTCGATAAACCAATCGCCAAGGAAAGGAAAGAAAGAGCTTGAGTTTGGGGGGTGATAATAACCTCTGGATAGAATATACAGAGTGACACAGGCTGCTCCTATTCTAAACCCTTACATTTCAGTGAATTTAATGGATTTATGTTCTTGGAGGTCAAGTACTTACAATGTAAATAGCAGATAATTCGGTGTGTTGTATTAGTTATTACTATGGAAGGGCTTCATGAAAGTTATGGATTAATTGAGTGTCGAAGGAGTTCATTGAACAATGAAAGGCCTTTTGCGACCGAAACACCATAAACTACTTTGTATAAAGGGAGTAATAGTACTACGGATGCTATGCGCATCACAATTCAATCCTGCCAGTGAGCATAGCTGCTGCAGAAACCTCAATTATCACTTCCCTCGTTATTTTAGGTGGCAGGCGCCTTTGCCGCTGTTGTAGTTACACCCAAACTCGCAGGGATATCGCGCGTGCTGCTTGCGGTGGCTAGTGAAGTTGATCCCGTCACAGGTATTAACACATCAAAACTCAATACCCTTGAGACCGATGTGGATGTAGATGTTGTTTTCGTAGCTAGCTCACATTTACTCTAAACCTACCGTTCCTTGGGCCTCACGCTTGAGAGCATTCGCACATACCAGCAAATAATTTCGTTTGAGCTTTCAAGCTAGAGGATTTTACTTCAATGGAAATTTTTCATTTGTTCCTCAAAGCGGCCGTTGTAAAGGTAGGAGGGCTCCTCCCTGCATCTCAAAAGAAGAATGCTTGGACAGGTTGGGATGAAAGTGTATGATTTGATTATTTACCTGAATAGCTGCATTTCAACTCTCTCAGATTAGAGCCTAAATTAATCCTCCGGTGGATACACAACAATCCGGTCTAAGTCTGCCCCCTTATAATCGACACCATTATACAGACCTCTGACCGTAATCGTGTTCTTGGATCCCTTGTTTAGAGTCAGCTGAAGAGGAGCAGAGAGAATGATTCCTTTGTGGGTATCGCGCTGGTAGAGTGTTTCCACTTGCGAGGTATCTCCATTCACCACAACACTACTAATTCGGCGGAGTTGCCACGAACCACCAATGCGATCGGGAGTGCCTCCAGCTATGAAAATATTAGCAAGAGAAAGAAAATGGAAATGGTGTACTGACGTTGATCGCCGAATCCTTGGTCGTCAATATCTAAAATAAGTCAGCTAAAAATCAATAAGATGCTCAGAGTAAAGACTCACTTTGGTAATAGAAAGAAACCCACTGAGGCTTCCCAGTTCCTTCAATACCCTCGAATGTGACCGAGCTGTCATTTCCATAGATCCCTGTTAAGATAATATTATTGCTCGCAAAGTTCTGTCACTATGCGGTTAAATCTCATTTGCTATCAGAACCTTACGGTGATACTCACGGCTTCTTGCTTAAAGGCAGTTCCGTTCGTCTTGGCATTCCTTCCATAGTACGTTTTCCCTTCAATGGCTTTCCATTCTCCAGTTTTGCTGTCCAAAATTTAGTGAGAAGATCGTCCAAGATCGGCCGATACATACACATTCAAGTCATAGACGTCATGCCAGATCAATTCAAGAGTCTTCTTGTTATCATCAATGTCCATTGGCAGCCAGATGTACCGACTTTCCCAAATCGAATTTGAGTCCCACTGTGTCCTATATCAGTAAATATTGATGGACGTTGACAAGGAATTGCTCGCCTGGTCAGCAATGTATAGATAGGTGGTCTTTTTTGTTCCTTTTATCCGCATTGAGAAACCGGATTGAGAATTATATGTGCGCGTGTTGCGAGGTGCAATGAAAAAAGGTTGCGACCAGGGTCCAGCGAGAGAATCGGCACGGAAAGCAACAACATCTGTCAAAAGTTGTTAGATATCTCTACATCCCTTACTGAGTCGGATACTTACTATTGGGTCTGTAGCCAGTCTTATGGCTCATAATTGCATAATAACTCTGGTCAGTCTGGATAATTGTCGGTCCTTCCAGGTCAAATTTATCAAAGCGATAAATAACCTTGTCAAGCGCCGTCACATCATCGTTGAAACTTGTAATATAGCAATCTCGTGCCTCCTTTCGATCGCCATTTGAATACAAGGAATAAGATTTCCCGTCTTTGTAGTCAGTGAAAATGCCGAAATCTTGAGACCAATTCCCCAGAGGTGCAGTGGCGTTGACGAAGGTGTATGGGCCACCAATTGTGTTGGATGTTGCCAAACCCTGAAGCAGTAGTCCGTAGGAAGAATTGTCTGCGTGCCACCACATCTGTTCATTATTAGGCCAATGCAGAAAATCGGTTTGAACGAGACTACTCACGTGGTATTGGTTGGTGACCTTACTGAAGACGACTTTTGGTCTCTGAATTATATTTTTGGTAGAGATGATTGAACTGTTGGCAACGGGCTCTAGATGAGTGTAAGTAATTAGAGAAATTAAGAGTTGAGCATAACTTCATACCAAGTGCTAATCCATGGTATTCCCATGTAGCAAGATCGTCAGAGCTGTAAACAGATACCCCACCACCTTCCGGCTGAGACTGAGTCTTGTATTCACCGAACCACCAGAACTTGCCAGTTTTCTCGTCGACAGTGATGCCCCCAGCATGAGCATTAATTAAAGAGCCATTGGTATCATGCCATCTTGCACCAGGCACAATGTATTTTGTGTGCACACTTGCTGCAAACAAAAGACAGAAGAAAACTTTTAGCCCTGCCATATTGACTTTGTTGACGATTGGGAGCCATTACATTCATCATGAACAACTTAATTCTTATATCATAGAAAATATAGAGCCAAGAAATCGGCCAATATGTGAAGTGAGCCGAAATTTTTCCTTTGAGTTACTTGGCTGGCGGCTGGGGTGAGGGGAGATCGGAGCGTGGAAAATGAGATGTGCAGTACGATTTATTATGGGAAATTTTCAGGGGTTCTTCAGGCACCGGGATAGAAATCAATACTTGCACAGGGCACATGCCAAATACTAACATGTAAATTTAACAATAAATCAATTGTAAAACTGCTTTCTACAGGCTTGCAAGAGTAAGGAAAGAAGTATTAAGGACAGACATGCCTCTTGGCAGTTCTACTCCCCGCACTTCCTCCAAAAACGATTGCCCGTGGGGTACGGAGTATTTACACGGAATCGGTAGCAAATGTGCCGAAGAGGGAGGGCCACCGGAAACATCTCAATGGGGGGGGGGTTTCTTTGAATACATACATATTGGAGGAAAATGATGTGAAGGTAGGATGAGATAGTTATGGGCAGAGATGTTCATGTGTTCTCTCGAAAACTCAGATGCCCATTAATTAAGGAGTGTAGACCACAAAAAGGCAAGCTGCTCGCAAATTACACTGGGAAATACCGAGAACACTCTAGATAAATACCCTATCGACTGAAAAATAACTTGATATATCAATATCGAAGGAAGACAAATTCCTCATCAAAGCGAAATGCGAGGGTTCCACTAAAATCTAAGTTCAAGCCTCGAAGACGAGACTAGTAGGCTGTTGCTCTTGCTGAGCTTAATGCACTTTAATCAATCGAGGAGGGAACAAGTAATATTTGAGTCTAAATGAGGAGGCGGTTTAACTCACATATATGTTATCTCTTGACGAAGATGGAGGTAGAAGCCTCACAATTCTTTATCTAGTAGATGAGTGCCACGCATCTGTTTAAGTAGAAATGTCTATAAGGGCTTTACAAATTTCCATATACCTTTCGAGCATTCGGCTATATAAAGAGGTTTGCGCTTGTTTAATATGAGGAGTCTATAAATGCATGGAAGAGTGATCGCGAAGGCCGCTCTTGCGTCAAATGGGTCATCAATAATGCGCTGCTTGGATTAGAATGGCTGGGGTTAGAATACACACCGATCTGAGTTGACTCTGTCAACACCACACATTCCCTTTCCGGTTTCACAGAGAAAGAGCAAAAGTAGCTTTAAAATAGTATATTTGAAAACAAAATAGAGCATGGACTTTGGTATGAATCACGTGAGTGGATAATTTGTTTCATGAAGAACTGGCCATGTAGGGTTTTATTAAATCTTGATGAGGTATGCGACCATTAATTTATCTATAGAAATAGATGGCAATTCTGAAGACTCGCAAATATGTATTTGAGAAGATGGTACATCATCACGGGACGACTGCATTAGGTTTAGATTGTCAGAGTACCATCGTGTTCGTTTTTCGCGACTTCCTCGCCTAGACTTTGACTCTCCCCTTGACAGTTGATATCGACTAAACAACACCACTCTGTCTAACAGTCCATTAGCCATCTCTATGGTCTAGTGGGATGGCTCAATGCCGGATTATCCGTCGTATGCGCAACAAGAGCCCCCGCCCTCCTTGCGAAGGGGTCCATATTCTCATGGCGGGTGTTTCCATCTGCACCGGCTCTTAGCACCTCCTATCATCCCATATTTTTTGTTGCGAACACTCCGGCTCGTCTCAACCCTCGTTGTCTTGGAGGGTACTACTACCGAAGCTCGCATGGATTCTGATTGAACAGCCCAATGTTTTGATGTGGAGACATCGCAACGTTTGACACTTTCGAAACACTGAGACATGAGCCCGGACAGGATGTGTCGGCTCTTCTCCACCCTATGAGGAACAATGAACCAACAAACCTCCGTTTTCAAGAATCATTCTAGGGACTGTCCACGCTAGAACTTTGGGTCAAACGGCAAACCCTTGCAGCTCATTGACTGGCTTTGCGTTCTAACAGCAAGACTCCAGTTTCAAGCTTTACTACTGTGGCGGGGTCAACTAGTCGTAACCAAGAAGTTTCCATTCTATCAATCTGCTTCATATAGTTGTATGCTAGCATTTTGGCGCTGACTTTTCACCTTTCGTCATCTGTCTATTTCTTTTCGGTTTGGCTCTTTCAGCTCGCTGGACGAGATTGTATTTTAATTATCAGAACCATGGATATTGTACAGGACCTATTCCAACGATGGAGGTCGACAAAAGTAGTTTACATCTTTCTGATTCTCTTGTCGCTCAGTCTTTTGCTACACAGAATTGATTCCCAGTCAAACTCTCGAACTACATCGAGCCCAATATCACATACAGAACATGAGGTGCAAAATGTATATCCACGAGATTCATCTCCATCAACAATATCAGAAAGAGGTGACGCACACAAAGTTCTTCTCGAGTCTTTAAACCTACTTAAGGATGTTTTGGCTGATGTTGCTGGGAATGGTTTGTATCACTACCGTCGTAATGCGAGATTGCTGATTAAGATTAGATGATGAGAAGTCTCGCTCACTTTCCGAGAAGAAACTTTCCAACAGAGATCTCGCTTCTGCGTTCTCAGGAATTATCAGTGGCATCGGGCAGGATCTCGCTAATGGTGCATCGGGTGCAGCAATGTATCTTGGTGCTGGGATTGGAAATGGAACTCTCATGGGACTGAGTGTTCCTGCATCGAGTCTCAAAAAAAATACGGCTATTCCACCAGCGACAGGCATCAATTCGGTTGCTTCTGGTCTTGGTATGGGACTATCTGCATCACTCGTAGGATCAATAAACACTTCATCACTGGTATCAACAACTCCCGGATCAATCAACACAGCAGTCTTCTCACTGGCTCAAGGTCTTGGTGGTGGAGCAGCATCAGGGCTTGGACTCAAGGCCCCGAATACAACCGCATTCGCTAATGATTCCTCGCTGGCTGGTATTGCTGGAAGTCTTGGTCAAGGTTTAACTTCTTCCTTTCTCGGTGGTGTTAATGTTCAAGCGCTATTTGGTATGGTTGCTGGGAATATGAGTACCGCAGATACCAATGCCGCAGTAAGATCTCTCGCTGAGGGACTTGGCGGTGGTGCTTCTTCCGCCTTGAAATTGGTGTCGAACACCGTGAATAACTCAACTTTCCTAAACCAAGCCGGATTGAGTGGAATTGCTGGAAATCTTGGACAAGGCCTAAGTACATCGTTCTTGACTGGTGTCGATCTCAAAGCACAATTGGCTCAGATTGGCGGAAACATGACACTTAGCCCAGCAATGGTCAATAGTGCAGCTCTTGCATTAGCACAAGGATTGGGTGGAGGTGCATCTTCTGCTCTGGGAATAAATACTGCAACTCCATCATTCAACACAGATGGCATTAATGGCGTCGCCGGAAATGTTGGGCAAGGGCTCTCCTCGTCATTTCTACAAAATGTCAGCACCGCGAAATTGATCTCCTCGGTTGGTGGTGGAGGGGTGAGCTTCACTGGACCTCAAATCAATGCAGCAGCTCTCTCTCTGGCTCAGGGACTTGGAAGTGGAGCAGCGTCAGCTTTGAAAATAGTGTCAACACCTGCGACGAATGCTTCATTCAATACTGATGGCATTAATGGTGTTGTTGGAAATGTGGGACAAGGCCTGTCTACCTCTTTCCTTCAAAACTTCAGTGTTGCGCAAACATTTGGTGGTCTGGCAGGAGCTGTCAATCCTCAGATGATTTCTGACGTTGCAAATGGCCTTGGATCCGGCTTGGGACAGGGAGCAGTCATTGGTCTTGGAATCCAGCCGGAGCCTTCAGCTGATATGGCAACGACTAACACTACTGGATCCCCAATCAAACCTATTGTACAGAGTTTTGGCCGTGGATTGACCCAATCAGTACTAGCAAATCAAACATTGACAAAAGCTATGGCCATGCTCGGTGGAAATACAACGAGCAATTTGAATGTTGGAAGGATTGCACAAGGTTTTGCAGTAGGTCTTGTTGGTGGTGCAGAGAGTAGTCTCCAAGCAGCAGGAGGCATCAGTTCCTTGTTGGGCACCCCTGGGAATATGACAACTGGCCCCGTGTTGACAATGCCTCCCCCTTCCACTTTTGACGATTCTGTTGGAGGTGCGGCTACTGGCTTTGGCACTGGTCTTGGGTCCGAAGCGGTTAAGGGTGTCCTTCAGGCACTTGGAAAACCTCCAATGTCTGGTAGCGCAATGTCTACCGGAGCGATGAATACGACTTTAGCAGTAAGATCTCACCAAAAGCGCTCACAAACGTCTGTAGCCCTCTTCAAGCAGAAAGCAGCAATGGGCCTCCCCATGACTAGCAAGCAGATGACCCTTGCTGATGTTGTAGATCCGATTCTGCAAAAGGGAATTGATACCATCGGCTGCCAAGGAGTTGGTGGAGTTGTTGCAATTGTCCTTTCTGTGGTGCCACCCCAGACGCTTCTATCTGCAGCGAAATCAACAGACTCTCTAAAGAATCTAACTGCATCTTTCGGAAGCATCACAAACCAAACTTATACATTTGAAGAAAATGAAAACACATTCGCAATTAACATCCAGAACCAAGACATCCGAATTAATGGGAGTTCTATAGCCAAGTTCGCAGCTTTACTGGTTCTACACAGTAGGTTATAACATATTTTGCCGCTAGTATATTGCTGATACGAGAACAGTTATTTTCGCAGTCATTGCTTTTGCAATTGGTGTTCCGGCTATCCTAATTCTCAACTCCTCGCGCCACTTTGCTATCATGACTGGGCGAACCCATCTACTAGCGAAGGCTCAAAAATGGCAGATGCTTATTGGCGCTGTTGTGGTCATCCCTTCCTCAATTCTAACATTCGGCTTTGGTATTGGTGGAGAGGGAAACCGCTCTCATTTTGCCTCAGCACATGGCGTAAGCATTCTTTCACTTCTGGCAAATTACGCTGGGAACATCAACTAACATAGCCTAAGGTTCTTGGTCTTTTGCTCTTCCTCTTCGCTTTCGTTGCTGCAGCTCTCTGGCAACTCCGTATGCAGAGCAAGCAAATCGCCACTGCCAACATTGGTAGCATTGCCCTTTTCTTCATTCTCATCGTCCTCACGGTCCTGAGTGGTCTTGTTGATCTCAATTCGATCACCTCTTGTGTTCTACTGTTTCTCCCCTCAGTTCTTTGGGCAACTTTAGGATTTTTATTTGCAGTGCCTCTGCTCATTGCTATGACAATGACTGGCTCACACATTTTGTTACGGGGATGGCTACCAGAAAATGGTACACTGGGGGGACGCGAGTCACCTGATTCAGAATCAAGACCGCTGAAGATTTCAAACCCGATCAAGATTGAGCACACATGATATGGACCTCTTTGATGCATGTAACGGATTTACGAAGATTGAGTAGATAATTTATGCTTGGGATGGAGTTCGGTAAGGGGGTTATACCAACTATGTTCATTATTTTATATGAGCATTGATATTTTGTAAACACTGTACTATATACTGTATAAATGGAGGGTAGAAGGGAAGCGAAGGATAGAGAAGAGTACCCGGAAAGGTGCCAAGAGGACTTCAGGCAAGACCTTTTCTGTTATCACTGCACACTCAATTGAGCCAAAAAATCTCTTATATCTTACTAAGCATAAGAGCTCGGTTCCAAATGGAGAAAGTGCTACCTTTTGAAACAAGGACGTACATGTAGGCTGATCCTCCAGATCACCCCCATCGGAGTTTTGACTTTGGGAGGGATAATTTACATGCGCTCCAATTAAAAATTATCATCCACGACAGAGCCCCAAGAACTTTTAAATTACTTCACTTCTGAAACATGAACATTTAAAGGTGTGAGGCATTTTCTAATCTTCTACCTATAGCAGTACAAATATGTACTTGTTGCATCGAGGAAAATGCGCCTCACCTGTAGGTCACTAGATGTATTATCACGTGCCATCACATAAAATGCCTGAGGTGATAAGTCTTGGCAACTCGTATAGCCTATTACCCCGCAAAAGCTCTTCTTCTCCAGTCCCGGTCAACGCTCATGATTGATCGATTTCAAGCTACCACTATGCACGTCGTCCCCTTCCTCAAAACTTCTGTCAGACAGCTGTTCTTTCGGTAAATTTGCATAACGGTAGCCAGTACGACCTCATGGAGAGGCCACTGGGTCTGCAGCATGCTCATCTACACTAGACGTGCTGCTCCAAAGGAGCCAAAGAGGAGATCAAGAGCAGGTATGATTGCGTTGTGTTTCAAAAGGCAACAGAACTGACTATTGTTCGATTTGAAGGTTGTATATCTTGGTATGTATAGTTCATGTCATACAACAAACCTGTGCTAATTGTTGATTAGCAAGACTAAGGTGCGCGCCACTGTGCTCGAAGCCGTCTCTTACACGACATCTAATAATTATGGTAGAAGAAGAAATGCAATGAAGCTCGACCCCAGTGCGACCGATGCTCGGAGCGGGGACTGCAATGCGAATATGAGCCTGTAAAACCCAGAAAAAGAAGACGCACTTCCTTTGCAGGTTCTGCACTCTCTGCTGAATGCAGGTCTCCAATATTCTATGACGGAGTATGGCCAGAACGATACGAAAATACATACGACCCACGAAATAATGATAATGAAGGTGTAAATAGATGGGAGGTGGCATTGGGTTACTCATATCCAGAGACAGATGGCGGTGAATATGAATGGGAAGGGCAGTGTGAAGGTGGAGACGACATCGAAGAGATCAACCGGCTGGACCCACCAACAGAAGTTCCACCTTTAAGGACAATTGCCCGGTCTCGAAGCCAATATCCCGACCTTGCTATGATTGCACCATCTCCGGTTGCATCTCCCCTTCTGGATTTCAGTGCACCGGTATATATGGAGTTCTCGGACAAAAGGAATCGTCGAGCTTTGGTTGACCATTTTTGCAATGTGTTATCACATCTAATAGTTTTTAAAGAGGACACTGGGAATCCCTTCCGCCAATTGGTCCTACCGCTATCTCATGGCTGCTCCCCTGTCATGAATGCTATATTTGCGCTATCTAGCGCCCATCTTGAGTATGGAGGGGTTGAAAATGAAGAAAAATCTCTTACTTTTCATAATCGAGCCTTGCAAGGCTTAGCACAACTAATTAACCAGAATGAAGAGTCAAACCGGGAGGAAGTTTTAGGAGCAATAATGTTATTGGTGTACTATGAAGTGGTGGGTGTGCAATCTGTTGTTTGGCCGCATTTGTTACTAATCTAATGCCAGCTTGTTCAACGAGGCAACTCCAATATTGTAAATGGACATCTTAAAGGAGCCATGACTGTCCTGAAATCTGGACCCAGAATATGTACACCAACCAGCATGTTTTTAGAACGGGTCAGTTCTTTTCTCTTAGCCATCACACTTAGGTTCTGACAATTATAGGCATTTCGATTTTACGACGTAATTGCAGCTCTATCTAATGGAACCCCGCCAAACACCACTACCCAGCCGACAGCTGCACCTTTTCCGCTTACGGCAGCACATGAAGGGGCTACAGCTATTTCACCCTTGAGTTCAGTGGATACACTACTTGGCCTATCAACAGATTTATGGCCTATAATTCACCGCCTCTCTCATCTATTATCTTTCAAGAGATCACTCGAAGTAGCGATCTCTGCGGGTGAAACATCAAAAGCTACGGTCTTGAAGACTGAGTTAGAGAGCACAGCCCAGGCTATTGAAATCGCGCTTCAAAATTGGACACCTTCCACGATTTCCGTGACCTCGTCGGGTGAACCGGAAAGGGAAGTCTTAACTGAAAAAATAATTTCGGCAATACCTGCAGACTCTCGCATGCAAAGCATCTTGAATAACGCCGAAGCATATCGTCATTCTGCCTTTGTATATCTCTATCGTACAATTCGGTCTTTTCCTCGAACCCATTCCTCAGTACAAAAGCACACGCATCTCTCCCTTGTAGCTTGCGCCAGCGTTGTAAAGAATGCCGAGGATTGTCTCGATGGGCCTATGTCGGCACTACTCTGGCCTCTGTTTGTTGCAGCCTGTGAAGCAATCAGCATAGAAGATAGGGCACTTGCTATGAATGCATTTAGTGGTACTGAGCGACGACAGAAAATGACGAATATCAAGAGGGCGTGGGAAGTGGTGGAAGAAGTATGGAAGCGGGCCGACCAAGGGGAACCTACGGTTGACTGGACGACTATCTGTGCAGAGAGAGGGTCCAGCATAATATTTGGATAATTCCCACAACTTGTACCAAATCCACAAAGACTCGCAATTTCCCGGATGCTAGTACGTGCTCAAAATTGAAGGATCATCTTACCAAGCTCGAAAGTCATGTTACCTATTATGTTGACTACGACCATCTTTCTCCAGAATTTATTTGTTCGATAAATTATACCATTTGACTATATCTAGTTAATAGAAATTCCATGTTCATGTTCGACAGCGCGCAACCAACCAAAATCCTTTCGCTACGGTCTTCGTATACTTGGAGATTTCGCCCTGGTTGATCTCTTCCTTAACCATGACAACTCCTCATTTGGACTACCGGCCACTCCTATTCCTAAGCTTCGCCTGAGAAATGATTTATCGTTTGGGTGTAGCCACCGCGATAGCTGATTTCAGGCCCACCTCTTTTACAACTTTCTGTCTTTCTAGGTGAGGCTATAGGTTACCGTGTGCTGCACAGTATCCATCTAGAGCCTCTCTTCACGACGCTAAGCCTCTTGTATGCTACCAGCTCAAAGTCATGGACCCTATATTGGGTGTTCACTGCGCTTTGCTACCCAGCTACCTTTCCGGTGTGCCTTTTCCAATTCGGAGCAACTGGGAGATTGGTTCGAAACAGGCTACGAGCGCTGTTGACAGAACTCCATTTTATTGATAACAAGATTGCGTTATTCAACATTCCCATTTTAGAGATCGATGCAGAAGGTAGATGAGTTGATGGTGTTGCATAGAATTACGTTCTTACCGCCGTCGTTGAGTTTTTTTGTGCATGGTGTGTGGAAGTTGGTATAAAGCTTAGTGGTGAAATGGAACTGGCTCTTCAGATAGAAAAAGAAACTGTTAAGCTTTTCAGGAGTGTTGAGATCAGATGTTGCCTTGGAAATTGGAAGGGAAGAGAATATGAGATGGCATTGAGAAAACTGGCAACAGGCTATCATGATGGAGGTGAAGATGTTATCTTTATCAAGGACACCCCTCTTTATAAAGCCGCATCGAAGGAAGGTGATACTAAAAGATTGGGAACAAGCTATTCGGGGATGTCTATGAATAAAGTAATACCTCCACCTTCAACACTGTCAGTAACGGGCAATGATGGTTGTCAAAGGCCTCATACTGCAAAATATTTGATGAGATGATATATGGAGGCCCGCCACATGACGTGATACCTCTGCAAATGATGGTTTCAGCTCCATCGACCAAATACACCATGATAGTGAGGAAGCAAGCAGCCGATATTCCCAGACTGTTGACTTTATCGTACAAACAAACACCGCTGACGAAGCAAGAAAATACGTAAAGCAGGCCATTTATGAAGCAACAAATATTGATAACAATACTTTTGATCATGGTGAACTCGACGAAACGCGTGCAGTAGTATTTGTTGGTATGCACAACAAACCTTCAATATCTCATCCACCTCAAAGTCAGTCAGGATCACAGCTTTGGAGAACTTGATGCCACCATATATTTGAGTATTCATGCATCGCCTTCCTATGTTCCTCTGACTTCTTTTAAACCCTCTAATTTATTTTTATCCAGTATATATATCAATTATAGCGACGGCCTCCAGTTGGTGGATTGAGAACATGCTGGCTGAGAAAATATTTAAAAGGTGTGAAGGGAAGGGAGCTAAGAAGCCTCTCACAGTTGTGACTTCCGAAATATTGACGACAAGGAATACCGATGCGCGAGGTAAATGAAGGGGAAACGACGATAGAGAGAAAGTAAACAAACCTAGGCCCATAGCAAGACCTAATACTATCCCACTGGGGTAAATAGTTTGCTAGAAGAATGATAACCAAAGTCAGGATATTTAATACTCTAACTTCTCTTCTAAAAATAGGTGCCGTAAACATATTAGATGTAGATTGCTGAATTGCCAAGATAGAGAGAAAAGAGGTCCTTCAAGCACAAGATGACCACAAATTATACCATTATTTATACAAAACCAGGGTTTTCTGCCACGATTACGCCGAGGAGCTAGAGTTCTTGGCAAAGGAAATACTCTGTGCTAAGACTGTCCTCTCTAGTTCAATGTAGTCAACGCCAGACGACATCATCGGTCGCCCAAGACCCTCAGTTGTTTTTTCCCCCCCAGATTGTTACATTAAACCTGGGTATTCATTTTGACCAATTTTACTATTTCATATTTACCTTAAAACCTTTCCCTCTGAACTTATCAATATCAACTAATAATTTGATACTAATATACAATAATTATGGACGAAACCAAACAGATCTTGTGAGCAAAAATCTCTTAGAGAAACAGTGAAGCTAATTCCTGCAAGCTTTTTAGGCCATGAACTCGAAGAGACGAAGCAACGGAAGATACAACAAATACTACACACACTAGAACTTCAAGCACTAACACCTCGTACACGGGCACCTCATCAGATAGCACTATGCGACCTGGAGCAACCTATTATGGCTGTTTGACAGGAGAAGGAAGCTATCTTAGCAGTTCCCGAGATACCACCCTGGAAACACCTTGGGAGCGACCGGTACATCATCCGCGCCTCAAAGTGGATATAGTAACACTGGCTTAGGTACAGCTATTGTTGGAACTAGGGCAGATCATACCCAAACAAGCGGTGTTACATCTGGGATTGGATATCACAGTAGACTTAATTCAAGCACAGGGTTAATGACAACAACTACCATGCCCGGTCCACATTCCTCGAATTTGGCAAGTAAAATGAATCCTCGAGTCGACTCTAACAACTCACAATCCTTCCCATTGAGCGGAAGTGCTGCGTATGCAAACAGTAGAACAAATGTTGGCCTAAATGCTGAATACCATAACGCAAACATGGGTTCAGATGTTGGACATACTAGATCAGGATTGACAGGGAAACCATTCCTAACAAGTAGCGCTAGGTGTAGTTGGTACGAGCAGTTCCTCCGGCCACGATCAAAACAATGCTGGTACGACTGACTCAACTGGATTTTTAGGTGTGATAGGGACGAGCGCATCTCCTGGTTACCATCTAAGTCCTGATGCTACCGCGGCAGGGAATGCAGGAGCTATCCTCTCAAGTGCTAGTCATCACTAGGGTAATGTTAATACATCGAGCTCAAGAGATTTCCACACGACATTGGGAGTATGCGTAATTCTCAATGAATAATTCCCTATCCACTCCTCTGTAGAGATTCGAGCTAACATTTATTTAGCCACATCAAATTGATAATGCCAATTTTCTTGACCCAAACGTCAACATTAATTTTTCAAGAACCGAAGATGCAATCCGACATTCCTCTCATCATGGTGATGGAGCCGAACAAGCTGATAGAGACCATCCTGAGCAAGCAAGCAACACCAGAAGTGCCGATGCCACTAGAATTAGTGATAAAAACCATGGGTACGAGTAGACATAGCTCAAGCTTCAACACAGGTCTAAACTCTAGCGAACCGAGAGGGTTAAGTGAAGCAGATTTTGATCAGTATGGCTGGCTAATTGGGGGTGCGCATAATGTAGATAGTTCGGTGGAGGTTAGGGATGCACTTAGGGGAGAGGAAGTAAGAAATAAAATTGCGTAAGTCATGAATTGATGCTCTCTAGGTCCGGAATGCTTTGAATTTATGCCATGAACTTGGGGTTAGGGATGTAAATGGTATAGCCGCGATTTATGTTGAATATTTGGTGAATATGCAGGGATGGATGGAGTTGCTTACTCGTAAGATGTTTTGGATCATTATTGGCTGTTAGCTGCTGCGGTTTGTTCTCGCATGCTTCATAACTACAGTCTTGATAGCCTGGAGACCTCTGGCTTCGCTTTTCGTAGTTGGAAGTGATGTATCTTGCATTTATTGCTCAACCTGTTCTCTCAACGTTCAATAGCCAAGTCAAATTTTACACATTGTCCCGTATAAACAAGGGAAATAATAGCTGTGTACGCCAGGCAAACCCTCTGGGTAGAAATTTTGACAAGTGAAGGGAGGTGCCTGAAGCGACCTTTTTCGGGTGAGTGCATTTCCGAAGGGTGTGTCCTTGGATGATTGAACTGGTGTTGTGATGATCGAACCCGATGCCATCCTAAGATGCACAATATGAGTTTTTGTATCGAAGAGTAATCCTATGAGGAGCGTGTCAACCATGGTTGAAGGCGAAACCTGGTGTTTGCCTGCTATTTCTTAGTATTAAGTCCTGATCAATAGAGTTTGAAATGCGGAATTCTCCTAACTAGGAACGACTTGTTAACCGTCTAGTCCAACTCCGAATATCTCTTATAATAGAAACTGTTTGGACTCGTCAATGAATGCTTTACAAAGCCTTTTCCTCCTTCTCAAAAGCTGATGATTATTGTAAGTATTACAAGTCTTTGATGGCCTTTCAGTATTGACTCACTGTGATTAAGGTTTACCGTCGAGAAGGAGTGAAAGATTTGTCATCCTTGCGATTTGCTGTTACATTCAGTAGACTATCGGTACGTCTGAATTGTTATGGGGCTAATAGAAGGCTGTTGTATTAACTGCGCACCTTGTTTTCGAACTAGGTTTAACAACATTGACAGCTGGGGAAGTCACTGTGTTGCACTTTCTTGGCGTATCCTTCGTTGTTATGGGAATTATACGCAGTGCAGACCTAATCGATTATTACTAATTAGATTCGAAATAGAGGAGGCCTTTTAACATGTTGCCATACAACTTCGTGTAGTTCGAGTGAAAGCATAGATGTTGCTCATTTGTGCATGACACGGATTTCGAAAAACCTTGGCAATCATGACTCGAACATTGCAACGCGAAAGTAAACCTCTTTACGCGAAACGCGTCTCCCTCAACCAGCAAAAATATCAACCTCGACAACTACTATCTACCTCCTTCAAAATCACCATGGCCGAATCTGTCGAAACCCAACTTCAGGAGAGGTTTGCACCCTCTGCAGGCGGTAATCTAGAGGCAGATTTACTAGCAGAGCTACAATCAATCATGCGCCTACATTCAATTGATGTAGAGGACCTCTTCTACAAATGGGAGTCATACTCGATGAAAATGGGCCAAGAGGATATGAAACTAAGCATTGGTACTGCCGGGGCTCTTAAGAAGGA
This sequence comes from Tricladium varicosporioides, assembly GCA_021365295.1. Lineage (NCBI taxonomy): Eukaryota > Fungi > Ascomycota > Leotiomycetes > Helotiales > Tricladiaceae > Tricladium > Tricladium varicosporioides. The sequence continues at coordinate 1,102,875 of JAJTIW010000013.1, read as the reverse complement.
TATACAGGACGCGTTGGAGCGTGACAGTCGGGCAAAGACACATCTCCAGCCCAACAAACGGCCAGGAGCTACCCCACGGCATTCAAAGAACAATGGAGATGTGTTTGGGATGTAAGTTATTGAACAGAAGTACAATTTACAAATCTAAGGACTTTCCAGGACCCCAAATACCCCAAAATTCGGATCTACGAATCGAATGAATGGAACGAATAAACGTAAAATCGAAACACCTTCAATGTCAAGAATAAAAGCAGAACCTGCAAGTAGTCCGCCAGAATTCAAAACATCTTACAAATCTAGAGAACAGAGCAGTAGAGTGTATGTTAGGATTACATATGTGTAAGTTCACGCTGACAGGATTTAGGGTACCGTTCAATGATCGACCAAATGCTGGTCAGGCAATTGAGGTTCTTAACCACCACCTAGAAGTTCCTGAGCCGCCTATGGCTCCTTTTGCAGAGCCTCGACTTAAAATCGTCGCCAATTCCGATATTAAGAAGCTTTCCTATAAACCGATGGCTATGAAGTCATCGGAGGCATCAGAAATTCTCGACGATCGAATAGACGAGTTTATGGCATTAGTTCAAGCCCACCATAAGCTAGAGGATTCTGCTTTTGGAAGTGCTGCAAGCCAGGGCACGACTGAAATAGTTGCCGTTGGGAGAATAGCATCTGACTCATTGGAAGGAAAATTAAATGCCTCATCGATAGTTCTGGAATCGTCTCGTCGAATGGGTGCAGGGTTGCGAGTGCCACTGAAAGTAGATGGGATCCCAGGATATCAATTCTTTCCAGGTCAAATAGTTGCATTACGGGGAATAAATGCATCTGGAGAGGACTTCACAGTCAGTGAAGTGTTAGATATGCCATTGCCAGGTGCCTCAGCATCACCCCCTGCCAAACTCCTAGAACATCTACAACGACTTCGCGGCGGCCCAGATGTAATGGACTTAGATACCGCCCAAGCACCTCTGAACATCATGATCGGCTCTGGACCATATACCGCAGATGACAATCTTGATTTCGAACCTCTACACGCTCTCTGCAGTAAAGCAGCAGACACATACGCTGATGCACTCATCCTTACTGGCCCATTCCTTGACATCGACCACCCATTAATTGCAACAGGCGACTTCGACCTCCCCGAGGAAGCTCTTACGGACCCAGACACAGTAACCATGAACACCGTCTTCAAATACCTCATCTCCCCCGCCTTCGTTGCCCTCGTAGCCTCCAACCCCCACATCACCATCCTCCTCATCCCCTCTGTCAAAGACATAATATCCAAACACGTTTCCTGGCCCCAAGAACCCTTCCCACGAAAAGACCTGGGGCTGCCAAAATCCGTGAGAATTATCGGAAACCCTATGACTTTTTCCCTCAACGAGCTAGCCATTGGAATTTCATCTCAGGATATTCTTACAGAATTGAGACAATCTGAGGTTGTGGGTGGGAAGAACAAGAGTGAGAATATGCTTGCTAGGATTTCGAAGTATATTATTGAGCAGAGAAATTTTTCCCCGTTGTTTCCTCCGGCTGCTAGGGATAGTTTGCCAAGGACAGGGACAGAGGATGGGAGGCCAATGGGGGCGGCTCTTGATGTGAGTTTTTTGAAGTTGGGAGAGATGGTTAATGTTAGGCCGGATATTTTGGTGGTCCCTAGTGCTTTGCCGCCCTTTGCTAAGGTATGCCTTCATTTGCTCACCTTAAATAATTTCATATAGGATTGGATACTAATACCTTGACTCTTAGGTTGTAGAAAGTGTTCTAGTTATCAATCCAGGGTACTTATCGAAGAGAAGAGCAGCAGGCTCATACACGAAATTAACTGTCTACCCAATGGAACTTACAGATGACGAGAAGACCTCAACGCATATGATTGGGCACAGGGTATTTGCAAGGACGAGAGTTGATATCATGAGAATATGAAAGAAATGGCCAGGATCGCGAAGCTTGTCCGTGGCGTTGGGGTTCATAGAATAGCGAACAATATAATGTGTCTATGTTCATGAATTATTATTATTATTATACAAATGATAACTACTATCTGGAGTCTACCCTTCGTCGTTTATCACTTTCATGACGAACATAGTCTCTAGACGTACTCCGCTTCCGTCTTCTATCCCCACGATATCGTTCCCGACTACTCCTGCGGTGTCTTGACGAGTCGCTTAGAGGCGATCTTGATCTTGACCATGAACGTGACTGACCGCCGTCTGCTGGGTCGATAGGAATCAACATCCTCTTCTCTCCTACCTTCTTGTTTTCGCCCACCGCCTTGACTCATGTCTCTTGGGCCTTCGGGTGCGCCAACAACTTTCTTTCGTTCCCCAACTGGAATATTATTTGATCCACTTGCACCTGGCCCTCCTCGGCGCTCATCGGGCATAAACCTTTCGTCTACCCCGAATTGCCCCCCCCTCCTCGGTCTATCATCGAACTGTCCCCATCTACCAGTATCCTCACTCTTCAGGTCCTTATATTTTGTGGCTCCTTTTTTGCCCAATTTTGTCATATCCCTCATCTGTAGAGCTTGAGGTAGTAGATCTCGATTCTGCACATCGTCCGCAAACCTACTACCCATAATATCCCTTCGATCGAGTCCTTCGGCTTTAAGGTCGTCTTGGAAGAAAGCCCCTTTGTGGTAGTACTTTTGCATATATGCCATTTTGCCTTTACTATCTTTCTCCTCCTTTTGCGCAGCAAGGTAAACATCATCTTCGGCTTTTCGCTCCTCCTCCGTAAGGTTTTTCCTCCTCTCTATCTCTTCCAATTCTCTTTCTCTCTCCTCAATTGCTTCCCTATCCCTCTTAATTCTCCTCAGTTCCCTCAGCTTCCAAGCAGCATATTCCGCTTCTGGATCAAGATCATCCGTATCATCCACCCCATCCCCTTCATCCTCGTCATCGTCCCAATTCCGTTTCCCAGCTTCCTTAGCGGCTATATCTTTTCGTATCTGCTCTTCCACAATTTCATCAGCTAACTGTTTCCGTCGCGCCTCATCAGCTGCTATAAGTTCTTCCTCTGATTTCTCCTTTGCAGCTGCAGCACTATTCGCACCCCTCTTATCCTTCTTGATAAATGTTGGTCGCATCATCACCCTCCTTGGTGCCTCCTCCTCACTGCTTTCCTCTTCACTACTCTCTTCACTTCCATCCTCCTCCTCTTCTGATTCCTCTTGCTCCGAAGCAGTCACAAAGCCTTCTTCTTCTTTCGCCTTCAGCGCCTTCTCCTCCTCTATCCTTTTTGCTTCTTTCTCAATCGCGAGTTTCCGCCGCTCATTGAGATCGACTTTGTTAAGATGACTTGTTATTCCTGCAGCAGTGGAGGCTTTGGGAGGTGGTGCGATAGGTTTACTGGCTGTGGTGGGGCGGGTCTCATCTTCGGATTCATCTTCTGAGGAGGATTGTTCTTCGGCAAGGGCTTTCCCTGGTCGGTAGCGTGGCGCCTTGACGGGGTTTGCGGTCATGCGTTTAGGTGGCATTTTGGAGGTTGTGATGGGGGAAGTGGGAGGTGGTAAAGGGTAGAATTTGGGATTTTAAATTGATGAGCCAGGCTGAGGAAGACATGAGAGGCCGAAATTTTGGCAAGGCTGCAGGAGGACTAGTATGGTTTTGTATTAGCGTGACATCTTAAACTCACATTTTCAGGGGTATAGTTATATGCAATCATTTTCAAAATCACTTCAACAGAAAATCAAATTTTAACTGCAATCACACACCTGTCTGTTTGTTATAGATTTATACAGAAGTGGAAATTGTGATCCTTTTCATAAATCTTTTCACTGGTGAGGAATATATAGATTAACTTTAGGAATATGGCAGATCTGCCTAGTCATATCGTAATTTACTGAGACTTAATAGACTTTAGATATGGAAGCAATGAAATTTACTTTATTTATCTCAAGAGCAATCCTGGTGGTATCAAGTTCCCTCCCTTTTTTATACCATCCAACTCCAATACGCCTACAATGATATGCAGCAACCATTAAAAATCCTCACAGAATCTCTTCTTCATCCTCAACTGGCCCAGGTAGTGGAATATTTTCCGTAACTCCCGTATCTTTGATCTCTATATCCTCTTCCATACCATCATCTTCCTCATCAACCCAACTTTCATTCTCGATCCTCTCGCCCTCTTCCTTTGCCCTCTGCACGAGCATCTTCTTATTCAGCTCCTCCCAAGCCTTGCTTCTCTCTTGTACGGTTCTCCCTCTTGCTTTGCTCTTTTCAACTTTTGTTTCCTTCTTGTCCATAAATGCTTCAGCGCGATCTGCGCCTTTCTCTTGTCTCCGTCGTGCTTTTGCACTCAGGATCGATTTTCGTCCATTTTTAGATTTCTTCGACACACCAGCTCCTTGGTGAACTGCGAGGACCGAAGGTCGAGTAGCTTTGGAATCGGTGGGGAGTTTAACGTCTTTTAAGGATTTATCCGTATCAATACTGGGAGACGATGCGCGCTTTGCAGCTCGAGAATGTATAGAAATTGCTGGTGCATGTCAGATTAATTCTGGGCCCCTCACACCCCTTCAGCACTTACATGCCTTCTTGGCTTTGTTTGGCGCTGTTTTAGCCATTGTGGTTTTTGTATCGAGGCAATATTCTATTCACAAGCTTGAGGGTTTTGTATGTGGGGTTTTTGAATAATTTTTGGCTATCCGGGGCAACTCCGGATCTACTGGTCCCTGTCTGCTCTAGAAAGGTCGCAGAAACATTGAACCTCACTTGGGGCTCTTTAAAACCAATACGCATTAGCACAAGCACCACGACTTCCAATAATCAGCTCTGCCCTTGCGGTATAATATTACTGGAGCACGCATCTGAAGTGTGCCCATATGGGTTACAATGAATCAATACGAGAAAGAAATCCAGGATCTTTTCGACGGTGATCCCAGGATCGAGATTGATTACCATCAAGACTACAGAGAGGGCGTGTACACCTCCTATGGCCGCGTGGGATTTGTACTACCGCTCTTGCTCTGCATAATTCCATTCATATACCAGGTTTTTCGTATATTAGACTACGACCTTCTACCGCTTCCAGAGCTCCTCTGGAACTGCATAGTATATCTTACGCCATCACGCCTCCTCGATGCCGTCGAAAGCTACACAAGTCCGTTGCGCATTACGAATCCCGCCTTAAAACACATTCCTCGGACTCACGCAGCAAAGAGTGAAGCTATGCGACGTATCCTAGGTTTAGACAGACCAGGTGGAATACTAGGCTCCGTAGCACAGGCCTCTAGGAGAAGATTATCGACCTTACCTGGGATCAATATGACCGCGCAAGGGACAGATAGGAGGCCTGCAGGCTTGGGGAACTGGGATAATTCTTGTTATCAGAACAGCGTCCTCCAAGGGCTGGCGTCGCTGGACTCGCTTTCGGGATATCTCACAAACCCAACGATCGAAATACCGGATGTTAAAGGGGTAGAAAAACCGGATATGAAAATGGCGGAGGCTTTGAAAGGATTGATTGGGGATTTGATGGACCCGGAGAACAGTGGTAGAAAGCTGTGGACACCTGCAGCTCTGAAGAACATGAGCAGCTGGCAGCAACAGGACGCTCAAGAGTACTTTTCGAAGGTTTTAGACGAGATCGATAAGGAAGTTGGGAAAGCAGCAACCTTGATGAGAAAATCCCAGGGCCTGGAGTCAACCGATAGTCATTCGTCAAGTTCTAAGGACCCGGAGAGCTCACGTTCTTCAATATATCGGAATCCTCTTGAGGGATTAATAGCTCAACGTGTTGGGTGCACTAATTGCGGTTACTCTGAAGGATTATCGATGATCCCCTTCAATTGCTTAACAGTACCTTTAGGTCGTGCATGGGGCTACAATGTTTCAAATTGTCTGGACGAATATACCAAACTGGAACGAATCGAGGGTGTAGAATGTGGGAAATGTACTCTACTAAAGTCTCAAAAACAGCTGTCCACCATTATGGAGCGTGCCCAGGATAATGAGGCAATGCGAAATATCTACGATCAAAGCCAACAGCGACTCGAAGCTGTCACAGAGGCTCTAGAGGATGACGACTACGAAGACAAGACTCTACTCCAGAAATGCAAAATCCCACCCAAGAATCGTGTCTCATCAACCAAAACTCGCCAAGCAGTCGTAGCGCGACCACCGAAATCACTAGTCGTGCACTTCAACCGAAGTTTGTTCGATGAGCTCACAGGAGAACTGAGAAAAAATACGTCTGCAGTCCACTTCCCAAAAATTTTGGATCTAGGGCCTTGGTGTCTGGGGAGCTCGGGAGTAGGAGACGAGGCGCAAACGGAGGAATGGCTACTCAACCCAGAAATGCCTATGGTTGCTGGAAGTGAGCAGCCATCAAGACTTCGAGGGCCTCTTTATGAGCTACGAGCGGTGGTCACCCATTTTGGTCGTCACGAAAATGGCCATTATGTCTGCTATAGAAAGCATCTCCCCATTATTGAGGATGAGGATGAGGTGAAGCATGAACAATGGTGGAGATTGAGTGATGAAGAGGTCACAAAGGTCAGTGAAGATACTGTACTTGGGCAAGGTGGAGTCTTCATGCTGTTTTACGATTGCATCGAGCGGGCAATTCCTATGTCAGACTATTTAATACCTATGGATATGCCAACCACAGAAAAAGATGTGCCTGCCGTAGTGGATGCCGGGCAGGCAATAATTTCCTCCGACGAGATATCCAAACCGTTACCTCCAATGCCATCAACTGAGTTTCTGGACACGGGGTCACTTGCAGCCAACACTCCTTTACCTGACCTCGACGACACGGACATCTCTTTATATTCGGGTGATGATACCACGCTACGCGAAGAAAGTGTTGCAACAGCGACGAGTATTTCTGAGTACGATGACGACGACGTAGAAGATATCGCTGACCAGGAAGAGTATCAACCAACGAAGCCTATTGTTGTAACTCCGTATGTCCCGCAAACCGGCAGGAAGAAGAGTGAGGCATCACTTAAGGGCTCCTCGGGGAGTCTACTCATGGTGTGAAATGAATAATGAGGTGTCAGTTGGCGCATCGGAGGAGGCTCAAGTTTTGAATTTGAACCATTTGCATAGCGTGGCGTTAGATTAGGCGGAGCGAGAGTGATAGTGTATTATAGGAAACGGATAATCTTTTATATGCTTTGGAATGCAAGGCGTTCTTCAATGCTGTTGGGTGGCTAACGTGTACTATGGATGGCAATCCACTACACTAGGAAGGAAAATTTGCAATATCATTATCGTTGACTTCAAGTGTTCTACTACTACTTTTTCTTTCCCAATAGGTTCATGTTCTTTCGATTTTTCCGTCTGACCCTCGTCTTCACTCCGGAAAATTGTCTCTTCGAATCTTTGTTTCGAATTTGAAGTAAGTCATGCGACTAAGAAAATGGGGTGTAAAATGTTGTCGCGGCCTTTGTATTGGTATTTTATGCTTTCCCTTCCCGCTTGTCTACTATTCGTTGAAGTACGATACTCAGTATCTAACATAATTCTATCATTTCTAGTGTCACTTTCCTAGTTCTCCAAGACTTTCGGTTTCATTATGGCCCTGACTTGCTCGAATATATCGTTACCAAATGTGTCATTCATTCAGAATATTCTGCCATATGGTGGGCACTTGATTGTTCAAAGACTTCGTCAGCATTGGTACTTCCCTCCTCGCCAGGATGCCTTGTCGAGCTTCGGGACTCACTCTGGACACCAAAAATAGCTGCAAGACTCTAGTTTCTATTCACCCCTCCCCCCAAGTTATCGCTTTAGCATATTTACCATCTGCTGGAAATATTCACCTGGTTTTGACCTTTTAAGATTTCAAGTCATGGACACTTTCTCTCCCTTTTGGGAAAGATCCGCAACATCAAGGTTAATCCCTCACGAACCAAGATATCCGAAAACTTTCCTAGAATAGGCGATATTTCCGGGAGAAAGGTATTTTGACGTGCCAATTTTTAGTTGGTCGAAGAGTTCTTATCCGTTCTAGGTGATATGGGTTAAAGTTTCAGGAAAAGTCAATTTAGATCAGATGCTCATGAACAGAAACTATCTAACAAAGTTTTACCATTTTGCTAGGCAGGATGTTGGTGGGTTATGCTAAGCTCGCAATTTCCGAAGTACCAGAGGATTGCGGCTTTTGATGTTAGGTCTTTATTTTTTGGGTCGTGATTTTATGGTTCGAATTGTGAGGGAGAAGCTGCGAAGGAGCGAAGCAGTTGCACGGCACCAAGGGAGTGTTGGTACGCAGGACGAACGGATCCTTTACTGTGAATAGCCTTACGGAGTTGTAGAGCTGTTCCAACCAACATTTACTCCTCTGGTATCACATTGCAATTTCGCAAAATGTTCGGATACAATTGCACTGAATGAAGCGACTTTCGCTGGGTTTTGGAAGGATCTCATAAATTGTTCATGGCACAGTTTCAACAGGAGCTCGTGGTGTTGGTACCAAAGCCACAACAACACAAACTGCTGGATTTCGGCCGCCCAAAGTCTTGGAAGGGAAACTTCTCAACCTTCCCAAAGAAATCATTCTAGAAATAGACTCCTTCATCCTGAACGATTGCGAAATATCGACTCTGACAGCGGCCACATGTGTCGTCAGAGGCCTGTTCACAGCCAGCCTTGGTACTGACAGAGCTGTGTCAATGGCGGCCGGTGTTCCCGACACTTACGAATATCAGTAAAAATACTGACGAGTGAGAAGGTTCCTGCCAAGAATCATCACTTTACAAACTCTTAATCGAAGGAATTCGGAGAGCGCCTCGGAAATGTCGACGGACAAAAGCATGAAGTGACAAGAGATAAACAAAATATATACTTTCTTGTTGTTCGTCCCAAGTCCTCGGCCCCAAAATATTGGTACTACGGGGCTCATCTAGGGGCCGGTGTACCGTTACAGGTGTCAAACTCAACTGCATTCAAGCACACTTGGCGCTTGGGCTTGAAACTCGGCGCTCCTCATCCCTACGAGACCTCACCAACGAGGAATTGGATAAATAGCAGCCAAGGCCCGCCACGCGGTGCAGGCACACTCACTGATTGCGACAGAGTGAGAGGTCTGGATTTTTGACAGCCAGCTAGGCAAAGACCCTGAATACCAAGAGAATACCAAGAGAATACCAAGAGTTCACAGGGCAACTGCGAAACTGGCACAGTGCGGGTTCGCAGCTGAATGGCAGGTTGAGATGGGCCAAGATGCCCAAGAAGGCTTGAAGAGGGGACCACATGGAGGAGAATTCTGTCGGGTATGCGAAGCCTTCCAGTGTACAGAGCTTGGGAGTGTAGCGTCTTGTGCTGCAGCCGTTTTCCCCAGGCCCAGAACTGTCAATTTGCTTGTCCTTTTGTAACGGGTCACAACATCACTGACATGTGGAGGATGATCGTATGCATCTCATCTGAACTTCGTGGGGAAATAACGTCGGAGGAAGTATTGTAATTTCGTCCATCTGTATTTATGCATATTTCAAGTGAAATTTGGTCAAATTTACCATGTACAAGGATACATAAATGACATAAAAAGTATAAAAGAGTGTCGAGATAAAATTTAGGCGTTCTTTTTTGTGCCAGTTTCCCATGCTCCACCCCGGTGTCTTGGAAATCATACGATGAAGGGCATCTTAGTGGATTAGTGGCGGAGCCGGGATAAGTTTCTAAAAAGACGTCTTCAGGAGTCGGCACAGGCCTTAGGTCGAATAAGGAGTGCGTTTACGCTGCAAGATTGGGGCACTCATCTCCAGAGGGTTATGAACACGGGGATTATGTTTCTTTCCTCAGCATGTGGCGGTATTTGGTGCAGAAGAAGTCTGACTGGGCGCTCCCTTTCAGGCTGATAGTTCACATGTACGAACCGAACAACTTACTGCAGTTCAGCAAGAAGCCGACGTTGCTGATGCCCAATACTTCGTGGAGGCGTGGCTCATCGAGCTTGAGCAGTCTGACACAAACTGCATAGCACTGTGAAGTTCGCCATTTGTTTGGCTTTTCAAGACATAACTGTCCACACAGCTTCAAGCGAGCAGCCACTGCCTACTCACTTGCCGAATCATGCCCACGGAAGCGCTCACTGCGCTCGGAAAGAGACGCGGAGGCGTATTCGTCTGCCGCCCAGAGATTCTGATGGCCGGGAGTCAAGTTGTTCCTGACCTCCTGGTCATCTCCAAGACTTTTCAACCGGGGAACTTCCTCATGTTGCTCAATCCTCCTCCCAAAGTACCAACAGCCAAGATAAGCAGGGGAATCAACTGAGGTAATCCTGAAGCATCGCACTCAGCCCCTCCTACTTTCCTTTCTCTTGGACCGTTTTGAAAGGAAGAATAAAGTTTCACTCATCCGATGTCACTTTCCATTTCCCGCTCGGTATTCGATTCTATATATTTCCTCTGTGTGCATTCTCTCTGTTTCAAAAAATCATCAGCTCACTTTCTTTCTTTGCATTCAGATATTTCCTACTCTCTTGTTTCCTAAGCATAAACATTCACAACTTTCATTACTTTCTATATCTCACATAAATATTCCAACCAATCAAACTCTTAATCAGGCCGGCCTCTTCTCACAGTCACCATGAAGGTTGCAGCATCAACATTCTTTGTCCTCCTTAGCGCGTTCGTCTCGACGACGACGGCTTCTTGTGGACATGGAACGAGTTTCGCTAAACGTATGACACATATGAAGAGGGATATGGAGAGTGGAAAGCTCACAAAAAGAGTTGAGGTTGGAAAGTTCGGATATCTTGGTACCCAAGGACCGTAAGTATATCTACACTTCGGTAATATCACCAACACTAACCCAAGTATCAGAACAAACTGGCACAATCTTGCACCAGAGAACTCTGTTTGCAAGACTAGCAAAGTTCAATCACCACAAGACATTACTTCTAACTCATCGACTTTGGTAACAAAAGGAACGCTCAAATTAAATTTCCCCAACATCGAGGATGCAGAGTTTGAGAATCTGGGAACGACTATTGAGGTTGTTATGGAGGGAAAGAACGCTAGCACCACGGTCGATGGCAAGGTCTTCAACTTGAAGCAATTCCACTTCCATACACCAGGAGAGCACACCATCAACGGAGAATACTTCCCCCTTGAGATGCACATGGTCCATGAGGCAGAGGGTAAGCATTATCTACAAAAAGTCTCGAAATAACAAAAACTAACAATGCCACTAGATCTCTCTATTGCAGTTATTGCCATGCCCTTTCAACTCGTCGCCCCAATGCCAAACTGCAATACTCCTGTCCTCACCACCATCGCACCCCATCTTGAAGCCATCGCTAAGCCAGGCACCGTCACAGAGACCGGCCCCATCAACTTTGAGGCGCTCGTCTCTGCTATCAACGCCCAGGACATGCGAAAATACGGTGGAAGTTTGACCACCCCGCCTTGTGCAGAAGGTTTAACTTTCTTCATTGGTACCGAGCCGTTACCTATCAATGTTGAGACTTTCAACGCGATGAAGGCAGTCATCGGCTTCAACTCTCGATTCATTCAAAACCCAATCGGCTCGGCCAACTTGTTAAGTGCTAGATAAGGAAGCAAATATCAATGTGGAATAATTGTACAGCAGATTTGAGGGTATGTGAAAAGACGGCGGGTTTAATGGAGTATATTTGGCTTGGTGTTTATTTATGAGAGTTTTAGGGTTATATTATACCATCTGCATTATAGAATCAAATGACTGTATGCTGGATATACGGTTTAGAGAATAGATGTTCCAGCTGACAAATCTGTATATTATGAGAGCATGAATAGATAAAGTGATTGTTCGGAATTCGGAATCCAAGAGATGTCGTTCGAATGTGAAACTGTCAACTTCGGTCCTCACCTCCTAAATTCCAAAACTTGCACGCACTTGGCGATTTCCCCAGGCGCCCACCCCCTCGTTCTCCGCGTAATCAAGAGCTTTTCGCGACATAACCCCGTGCTGGGCGTGCCGAGGATTTGTTGACAGTGCTAAGCTTAAGAGGCAGGCGTTGGAAACGGAAAAAGAAGCAGCATCACCAAGCTTTTACGTCGCCCCTCCTCCGCATGTGCCAGATGTGCGCGGTCACAGTGACAGTGAAAGTGCTAAGCTTAAGAGTACAAGCATCAGAAACAGAAAGTGAGTCAATATCACCAAGCTTTCCCGATGCCCCTCTTCCACGGGAAAGGGGGGTATGCTCGGCCGCAAGGCAAGTAATAGGTCTAAGAACACAGACAGAAATGCAAGCAACAAACCCGGGATTTCTTTCTCATAAATCTGATTTTCTCCACTAAATCTTAGACACGCGCATCAAAATTTGCTGCCAAATGCAACATAAATTCGCTAAACACCATCAACCTGCTCCTCCTCTCAGCCCCGCACTGACAAATCGGCACTTGCCAGCAATTCCACCAGCGAATTCCTCAATACTAACGTCACTCAAGATTTCAAACACACTAACATCAACACCGGTCTCCTTAAAAATCCAGTTCCTCGTCCCCACCGCCACAAGACTATCAACTCCGTAAGTTGTTGCAGGCTTGCGGATGTCGAGGTCTGCGGGCAACATGTTCATGCTTTTAGCAAGGAGCTGAGCGAGGCCTTCAGTGATGATGGCTTGGGCTTCTGTGAGAGATATAGCTGAAGAGAGCATGTCGGCCAGGGTTAGCGTATCGGAAGATGTTAGGGAAGATGGTGAAGTGTCGACCCGGAGCATATGCGAAAAGAGGGTAGTCTCGTGCCAGTAGGGATCACGGACTTGATTCTGTTGAATGAGTCCACCAGTTCCCGTGCCTACTATGACCTGCGCTGGGGTTGGATGAGAGTCGATTGTGTACCCTGTTATTGCTGCCGAGACAAGGATATGGAAGTCCTAAGGTAGAAATTAGTGATAAACTCTCTAAAGCCATAGACATATGCTCCTACTGTTTCCCGGACACCGAGAAAACCCGACTGTCGTAGAATATCGAGCGTTGCTTCATCCTCGGCTACCATCTATTCAAAATGTGTCAGTAGTTGAATTCCAAATCAGCAACAGACACTTACACCGGCACCAAGAACTGGCCCCAGGTCTAAAGACACAGCGGCCAAACCCTTCGATCTACGATGATATGCTAGCGCATCTTGAAAGCCATTTCCAGCGGCGTAATTAGACTGTCCACGAGCGCCAATAACTCCTGCGGAAGACGAGAGAAAGACAAAGAAGTCCATATCTAAAGGCAGTAATTTGTGAAGATTCCAACTTCCTTGAATTTTGGGAGCAATCGCAGCTGTCCAGTCATCGTAGGTCATGTTCTCAAAAATTGCATCCTACTTTTGTTAGTTATTATCAAGCAAGCATGAGGAAGCACTTACTCGGATCACAGCAGCGGCTTGAATAACTCCCTTGATTTTCGGCATCTCTTCAGCACACTTCTGAATAATAGCCGCGACTTGGCTCTCATCACAAATATCGCAGGTGTAAGATTTGACGATAGTTCCTTGTTCTTGTAGACTCTGAAAGAATGTAGTCTGCGCTACAGAGGTTGCACCAGAACGTGAGAAGAACGCAAGATTCTTAGCCCCGTGCTTAACAAGAAGTCCTGCAAGACTTCGTCCTAATCCACCAAGACCCCCCACGAGAATATATGTTGCGTCTTCGTCAAGACGAAGTGGATGCTCTTCACGAGGCACGACGGGCACAATGGCCGCTTTGTCCACTTTCAAAACGACCTTTAAGACCTGGTTTGAAGCATGTGCTGTTTGGAAAGCCTCAACTATGTCTGCAATCGAAAATAAGTGGATGTCAAGGGAAGGCTTAATCGCACAACTTCTGAAGAGTTCTATGACAGGCTTCAGGGATCCGGATAATTTAGGTGATTTGGACTGAATCATCTGTCCAATATCAACTGTCGAATAAGTAATGTTAGTGATTCGTGGCAAAAAGTCAGATGTCCCTGCACTCGCGCCTGTCTCTATGCTCAAGTCTACGAAACGGCCGCCTACAAGAAATACGTCAGTATCGAAAATGTAGAAAACAATCCAAGATCACTTACATTCGCAGACAGTAGTCAAAGCCCTCTCGCGAGTGCTTCCCTTAAGAGAGTTCAGGACGAGGTCGAAGCCTACTCCGCCATTCACTTTTGTCAAATTTCCACCTCCATAGTTACGGATGATGTAGTCCTTGCCAAGACCATAATGCTCGCATATTACCTGCTCATCTTCGAGTGTGTCGCCCATCATAAACAGTCTTGCGCCCACATATTCGGCAATTTGAATAGCTGCCTGTGTATAAAGGCTAATCCCTGTATGTATCAGGATTGACTCTCCTTTTTGCAGTCTTCCGACCACAACAATTGCATAGTATGCGGCAACATACTCTAAGAGCGATGCACTGCTCTCGAAGGACATATAGTTTGGAATCAATTCGGTCATCCTTTCTTCAGCGCGCACTAGATTCCTAAATGCTCCCGGAACAATAGCGGTCACTCTATCTCCAACTCTGAACTTTGACACAGCTTGGCCTATCTTTCTCACATAACCAGAAACGTTTAACCCAATTGTATCCATAGAAGTCTGTCCTAGTGCTGTCTTGACATCAAGAGGATTAACACCAATGGAGCGCACTTCAACCTCGATATCCTGAGCTCCAAGTGGCGTGAGAGGTGCAGGGTCATCATTAAAATAAAGAGATTCTAAGTTGCCAACAACACCTACTTCGAGCTGCAGAGGTCGATCTTCCTGAACGAAGGGCTGTAACTTCGGCTGTCTCTGAGAACCTCCCAGTTCTATCCTCGAGCTCAGGTTCTCTTCAAGAATTGCTCTAGGGATGTAGATTTTCTCTCCTTGTTCAGCATATTCTCTCTCGTTTGAGAAAGTGACCGAGTCAAATGATGTTAAGAATATTGACAAAATTGCACGACCAGTGCCGTCAGATGAAAGGCTTCTCGTAGAGTCTAAGTCAAGTGTATATAGTTGCTTTTGAGGATCTTCAGATCGAATCGTTCGGAATAATGCCGTAATAGGAGCCGAGAATGGGGTCTGAACAGTCATCTGACCCCCCCTAGTTATCCACAGGCATCCTTTTGATTTCGAAATAACGACCCGGAAAGCAGCAAATTCGTCGAATGTCCATTTCCAGATCAATGGTCCATCTATCTCCAGAAGCGCTAAACATAGCTTTCCAGGAACCATTTCCGTTGAATTCAAAAGCGAAGTGCATTCTACCTTCGCACCGACTAGCATGATAGCTTCTCTAATTCTTAACGAAAGCTTAAGGAGAGCTGATGATGGAGTTGTAGGTAATAAAATTAAAACCTCTCGAGTAGAGAGGGAGGCAACCGAATCAACCCTTCTATTACAATCAAGTATTTGAGCTTCCCCGGTTGGGTCAGTGAGATCGTCCTCCAGTCTATGTTCAACATCTTCTTGGATAATAATTTTTGGTATTGTCTCTGAAACACACTGCTTAGCGACCTTCTCTGGTGCACTATCGCCCGAGATTTCTACATCCAGAATGATATCAGATTTGTTAAGGCGAGCTCTTTTGGTTCGAGGTTCAAGATATTCCACGTCTAATTTCTGCTCCGCGTCTGGTTGAACAAGTTGGCGTTTAGGAGCCTGTTGAGGATCCTGTGCACTCTTAATGTCAATATTGATGCTTTCTTGGGGTAGGGGTTGGTTGTCATTTATCCCTGCCTTCAAAGACTTTAAAGACGTGATGATGATTCTTCCTCTAAGCTTTACTAGCTTTTGCAGCATAGACAGGCACTTGGTATCGGAATTATTCGCTATGATGATGTCGAATGAGCGTTCTTTGAGTCCTTGTTGAGTGAGATCATTTAGAGAGTCGCTGACTTTGGATTCGATATAACCCGTCCACTCCTTTAGCCGATGTTTTGCGATATCGACATTTTTGGCACAGTTTTCCACAAAGGTGTATTTCAAAAAACGGGGTGTTGACGCATTATTACTTGCGAGGAGCTTAAATATAGAGACCGCAACATCTCCAGCGCGTCCGGTAACATCCAGAATAGCCATATCAGGATTCTTAAAACCTGCCAGATTGAGCCAGTCGCTCATACTTTTGGGTTTGGCATAAGTAATGTCCTCTTTCCAAATAATCTCTGTACACAAATTATGATGATTTGGGAGGAATCCGGCCTTAGAGGTGTCTTCAACTACAGAAAGTGCAGTGAAGTGTAGGTTCTTAACAACAAGTCTTGGCTTTTCCCAAGATCCATCAAACATAACGATATTTCCCAAAGCGTCCCTGAGACCTTTTCGTGAAGCCCTTGAGTATCCTTGAAGTTCTTTGCCTACGCCTGTCGGGAATTCCGCGGAGATGAAAATGCTCTCTAAATATGATGGCACCATTGGTTCGCTGCCTGCTACGAAGACAGTTTGGAACATCGCATCTAGCGTTGCTGGGTGCAGTAAATGGGGATATTCGAATTGTACGGGCATGGTCGCTTTTGTGTTCGGTATGCGGACTGTGGTGCAGCTGATGTTATTTTTCTTTTTTATTGCTGTGATGTTTTGAAATGTGGAACCATATTTCATGCCGATAATTTCAAGTGTCTCGTAAAGTTGTCGTGGAATAATTATTTCGGAACATAACATTTGGGTCTCTAAGTAGTATTCTTTATAAGTATCAACATCGAGGAAAGTTGAATGACCATCTTGGGGCTTGTAGTATATCTTGAGGACCCCATTGGAGTTTCTTTGCCATGAAGCATCTCGAATTTTCGAGTAGAGCACGAAACTGTATTTAGACACCTGAGCGCCAGTTGACGATTTTTCAACATCAAGGCGTTTCATAGTTAGTGAGGTCTCGAGGCCATGTGAAGTGGTTGGAATAATCATTGCTTTCTCTATACTCATGTTGAGGATCTCGTATCCTTCGAGTAAGTGATAGGCAGCTTCAAGTTGCCGAGCCCCTTCGATTACCATAGTGATCATGCCAGCAGCTGGATATATTATCGTGTTCTGAACTTGATGATGCTCAATCCATGGATTTTCAGACACTCGAAGAAAGCCACGCCATCGAGGTTCAAAATCCGTTGACTCAGTCGCAGGCTCGCCGATTAAATCTTGTCGCGCGTATTTGCGAAATCGATCATTCTTTCCTAGATGGCTTTCGTGCCAATAAGTTTTACTATGGTTCCACGGATAAACTGGTAAATCACTCAAAACATGTGGATGCTCATCCAGCGGGCTGTAATTGTCAGCAATAAACTGCTCTCAATCATTAAAACTTACGTATTGTTTGCTTTTTCAATGTCAACTTGAGCACCACGAGACCATAGATGGCCAACCGCTTCCAATGATGTGGCCGAGGCATCCTTGCTACGATACAGCATCGAGAAATAGGCAGGCCTTGCTCTGGGGTTGTTCTCGGCGTCCAAAATCTGCTTGATTGGTCCTTGCAAGACCGCGTGTGGTCCTAACTCTAACAATATATCTGGTTTGGTTGAATTAGAGCGCAATAAAGAGCTCATAGCATCCGAAAATTTGACTGGCGACACCATATTTTGTGCCCAATACTCTGGTTCTAGGTCTTCGCCGAGTACTCTCTGTCCAGTGACAGAGGAGAACATAATCTTGCTTGTTGATATCTCGTGTGTGCCAATCCCCTCTATGGATTGGCGGTAGTCATTTTCGATTATTTGCATATGGGCTGAATGATAAGCATTCTCAACTTTGAGTAATCGTGCAAAAATGCCTTCTCCTGTGAGAATTTTGTGAAGTTCGAGGATGGCACTCTCGTCTCCAGATATTGTCGAATTTTCAGGGCTGTTGATGCAAGCTACAATCGCTTTCCCAGACTTCAGTTTTGTGAGATATGCATCGGCAACCTCCTTAGACAAAGCAACTGCCATCATGCGGCCTCTGAGATTCGGGACGATTTTTTGGATAGAATCTGTCAACCGACCACGATGGAAGGCGATGTTCCAAGCGTCCTGCCTTGTCAAAGCACCTACAGCATACGCTGCAGCAATTTCTCCAGACGAGTGGCCAATAACGGCAGATGGCTGGATATTCCACGAGTGGAGCAAGTCTACTAGACCGACCTGTAGAGCCGTGCAGAGAGGCTGACTGATTCGTGGAAGGTTGATGATAGAGCTATCTTCGTCCTTTAAGAGTTCGGTCATTAAAGACCACTCACAACCAATCGAGGATAGATATGCTTCATTTGCCTCAAGACATTCTCTAAATTGACGGTATTGGAGTAGTTCTCTTCCCATTCCAAACCATTGTGCTCCCTGCCCACTGAAGACGAACGCAATCCTCGGTATTTGGGAAGATCTGATTGGTTTTGATAACGCTGCTGCAATCTCAGTTGGTAGCTGGAAGAACGAGGAGACAAAGAACGACTTCCACCCAAGTCTGCTTCGTCGACTTGCCAAGGTGTGGGCTAAATCCCGGCTCAGCTGCTCAGCTCGCTGATCAACTATTCTGGAATTAACGCGAGACTGTAGGTATTGGGAATATTCTAAGGATAGTCGATGTATACCGCTTTCCTCGTGAGATGAGAAGATAAATAACTTGTGGGTTTTATGAGGAATTGCCTCGCTTGTACTGCCGCTCAGAGGAGAAGGGGAGCTGTCAACGGAGACCCCTGAGTCGACCAAAGAGGGTGTTCGAGAAACTGAAAGGTCAACAGTACAATGGTTTCCGCTCAAATTTCTCTCAGCCAAATAATGTAAGGTATCATCCATTATGATATGAGCATTTGTTCCACCAAATCCGAAGCAGTTTATGCTCACCCGTCGAAGACCTTCCATTGGCCACGGTGTTAAACTGGTTGGCACCTGCAAAGAATTTAGTATACTATCAAATTGACATTAGAAACGTGAATAGGAGGTAATGACCCCTCTTAAGCACTTACTTTGATCTTCCAACCGTCAAGATCAATATTTGGGTTTACATTCTCGAAGTAGAGATTTTGCGGTATTTGGCCATTCTCAAGCATCAAAACACCTTTCACGAAACCCGCAATACCTGCACACCCTTCTAAATGCCCAATATTAGGCTTGATGGAACCAACATACATGGGGTTTTTGGAGTCGCGTGCCTGCGCGAATGTATCAGAGATAGCTCTAAGTTCCGTGGGATCTCCAGCCTGGGTTCCAGTGCCATGTGCCTCAAAGTATGCTGTTCTGTCGTACCCTAACCCTGCCATTTTATAAGCAGCGCAGGTGTTCATGGCTTGCGACTCGCTGCTCGGCATGGTGATTCCAGGTGTTCTTCCATCTTGGTTCACACTAGAGCCACGAATAACAGCTCGTATTGTGTCATTATCCCTCAAAGCCATTTCGAGAGGCTTCAGTACCACAGCGCCAATTCCTTCACCGCGCCCATAGCCATTAGCTCGCTCATCAAATGTGAAGCACTTCCCGTCTGGACTCAGGAAGTTAAGAGCTGTCATCGGCATCATAGTAGCTGGTGTGAGAATAAGACCTGCTCCCATAGCCATTGCCTACACACGTATCAGTGGCTGCCCTTAGATTTGCGTGTTTGGACTCGCCATCGTTGCTTCACCTGTCCGAAGGCTTTGGCATGCTAAGTGGATGCCAACAAGACTTGCTGAACATCCTGTATCCAAAGTCATACTTGGACCTTTTAAATCATAAAACCATGATATTCTATTTGACATAATAGCAATTCCATTTCCCGTTGCAGCATATTGTGGCTTGACAAAAAGAATTAGCAGAAGTTGACTGGCAATAGAATATAAGTTGGGTCACTTACAGAATCATCTGCATCTCTTAGGACGATTTGTTCATAATCTAGATAAGATCAGAGCGCTGTCTTGATTTTGGGATGATGGGCTCTGGACCTTTCACAAATGATCCACAGTATACGCCAGTTGTGCTGCCAGGAAGAGATTCCATTGGAATACCAGCTACACGGTAGCGGTTAGCATGATATAAAAGATGATAGAATCTTCTTGTACCATTTTCAAATGCCTCGTATGAAACCTCGAGCAGTACCCGTTGCTGTGGGTCCATAGCGGCAGCTTCATGGCTTGTGATGGAAAAAAACTACAGGCCCATAAATCAGCAAGATTTTCCAGTTCAAAGAGAAATACAAGCTGGGGATCTTACTGGAGCATCCCAGGCAGCGATATCACCCTTGAGAAAGTGACCACCTTTGAAACATATCTTGGTCAAAAGTCAGTATATCTGTTGGCCGAGCAAGCACCTCTCATACCGATCCTTGTCTGTTTCCACTGGGATGGTAAAATCCATCAATATTTACTCTGTCTTTAGGAAATTCGGACCAGGCATTACGACCATTAACCAGTAGCTCCCAGAGTTTCTCTGGAGAAGTTGCGTCACCAGGAAATCGACATGCCATCCCAATAACCGCAATGGGCATGGATCCATCACCACTGAATTCAGTCATGATCTTTGCGTAACTTTGCAACTTCCCGAGGCATCAAGTATGCATCTGTTGGGAGTAGCCACCAAGTACAAATAAACTGGGTGATTAGGAAAGCAACAAGCTATACCGTTTTCCCCACAAAATGCTCAGCTTCTAAAAATAAATTGCACAAAGCGCAGGCTTATATGCATTCCTTCTCTTCTTCGGTCCTCGGTACTAGAGAAAACACTTGATGTTTAAAGATACGTAAATTGAAAAACGTAGGGTACATGCACTGGCAGTACATCCACACTCCATAGATACTTATACGCCCGCAATGTATTCAACCGCATGGCAAAGCTGGAAAGGGCCTTCTATTGGATCGTGACAGACGCATTCGAGTATTTGCATGGCGTCTTACAGGCTTCTGGCATCTGTGAACTTGCAGCATCTGGGATCGTCTACCCCTGTGAGAACTTCCCACACAGTCCACATCCATGATGGTCATGCAAATCCTTCCAATGAACAACGGGAAGTGCGATTGATAAATTGAAAGTGCTGACTGCAGAGGCGGTCTTGACCGACTAGCTGAGAGCGGATCTCAATCATCAACGAGCCATTTGAAACCCTAGCACGTGACCAAATATGTTAAGCGAAAAACGCTAGTGCTTGGTTAGTGAGACGACCAGGGGCTTCTCTGGATTTTCTTTACGAGAATTTTTCCCCCTCATTGGCATCGCCATCAATACAACCTCCAAACAGAATCTACGTTGTGCATTGTATCCTAGGCCTTGCAGCAGCTAGTGTTGCTGGAGCCCCAGGTGCTGGGTATGTCCCGTCTTTGGAAGGATCAGAAGCCTATCAGCTATTCCGGAATCCGGATAAACCGGTTAAAACACATCTTATCACCAACAAATCCTTACGAAGTCGTGGAGCACTGCAAACTGTACGGGTCTTTCAGCACACATGGTAGTTGGTGTACCAGCTAAATTCTTTTCTGGGCTACAGCTTACCTACTAACGCGCATCTCAAATATATTGGTTGCCTCTAGTATCGGCCAATCCTTCCTGTTTAGTACTATATGATAACAAATCTGCTTGGATCTCCGTCGCGCTTATCTGATGCTTGTAGAGTGCAACCCAGCCTCTTTGGCGCACACATTTTTAAGTTCTCAAATCGAAAGGGACTTTTACCTTGCACACATGCCCCTGTTTTATGTAGAAGTTATGAGAAAACATATCACTGGAAAACAAACACAAGCTGGAAAGGAAAACCTCTCAAACCCTCCTTCTTGTGGAAAGTGCAGTAGTTTTAAATTATTATATTACTGTTCAAGTCACATTTCTTCCCAAATATCCCACCACTACTCAATAAATTGAAGTGCTCAGACTTTAGGATCACCGCCCGTAGAGGAGAAGGAACATGCGCGTAGCTATCATTGGAGGAGGGCCGTCTGGTCTCGTCACTTTAAAATATCTGCTCACGGCCCACGAATTCCATGGGGGTGAACCAATCGAACCACGACTATTCGAATCCAAGGACTCCGTGGCAGGGACTTTCAGATATCGTGTGTATGAAGATGCTGAAGTAACCCCTCTCCCCCAACTTAGTCTTCAGTAATCTTATACTTACTATTACTTAGCTTGTTTCTTCTAAATATCTGACAACGTTCTCGGATTTCAGACTTTTATCATCCGATGCCGATTTTGTCCCTGTCCAGAGATTTGTGAAATATCTGGAAGAATATACTACTCACTTCAAACTTTGGCCTTACATCACGCTCAATACATGTGTTACTAATGTTCGGCGGAACAATGATAAAGGCCATGTGGTTACCTTTAGATCAGAGCACCAGGAGGAGAGGGAATGGGAGTGCGATGCAATTGCTGTGTGTTCAGGCCTCCATGTTGAACCAGACATTCCCAAAATTCAGGGCATCGAAAACGTACCAGTCGTGATGCATTCTTCACAGTTCAAAACTAGACGTGATTTTGGTGAAGACACCAATATTGTGGTTCTTGGGGCAGGCGAAACAGCCCATGATATTTCTTACTTAGCTGTGACTTCTCCTACGAAATCAGTGACAATGTGCCATCGAGATGGGTTCTTCTATGCACCAAAGGTAAACCTAATAAGCTTCCCTTTAGTCCATATCAACTGACATTTCAGCTTCTACCTGTTCCGGTTATCGCCAACTTCTTCAACAAGTCTGATAAAGCGCAGCGGAATAAACCAGCAGACACATCAATTGCGAGTCTCTTCGACAGCACTTATATCCATCCCTCACTCCAAAAGGGCTCACTCATGTGGACGGCGTATGATCGGTGGGCTAAGTGGGTCTTCTGGCTCATTGCAGGAAGCAGAGATGGTCTCGATCAATGGGCTGGAGGAATTTCCCCCGAGCGATTTCATCTTTCGTCTAGTACCTGTCTCCTTCATCATTTGATAGACATAGACTAATAAAACTAGTACTATTTGTGAAGTCCGGCAAGGCAATACCATACATCAGCTCCCCGTTTCGCTCTACTTCCTATCTCAACCGCATCCGCACAGCTCTAATCAATATCCCTATTAAACCGACAAACCGCACAATTGATCTCGCACCCTGGCCTGCCTCCATTGCCACCGATAAAACAGTAGCTTTCCTCCCAAGTGACAGACCCGAGGCGACACTCATCGCTAAACGCACTATCAAACCCGATGTAGTGGTATTCTGCACCGGCTACACTATCTCCTTTCCTTTTCTCGATTCGTCATACCCAACACCCGCTCAGGCGGATAGACGAGGAATATTTTCTTCTTTAGACCCGAGTGTAGGATTCATAGGTTTTGTTCGACCTGCAATTGGTGCCATTCCACCACTCTCAGAGCTCCAAGCACAACACTGGGTGCTTCAGATCCTTGGAAAACTGCCAACCAAAGAGAATTGTCGAAACATTGACTACAAATTGCGAACGACACCAGGGAGGAGAGAATATGAGAATTATGCTGTTGAGCATGAGGCGTATGCATATCAGCTAGCTCTTGACATGGGATCTGCTGCATCATTTACTGAGATATTGAAATTTGGATTCAAGACGCTCTTTACTTGGGCTATGGGACCAAATTTCAATACCAAGTTTCGGCTCGTTGGACCATGGAAATGGGGAGGCGCGAATGAGGTTATGAGGACGGAGTTGTGGGGTGTTGTGAGGCGGAGTGGAGGTTGGTTTTGTAAGTTTCTAAAGGCTGAACCTGTTATTCCGACAACAATGCTGACAATTTAACAGTTTTCACGACATATACCCTGATTCCTTTCATGCTTTTTGGAACTTTGAGTGCAGTTCTCTGTGTATTTGATGCCATTGCAAGTCTAGTCTGGGGGCTGAGCCGACTTGTGTATCAACCATTCACGGAAAGACCAAAGGTGAAGAGTATTTAGCCTTACCACCAAAAAGCCACGACAAAGCAAGATTGAGGAGAAGACCACCAAAAATATCAATGGAGAATATCAAAACAAACCCATCACCTCTGAGTACAAGCCATTGTGCGCAAGATTTATTCAGGGACAGAGTTGTAAATAGGTAACCAGGTCACACCATCCTAGTTTCAATAACTCCCGAGGGTGCCTCAAGCCCAATCGCTTAACTGCGAGGATACTTTACTTTGGAAAGGTCATTTAAAGAAACCCGCTGGGATTTTTTTGATTTAGTTAGTTTGGTGCATAGGAAAGTGCTCATCATCCACTCCTCTACACTTAAAAACCAACATTAAAAAACATGACCTCTTTAAAGTTGTTAAATCAACTCCCCTCGCCTCTCTCATTGAATTGAAATCCAATAAGCTTAGCTCATTTAGTTTACGCCACTCGTTCTCGCGCATGGTGTGTGGTGGCGTTTCTGCCAATTCATTTTTAGCTCGGTGTTGAAGTATCACCCACGCATAACTGTGCTAGCCAGCATCTTCAAGGCTCCAGACAATCCGAACCTTTTTCCAACTACAAATTAATATTTTTCATATCTGTCTTTGATTTAGGAAGGGCATTTTGGTACACAGTAGAATAATGGTCACATGCTTCTCGCGCGAGCAAGAATCCAAGGTTCAAGAGCAGGTATTTGAAAAGCCAACAATTCCGGCCGCCAGAGCCAAAGATCTGCACCTTATTTCCAGATGTAAATTTTATGCGCTGTCCACCCACGTTCTAAAGGTCTCGACTTTCGATCGCAGTTGAAAATTATGCCGTAGAGCAATGAGGTCATAGATCTTGATTTCGAAGAAGATCGCTTTGTTTCCTTCCAACTGCTCAACAGTTGACTCGTCCTATGCAGCTAGCCAGCAGTTACTAGCCCTTTTCAAGTAGTTCTGTTACGAGTACTTTGAGCGTGCAATCTACTTATGCTCTGCAGAAAATACTGATATCGCTATGTTGGCGTCTGTGAGATGTGCCAACTTCCTTGTGCTGATCTCGGCGACCACAGGGATACGTCAGTGTGTAACAACATCCCTGTTGATGGGAATCGAAGAACCTCATCTCGACTGAACACCCGAGACACTTCCCCATAGCAGGACCTTCGAAAGCCGTAGACAGATGAAACTTATGATTTCCCCTTGTATGACGCACTGCCTCCTCGTGACAAAAAATGAATGTCCAATTTATTGCTCAAGGTCCGGAGGCTAGGTACATGAACATGGTTCAGGGACAATCTAGATGCCCATAACGAGAGAAACTAGGGAAACTTGATGGTGAGAAAGCCACAGCTCAATCTATTACATTGATAATGTGGCGTAGAGACTATCCAATCATCGCTCAAAGAGATCCCTCTTGAGACAAGACTAGGGTAGCTGTGGAATGAAATTGTGACGTGCAGCCGGGGAAAATGCCCTCCCCTTGCTTGGCTAGAGTGACGTCGTCCATAAAATGCAAAGCAAGCTCCAAACTGCAACATGTTGGACTTCCCACAATTCGCTCCTGGGCACAGAGTTGATCACTAAGGAAGAGATTACGCATTTCCTTCTGGACACTCTATTTATTGTTATTTAATAGGGTAGAATGCGACTGAGTTGGTCTCAAACTGTTCTAGCCAAGGCACGAAAATCATCGAGCACTTGACACTCCCATTCAAAACTCCTTTCCAACCAAATTTCGATTTCATTTCGATGAAATATTTTTTATACACCTAGGTCTCTACCTTCCACATCCGCCTTTCGCAAACAAGTATTACTGCGAAGTTTTGGTGCTGACTACATCATAAGCTTCACTCATATCCACGAGTCTACGAGCTCTTCTAGACTTCCAGCGTGTTTCTCTTTTCTTTTGATACCTATAGCAATTCCGCTACAATAATAATCAAAATGGCTACCAACGGTAGCACTGGGGTCAATAGACCTACAAACATTAAGGAAAAGGAGGCAGATGTCAATCGCAAGCTCCAATTTTATGGAATCTTCTCAGGTAAGCTTCGAGCTTCCTTGCCCTTACACAATAATTGCTAATTAATCCTTCCCATAGCCTTTCAGGCTGGCAAGGTTCCATCCGTAAGTAAATCTGGCTCAATTCTTATTCCATTCTCGAGCTAATTTTGCTCAACAGAATGAGCAAATCGACATCGCTCTCAACTCCTTCCTCGCGTCGAGGCCAATAGCCAATCCATCCAAGAAACTTTCGCCTGAAGGGCGCGCATTAGTTGCTGATTTCCGTGACGTAGTCGAGCAAGCGAAATACCTCTTACTTACCAAGAACGAAGGCAACTTGCTCCAAGATTTCATCTGGCAATCACAAAAGATAGATGGCGGAAATGCAGCTCTTCCAGGCGCACCTATAGACAAGGAGACAGCTCAACAGCATGGTAATGAGGCATTGGAGGGACTTCGCACGCTTGGCACACTTCTCATCTCCAACGGTCAATTTCGAAAGCTTTGTAAGTTTATTTTCAAGAAGCACTGGTGCGCTTCTAACTCTATTAGTGAGTGATGGCGTTATTCTCTTCCGTGACATCGCAGGCGACGCCGCCACCGAAGTTGCCAAGAAGGTCAATCCAAGTGATGAGCAATTATCTCAGATTGACAAACCAGCCGATGACAACACCTGGCACGATGTCCCCGATATGTCTGCTAGAAACATTAGGAGCCAAATCAAAAGCCAATACAATACACAAAAGCCATCCAGCAAAGGCGATCTCAAGAATGTTGCGGGGGATGCTATCCAGGTTGCGAACCTAGATAATTCTCGAAACCCAGCGCACATTGCAGGATTAGCTCGCCATGAACTACAAAACGGAGCTAACACTAGTATTAACGGACAAGATGGTATTCGGAATGACGCTGCTACCTTGGGAAAGCGCGCTTCTGAGAACGTTCCAGAGGAGACTAAGGCCAAGGCTCGCGAAAAGCAATTGCAGGTCAAGAGCTATCTTTCTAAGAAGATGCCTGAGGAGCGTCGAGAGCAGACTATTTGGCGACTTAAGAAACTCATCGTTGAAGTTCAAGGTCACCCAGATTGTAAGTTTTAGGCATCTCTATAGACAGCATTGGCTTACCTTTCTTTGTAGATCAGCAAGCTATTAACACCCTTCTTGATCTTGCTGAGCAATACGCCGGGCACGCGAGCAATGTCGGCCAGCAATCAACTGGCACAGTGAAAGGTGCTCACACAGATTCTTCTCTGAAGACTGCGGAAGCTAACTTAAAGGTCCGTCATAGCGTTTGTTAATCATAATAGTTCTGTGCTGACAGAATTCAAGACGCTCATTGAACGTTTCGCCAATTCGACTTCCACCGATGATCTTTTCGACTCAATCAACACAATCTACCGCGATGCTGACAAGGATCCTGAACTTAAGTCGTGGTTTAAGAACATGAATGGATATATCCGAAAGTGCTTGAAGCAACAAGGGTATATCATGGAGGATCGCGCAACTGGCGAGTGGAACCAACTGTACGACCATGGTAACTTTCTTCTCCGTGATCGCTACAGAAATCATACCGACCGTATCTTGGATGAGGTCAAATTCCTAGCCGACCAATTCGACCAAGATCCACAGAACAAGCGCTTTGGCGAGTCCTTGCAGAAGCTTTTTACTGATCTCGGGAATGATCAGAATGGAAAGCCAACATTCAAGCCTCATTTAATCAAGGACCTGACTGATGTTATCATTCCTGGTATTTTTGTCAGTTTGCAATATGTCCCAATACCTCGCATTGAATACAGCGATCCTATGATTGATGCTGTTATTGAGAACCTTGTTATTGAGAGTGACAACTTGATGCCAAACATTTTCGAAGTCACAACTGGTAGGTTTCTGAAAAGCTTTTGTGGACTATTTGAGTTAACATGCTTCAGATAATCTTTTCCGATATGGACGCAAGAACATTGCCAACAAGACCAAACACGCTGTTGCCGTCTCCGTTTCTGGTATTCAAATGGATTTGCGAGATGTCTCTTACTATGTCAAGAGAAAGCAAGGAACACCAAAAATTTCCGATCTCGGTGTTGCTGATATCTACCTCGGTGGAACTGGATTTAGCTTCAAGATGAAGATGTCATCCGCTGATAAGAAAGATCGTCAAAACTTCTTCAAGGTGGACAAGGTCGATGTTGATGTCAAGAACTTCAACATTAAGCTAAAACAGTCTAAGCACAAGCTCCTGTTCAGTCTCTTCAAACCTTTGATGCTCAAGGTGATGAGGCCGGCTCTTCAGAAGGCTCTTGAGAAGGCCATCAAGGATAAGGCCCATGAGCTCGACTCCTTGGCCTATCAAATCAAACTTGAGGCAGAACGTGCTCAGAACGAAGTCGAAGAGAACCCTGAAAATGCACCAAATATTTATCAACGTTATGTCAGCGCTGCGCAGAAGAAGATAATGCAAGGAGAGAAGAAGGCTGAAGAAATTAGAGCGAAGACAACTGTCAACATGGCCGTTACTCAGAAGGACTCTATTTTCCCCGACTTGAAGCTTCCAGGTGGCATTTCGAGCAAGGCTACTGAATACAAGGACCTCGCTCACAAGGGTAACAACTGGGAATCACCAGTGTTCAGGCTTGGTTCTGCATCTGTTTCCAAGGATATCCCTAAGGTCGCAGATATCACCCGCAAACAACATTCCATCAACCAAGGAGGCGCCAGAGGACCACAAGATATTGTGAACACTTCATCGATGGGTTACCAACCCCCCGACCCGTCTATCCATGGTGCGGGTATGGGTAATATCCCGGCCAATCCTGGCGCAACTGGCTACAATGGCTCTGCTATCTTGGGTGGCAATGGTTACGCTACATTTGGCAATCCTCCTTCGGGCGTCACTGGAAGCAGCGCAACTACCACTATTGGTGCCAATTCCACATCGGACTTCAGCAACGAAATTAACCGTGCTTTGAACCACGATGAGAAGATCGCGGGACAGAATGGAATTATTAACGGAGGCCCATACAACACCTCCCTTGGCGTAGACAACCCCGTTTTTGCTGGAAAGGTCTAACGCCACTCGCTGAATAATAACTCACTACCTTGACGGCCAAATTTCTTTTAAAGAACATGAAATTCTCGCAACCGAAAACTTGCTTTCATGATACCACTATGCGGCTTGCATAATATCGGTCAGAATATCAGGTGAGATGGCTGGTGTGTGTAATGGAGGGGGAAATGATGGAGGATGGATTTATTTAACTTTCTACGGGGAGCCTTCTAGCTTGGTGTTTACATGTTCTCGATTGATCTCGTATATTTGTTGTGGACATAGTAGGAAGAAATAGGAAGCAGCGCATGTATGATGACAATAATATAGTTTCGTTTCGAGTATCAGTAATCAGTGTACAATAGCAATATAAGTACATATCCAAAATGCCTTTAATGGTGTCGTACTAATTGTGGATCGCACAAGTCAGAGCTAATAATTAACCCATCCAGAACCAAATCGTCTGGTTCCCTTACAACCTCCCTCACCTCGCAAACATAGCCAACATTAAAACCGCACTCGATCGAACCCCACGAATAGCAATTATTGGCTCAGAAATAAATCTATATAACGCGGTATTGGATTCGTTATTTCCAAGTTACTTTCGTCGTGGTCTAATGGCCTTCATATATTTTTTTCATTTCCAAAACGCCACCCGCTCGCTAATCAACAGAATGCCTCCTTTTCAATTCGTCTATACTCCATATATCAACATAATATACCTGTACATACTTCTCTTTGCGTTGTATTTACAACCTATGCGGGGCTAACTGTCCCCATACCCCTATTCGCCTTCGCCTTCCTTGAATGTTCACTCCACGGGAAGTGCCCAACAGGTAGTAAGAAGAATCTATACTCGTCAGCCTCTTCCCCCCATCTCCGAGATAAATAGGAAGGCATACGTATGGTTACTCGCCGCAATACCAGCCAACGCATTATACCACGCCGCAAACGCAGCCAACATCCCAAATACACCCCCCGCATACGTCAACCCCGCATGTGGACTCCATATCTCAACGCCCGCCGCAGTCGTACTCGACACATGGGGATACATTCTTCCAAGAGCGAGCGTCAAGAAAGCGATGTCGAGCGTCAAGAATATTGAGAAGTGGGCAAGGGATGAGGAGAGCGTGCAGACCAGGAGGATAGTTGTGAATATAAACCAACCAAAGAGGAAGAGAGAGAATGCGTGTTGGAACTCGAGGGAGTCGTAGGAGGACTCGATTTGGAAACCACCGGGGGTAAGAATGATGGCTATGCTGATCCAGAACCCGCCGAAGGAGGAGAGGGATGTGGCGCCGAAGGTGTTCCCGATCGACATCTCCCTATTCATATACATTGAGCCAAACATTCTCGCATCACTGCTTCCACTTAGGGGAACTCACCACATCCCCGCTAGTAACTGTACTAACCCCCCATAAGCAAACGCCCCCGCGATAATAATATTCGGCTTCGTAACACCTAACGTCTCCAAATTGATTGCGCTCAGTAGGAACGTTGTGAGGGCAAATCCACATAACCCAAGAGGGGAGGGGTTTGCAATATTTCGCTTTGACATGAGAACTCGCTGATAATGTGAATGCAAGTTACCCGGCTGACCGGCTTGCGTGGGCACTCGTTCGAGCACATCGTCATCTATGTTGTAGGCGCTTTCGGCAGTGGTGGTAGCGGTGAGACTAGGTGACATGGTAGGTTTTGGGGGAGGAGTGAGTGGTGCCAGCTTGGTTGATCTTGGTGAGTGAGGCGAAGTATATCTTCAATAACACGAATAGCAGGGAGACTTGAGATCACGGTACTTTTAAAATGTACTTAATCGAAGCAACTCTGGTTCTCATCTTGTTCTTATATACCGCCTCTCACTCACAGGGATAACCGCAAAAAGCCTAGCTAGCATCTCGATATCAAGATCCAGCGCCAGCTCTGTGCTTTGGAACATTGGTAAAAGAGCAAATCAATCCCACGCACCGCGAGAGACAGGGTTCGCAAGTTGGGTGACAGCGTTCGCGTTCACTCTTTCAGTGGGAAAGCATATGTCAGCGGCGTCCTCACTGTCTCAATGTGCTGGTTCAAGTGGGTTGCTGAGGTTTATTTTTGCTCCAGCCTTAGAGATCAGCCCACATTCGTGATAACGTCTCCTGACTGCCAACCCAACCAAAGCTAGAAGAGTCGCGACGCCCTTTGTGCATAGAATTTCACAGCGCAAAAAAGAAGAAGGGGGTTCTTTTTGGCACATAGGCGTGTCCCGGGAGCCACTTAGCATAGCCTTGAATATCACGGTATGTTGTCACCAGTTCTCGAGGCTGGACCATCAGAATGGGGAATGGAGATCGGTCCTTCTACTGACCCGGGGTAATGCCCCACGGCCCGAAGGGTTCTTGCACCGACACGAATGTAACATCTCGAGCTGTATTGCGATAATTGATACTACAGAGAAGAGGGCAGAAGAAAAGGAGATGTTGTGCTGTTGTGTTCTACCTGCGCTGAGGATGGAGCAATTAGTGAGTGCTACGTTGGAGAACGTGTAAGTTGTCAGTAAGCTTGTAGGCTATCATTGTCCCTGCCGCAGCGTGCCAATTGTTCCCCCAAAATTTACTTCTTTTCAATGTTAGTAGGTAAAGAATTCTTGCAGGTTAGATATGAATAGCGTTATGCTCTAAGATTTGATTGAATCTTTTTAGCCTCCCCTTGAAACGTAGGACTTCAGGAAGATTTAAAAAGGTCATAAAAGTATGGGTTTAGTTGCGACACAGGTCTTGTACAATGCTTTATATTTCTCCCCGCTCTACGCCTTCTATGATACATGAAATGTTCTAAAGAAGACACAGCTCGAAGTAGAGAGGAGTGATTTTCCGTCCAATAATCTACACATGCAAATTACAAAACGAAAGAGGTCTGCCTGATAGACGATTCGAGGAACTCCTTTTCCATGTCCCCGCCCGCTTAACCTTGCATAATAAAGCCAAGTATACAAGTCCGCATTCTCCCAAAAGTACAATGTGTATTATCTTATCGTCGTAGAAGCTTACTTGATGATGCGCGTCACCAAGCCAGTTGCGACTGTTCGCCCACCTTCACGGATGTTAAAACGTTGTCCGGCCTCGACAGCAATTGGGTGGTGGATCTCGCATCTCATCTCGACGTTATCTCCTGGCATGACGATCTTGTTGACGTCCTCGGTTCCTTCTGGCCAGAAGAGTGCACACGCCTCATCTGCAGTTCGCAAGAACATTTGTGGGCGGTAATTATTGGCGAAACCAGTGTGTCGTCCTCCTTCCTCCTTGCTCAAGACGTACATGGAGACCAAGAACTCCTTGTGAGCCTTGGTTACTCCTGGTTTGGAGATGACCATTCCTCTCTGGACATCCTCACGCTTGACACCACGGAGAAGTAATCCAGAATTGTCACCGGCTCGTGATTCGTCGCAGGATTTTTTGAAAGTCTCAATATCGGTAACCTTAGTCTTGATTGGGTTCTCTCCCTTTCCGACAAGCTCAACCTCCTCATCTCTCTTTAGTCTACCACGCTCCACACGACCTGAAACGACCGTTCCACGGCCTGGGATGGAGAAGACATCCTCAACGGACATCAAGAAAGGCTTGTCAAGGTCACGCTGAGGTGTAGGGATCCAGTCATCCACAGCCTTGAGAAGCTCATCAATTTTCTCAACGCCGATATCGTCTCTTCGGCCTTCTAAAGCGCATAGTGCAGATCCGAGGATAATTGGTGTCTCATCACCTTCGAAGCCGTATGTGCTGAGCAGCTCTCGCATCTCCATCTCGACCAACTCCAACATCTCAGGATCCTCAAGAGCGTCAACTTTGTTGACGAAAACGACGATCTTCTGAACACCGACTTGGCGGGCCAACAACAGATGTTCTCTGGTCTGAGGCATCTGTCCATCGGAAGCCGCGACAACAATGATAGCACCATCCATATTGGCGGCGCCTGTAATCATGTTCTTAATGTAATCGGCGTGACCGGGACAGTCAACGTGAGAGTAATGTCTGGCATCGGTCGCGTATTCGATGTGTGCAGTAGAAATGGTAATCCCACGCTTTCGCTCTTCGGGAGCTTTATCAATCGCGCCATATTCTAAGAAATTTGCCATGCCCTTCTCTGCCTGTCTCTTCGTGATCGCAGCTGTCAATGTAGTCTACCAAAAGTTAGTCGTTGATTCACCCACAAGTCCATACTTCATACCTTTCCGTGATCAACATGTCCAATTGTACCTAAAAATATCAGCAGAAGCTTAGGAAGCTGCTCAAATCATCGCATACCGATATTAACATGAGGTTTCGACCGCTCGAAGGCGGCAGCATATGTGCGAGCACCATTTACCAATGAAGCTCCTTTTTGCCCTCGAAGAGCCTGTTGAAGGGGGTTGACAGAATTGCCAGACAACCATGCGGACCGCGCAGTCCGCAGGAAGGGAGTGACTGTTCGCACAAAGGCCGGCATTGTGAAGGAAATGATCGCAAGCTGGGAAAGGAGAGGAGCTGAGGATTTGATGGTGCTGTCGGATCATAAAAGTCAAGGAACCTCTAGATATTTTTTTAGCGCGATTTCGGCTGCAGGGTCTTCACGTGATCATAGCGCCCCTTTTCATCTCAAATGGCTAACTTTGTATTGGCTACTTCAGCTTTCTTGTAATATAATTTAACATTTATCCTAGTTCGGTTACATTTCAGAATCGTATAAGACTTACATAGCGCTCTAAGCTGTTCAGTTTTATCTTCTCAGAATATCCAGGCTCATCAAACATACCCTTCTCTTTCTGACCCTTTCCCTGAATCAACTTTACTACCCGAACATAATTCATGTGCTCTATTTTTTCCGGTCAATGTTCCTTCTACAAGTTCCTGAATGTTCGCAGGGCTCACTCGATAAGCTATGCTTAGACATTATTCAAGCAATTGTGTGATAAGTGCTAAAATTGGTCAGGTTAATAGCAGAAGGGTGAGGGAGCAAGAAATTATAATGAAAACTTGTAAGGCCACGCCTAGGGATGTCCTCCCTATTTCGTGGTTTGAAATTGTGCCAAAATAATCCATAGCTTGGTTGATAAAGTCTTTGCTAGAAAACATCCGAGTGGGCCTTCGATGTAGCAAAATTTGACCTCCCTATAATACTAATCGTCTTGTGTTTCCCATCTCTATAGATTCTGTTTAAGGCCTTCCTACTCGGGCGGCAAGTCTCTTGGGGAAATGGAGGCACCTCGACCAAGATCGCCATAAAGCTATACCAACCCATCTCCGTCTCATTTCTACACCACTGCTGAAATGTCATGACAACGTCGTTTGCCTTCGCATCCGCATTATTCAACCACTTCACATGCCTGAAGATTTCATACGGCTTCTAGAATTTCGCAATTTGGTATTCCTTCATATCACCACCACCTTTTCCCCCAATAAATCGAGTTTCGCGGGAGTTAGGCGCTACGCGAGTTATTTTGTGACTCGTTTTGACATAATCTTCATCATATCTACTTGGTAAGTCGTTTCCTTCTTCATCTTCCCCTTCACTGAATTCTTCTTCTAGTATTGGCTTGACGTGTAATTTCAGACCCAGCCTTTTGAAGATGGTATAAATGACGACATCTAAGCCCTTTAAGGCGTGTGGGAGACATACATTTGCTGTACTATCTGTGTGTGCATAATTGTGTGAGCAGTGGAAGCTAAGGGTACCGCCGGATTTGAGGAATGATAGTGTGGAGAGAATGGAGTAAAGTGTATTGTAGAGCGGGTAGGGTGCCGGGCTGAGGGTAGGGGCAAGAGGTAAGGTCTGGGATGAAAGATGTGTAGATATGTAGAGCTGGTATGTCAATATGAGTCGGTGCCCTGATGTGACCAGCAATACCCCGTGAGAGCAGTCAGAGTAGAAAGCTGCCTATTGAAGAGTGGGTGCTTCATCTGCGCTCCTAGCTTCCTGAGATGGACTACTACCGAAATCAAACACATGAGTAATTTGTTTGTGGTTAACACGAAGATAGCCTCCAACATGCGGGCTTGGCAGAGACACGACCAGGGAGCCAAATTGGGTTAAGCCACGGGGTGTATCAACATGTGGTTTGAATTTGTCAGATGGTTCTGAATAAACCTATAGGAGATGCTCAATCTAATATCAATAAATGAGAGGAGCTAAGAAGGGAAAAAGAACTTACATTTAGCTTATACAATTCGGCAATAACACCCCAGTTTTCCTTCATCAAGAAAGTTCTCCCCTCCATATCCAAAAGTAGCTGGATTACAATCTTTCACCAACTTTTCCAGATCGAATTCTTTACCTTTAGGGACGGGAAACGAGATTTTACCTCCTAAGTCACTGCTCTTATCATCACATCGAATAATGACTGGAGGCGAAGTAATAGGTGACAACGTGCTAGTAAAATCACCGTATCGACAACTTGCTGTACTGCTTGGCGCAGCGATTGGGATGCTGCCACCACAGCAGAAATTTGCTGCCGCATTTTGGCCTGCTAAATCGGGGCCATGAGATGTTCTTCTGCAATTGCCGCCAGGGACTTGCTTCCAGATTTCTTAGTGTTAGACATGTCGAGAATTTCGGCAACAGTTCGAGTAGTGTTGCTATGAACACCTCTTCCTAAATAAGATCCTTCTCCTCTTCCTCTGGCTCTAGCTCTGCTAATCACTGCTCTTCTCCTAAAAAAAACCCTCTGCTTCTATGACCTAGCGAGTCGTTGAACCTCTGATGGGAATGACTTCCGCAGCTACAGTGGCGTGTTATGAACTTATGACTATTAAAGGAAAATTTCGAGTATAAAGATACGAATGCAGTCAAATCTAGAGGATCCTGAAAACAATCGAAATTTATTCTTTCGACCCACCTAATTGCAAGAGAGTTGAACCTCTTTATAGAAAGACTTAGAAGACTTAGTCATGTTAAAGTCTGATTAAACACCGAAGGCAGTCCTGCACTAGCAGAAATCCTTCAGCTTATTACTGAATGGCATTTAAGAGTTCAAGGGGCAAACCGTGCTGCTAAGAGGCTCCGAGTTTGGCATCAAAGGTACTGGTGTTTTAAATGTTGAAACATCGGACAAGGAAAGGGAGTTTGGCAGAACTTATTTACGAAGCCACGTGATAAACCCAGAAAAAAAGTGAGGTCTTGTGCCTATATGGAAAGTCAAAGTTAAAAGATAAGAGAGTAAGCACAATATTAAGAGCGTGGGGAAATTGATTAGACTATAATTTCTTCTGCCCATGTGGCCCATGTGTTGATGTGAGGCCTGGAGGCCTCAGGCAAGTGCTTGCTTCAGCACGTGCGTTTCAGGCACGTCTCACTAGTTGTCATTTATATGTGGCCTGAAGACTTTCCGTAGTTGAATTCTGTACAATAACAAGACAAGAAAAGACAGCAGGATACTAGACGCTGTTCTCAATATACTTGATTTACCCTGATTCAGGCCCTCCTAAATCGCGTTGCGTTGATGACCCTTAGTCATCCGATTGGCTGGAGTCGTTAATTCCAACACCATGTAAGTTGTATTTTGTCACGTGAGATATCCACCCTTCGAGGGGTTTTAGCTGAG
The DNA here is from genome assembly GCA_021365295.1 of Tricladium varicosporioides. Lineage (NCBI taxonomy): Eukaryota > Fungi > Ascomycota > Leotiomycetes > Helotiales > Tricladiaceae > Tricladium > Tricladium varicosporioides. The sequence continues at coordinate 1,066,602 of JAJTIW010000013.1, read as the reverse complement.
GTGATAATCAAGCGAATTACGCCATATGGCAGGTGAGTTCTTTACGAAACCTGTGCCATACAGCGCTGCATTTGACCTGAAATGATGAAACACAATAGAGACGGTAGAACTGGACGCCGCCATCATGGGGAAACAGCCAAGCAGGGCCCCGATTGCTGACATGCACCTCGGAGGGCCTCCTGCGCACTGTGGCACAGTTTCAGGCAACAAATCGATTTGAGATTGATATAAAAACATCACAACTCCCACGTTGGTACTGTTTACAGCCTTTTTGCAGCTCGCAATAGCTGAAAAAATGGAGAAGAGTACACAGGAAGAGTTACCCCTACTTAGTGAACGCCACACACCGCGGGCAGTAAACCATGAGCAAACGCTTACAACCAATGCTCGAAGAAATCGTCGACCATATGCTTATCGGGGCGCGATTATTGCATTCCTTTTCTTCGTTTGGTGGTCCATGATATTAATTCCCAAACTAATCGGTCCACCTCCTAAGGATGTCGTCGAGAATGATCAGCTCGACTGGGATCAAGTTTGACACCGAAATGCCCTTGTCACAATATAACAGAGTCGCTAACAAGTCCACTATTTAGATTCCCCCAAGTGAGAGGTTGGAATGGCATGATTGTTATGAAAAATTGAAGTGTGCTCGTCTCACGGTGCCTATGGACTACAATCGGCCTTTGAATGCTTCGAAGGATAATCCCAAAGTCCACATTGCTGTGGTGTTGGTTCCTGGTGTTCATGTTGGAAAAGAGAAGGCATCGACTTCCCCTCTGCTTCTCAATCCTGGAGGCCCTGGCGGCTCTGGAGTATTTATTGCTGTATATATGGGTCGACAGATCCAAGCAGTTGTTGGAACAGACCAAGATGTCATTGGATTCGACCCACGTGGGATCGGTGCAACAACACCACGTGCAGATTGTTTCTCTCACCCGCCAACTGATCCAGGAGGAGAGGAAGATTATGTTCAGGGCCAGTATCATAGAATGTTGTGGTATGGTGCTGGCTCTGCAATTGGTGTCGTCAATTCGAGTTCGGTGGCTTTAAAGAAGACTGATGAAAGAGCGAGAGCAGCAGCGAAGCTTTGCGAGAAGAAAGCACTGCTAGATGGTGATGATAGCATCTTCAGGCACCTAAGTACTCCGACAGTTGCCACAGACATGTTGAGTATTGTTGATGCTTGGGACGAGTGGACAGCAACTCTGGAGTCGGACTCTTCTAATTCCAAGACCGCAAAAAATGCTGACAATTCTCTAAGCACTAAGGGAAAGCTTGTGTATTGGGGCTTCAGCTATGGTGTAAGTTTCATTATATGCTTCAAGATATTCAAAACTAAAAATTCTAGACTTTACTTGGTGCGACTTTTGCAGCTATGTTTCCAGATCGTGTTGGGCGAGTTGCCCTCGATGGAGTGGTTGACGCAGATCATTATGTTGCACCTGTGTGGTCAGGAAGCTTACAAGACACTGACGCCACCTATACGTCCTTTTTCAGATACTGCTATGAGGCTGGCGAAAAATGCGCTTTTTACCGCAAAGGTGACACTATACCCGAAATCCAGAAACGATTTAAGAATATTATGGACGACATCAAAGAGAACCCCATCACTCTCATTGACCCGAACGCAAATATGCCTCTTGTGGTAAGTTACAGCGATATCAGGAGGGTTATATTCAGCACACTTTATGCCCCAACAACAACATACCCTGGGGTTGCTATGATTATGGATTTTATCTACCGTGGCAACCTCGACATTCTAGCTCGAATTTTTACATTATCGCCCATGCTTGAACTCAAGCCATTCTGCGGTCCTTCTCCTCCAGCATACTTTTACCCAAACGAAGCACAAAGCGCAATAATGTGCAGTGACAAACGCTATCCCGTTCGTCTCCTACTAGGTTCCCAAGAAATTCTAGAATAATACTGACACAATCCAGCTCAACGAAACCCTCCCCAATCTCGAAAATATCTACCTAGAGATGGCAAACCTTTCCTCATTCGCTGACGTCTGGATGACCCTAATGGTGGGCTGCGACGCCTGGGCCATAAAAGCCATCGACCCCCCAATGCGCTGGGACGACGCCCCTCCAAAGAAACCCGCCCAGATCCAAACTTCCTTTCCCCTCCTCTTCATCTCCAATACCGCGGATCCAGTCACACCTCTCTACGCCGGCGTCAAGATGGCGCAGAAGTTCAAAGATGCAGGTTTGGTAGAGCAGTATTCGGAGGGGCATTGTAGTTTAACTGCCGTGAGTAGGTGTACTATCGGGAATATTAGAGCGTATTTTAGGGAAGGCAAGGTTCCTCCACCACCGGTTAAGGGACCGGAGGGGAGGGAGTTGGTCGACGGGAAGTGGGTTAAGTGCGTGGCTGATGAGTGGCCTTGGCATCCTTTCGAGGCCGGGGCGTGGTTGGAGGCGAGTGGGGAGAGTGATGAAGGGATGATAGAGGCAATGGAAGGGGCAGTGGGGATGAAGGAGTTTTATAAGCATGTGGATTTATTTGGAGAGAGGGCGTCGGCACCAGTGAATTTGGACATGGCCGAACTTCTGTTGAGACAATGAAGATCAGGGCGAGGATTACGGGGTATGGGAACCAAAGTGTTCCCTCTTCTTAAAATAGTACGATTATATTTGTGCCTCTACTTACATGTTAACCTGTACTATTATATAATAACCATATATTTGGAAAGTAGAGAAACGTCAAGTTCTCCATTAGACACTACAATGTTTCAGTAGCATAAGTATAACTATTGAAGTTGTTTTGCAAAAAATCAGACGAATTCACCAAAAAAATCCAAGTTGGATATTAATATCGCTACGTGATTTTCTGACTGATTCCCCATCTACGAGTTCTTTCACCCTGGCAATATTTGACCACACTTAACATCTCAACAAGTAACACAAAAATACAAACTAGGATGATTTATAGGCCATGGGATTTATATATTATCATTAGCTATAAGATAATACTCCCAGTGTTGTTTATTTTTATTTCCTTTTAAGAAACATTAGATAAAAGGCAGGGAAACCCTCAACTAGAAATTTACCTCATCGTGGGACACCTAGAACCTCTGAGAAGGTATTCTATATCAAACCATCTTATTGCAGAGTTTTCAGCAACGTAAACTAGTTACTACTCCAAGTTTATTGTTTGTTTATTTCTGAATAGTTAGTCGTGGGGGTTACATAACTCTCTCCCGAAAAATTAGATGAAAGCTGTAAACAGCTCAAGGATCGAAAATTTATCTCATTGCGAGACTTCTATAATCCTAAGGAAGCAGAGCTAGGAGTCCAGAAAACCTTATTGCATCGCAATAAACTTCCCTGGAGGCGGGAGTGGCGAGGGTTACCTTGAGGCTAGTTAAGGTTGGCGGAATTGGACCCTCGAAAAATTTTTCTTTGATGACATTTCTCATATTCTAGAAAGACTTTAGGGTATCATGGTGGCAATCATGTAGATGCCCAGTGATAGCCATATCTGTTCTGTAGCACTTTTATCCCCCGCCCCCCCCAAGTTCCAAGCCCCAAAGATTCCAGTCAAGGAACTCCTCTCCAAACACTTCAATGTTCTCTAAGACAGGATCCGATCGTCCTATTTGTATTCAACTCCCAGCATGCAACCAATCTTCCTCCAGCCATTCCCAAGTCATCTCTTTTTCCGTCCCCAACCTCCCTCATCCAACTTTGCCTCTTCGAGTTCACTAACCTGATTCTTATAATCCCTGTAAAGATCCTTCAAAATCTTACTTTCCTCCCAACGGTCCACAATCCTATTTGCATACTGTCTCCTTTTCTCAGTAGTCATCTTATCCCTCGCTACCAACTTCTCTGGCCTTAGCTCCCCTTCACTCTCAAGGTTGCCGATGACCCACTGATTGAGTTCGAATTTCCAGTGATGAAGGAGATGGGCCTTTTGAGCTTTATCTTTGCAAAAGCGGCCGGAGAGCCATTCTTTGTTGGACGGAGGGAGTACAATGCCCATTTCGTTTCTGACTGTTGATTCTGTATGTGATGTATCGTCTCTGCTACCGTCGTCGCTGTCCTCCTCATCGTCATCTTGTTCGACTTCCTCTAGGCTGTCCTTATGGTATGGCTTTCCGTGGAATTCGATAGCGAAAGTTGGTTGATGTTTACTTCTGTTGCAGGCTTCACATCTGATCTCTCCCCGCATGGAGAACCCTTCTCCAGAAGCTAAATCTCGGATGATGAGTTCGGGTCGTGATTCGAGAGCATGGATGAAATCGGATGTCCACTGTGAGGATCCATACTTGCTAGCTCTTAATGTTGCGGGTTTTTGGTCAAGCTTTTGGAACGCTCGTTTGTAAAGAGGGTCATCCTTGTTGAAGGCTGGGTTTAACTTGTTTTGGACCATCCACTCAACCATGTCCTTGAAATGCTCTTTCTCTGGTTTATTGGCATGTCGTGTAAATTCAAGAGGAATGTTGTAATCTGGTACTCCGAGACTTCCCTCCTCATCGTCAATGATGAAGTCGTCTTCATCATTTCCCGTCTGTGCTCGTTGTCGAGGCTTTTGTACTTCCAGATCACTTTCTTCCTCGTCATCAAATTCAGATAGTTCAACCATATTATCGTCTCCTGATGCTTCCGACTCGGACTCTGAAGATGTGAGTTGAGGGTTTTTCTCACCCAGGCGCTTACGTCGAAGAATCTCCATACTCTTCTCTTTCTCAGTACGATGCCTCTTGGTCTTCTGCTGTCGGGTGTAACGGCCAGGAGTTTCTAGTTCTTGTGAAGATGTAATTTTCTTTTTTCGTGTTGGAATATTGCTAAGTGGTGGGAGGTCACTATCTGAATCTTCCTGCCGAATCGATTTTCTTCGTTTGGTTGGAGATATAATGTCTTCCTCGTTTTCGCTGTCTTTGGGCGGAGATCTTTTTCGTTTAGTCGGAGAAATATCTTCGCTATCATCATCTAACATTACGGCTGGTCTCCTCTTTCGTACTGGCGAGAAAGACACAGCATCTTCTTCGTCGTCATCATCATCGTCGTCAATATGGATAGCTACACTAGAGCGATTACGTAGGCCATTTGCCCTTCTACCTGTGGAGTTGCTTTTTATCGGCCCTTCCTCATCAGAATCAGAAGACACTGGGTTTTCGGTCGATGTTGGCCCTTTCTTTGACGCAATTTGCGATGCCTCTGAATCCTCCGAATCATCCTCATACCGCACTGCCTTTGTGCGGGTGCCACTAGCTGTGCTGGAGCTGAACATTCCAGGTCCTCTGTGAGGAGCGCGCCGTCTTTCAAATGGGCTGATATCCTCTTCTGCTGTGACAAAATTGTCTTGCCGTGTGCTTGGGAGCGGTAATAACGTCGAAAGGGTTAGCATAGGAGGGCTTGATTGACTTGATTTCGCAGTAGTGAAAAAAGACTTTCTGGGTGTTCCTTCTGAAGAGTCGGCTGCGCCATCGAAACTACCACCCTGCCTCTCCTTACTAGAATGTTTAGAGTTATTTATTGTACTGTTGGCCTGTCTGCTGGGTCGTGAACTCTGAATGTCGCTGTCACTGTTAGGGTCTTGGAGGGCATCTATGAAGAAGACAGTTAGTGCTATTATTTGAGAAGGGAAGTGCAAGCTAGAAGGTGGTATGTTTTAGTATATCATCAACACATACTTGGCGTGTCATTCTTTTCCTCCTTGACCTGCGAAGACTTTGTCGGAGTCGGAAGAGGCTTGAAAGGTATCCTGCCATCCCCCCTTATGTTCTTGCTTGACGGACTTGAAATTTTGTATCCTTTATCCTTCCCCTTGTTTGCAGACAGTGGATCATCGCTATCATTATCTAGAAACATGATAGGTGTGTTAGAACCTGGTGTATGCGTTGCGCCTCGTGTTGCATATCGAACTTTGGCGGGGGCGAGGTTCAACGAACCGGCTAGGGAAGGGCTGCCTGTGGGTTCGACGGGATCAAATGTGAGCTGAGTTTGCCTCTTGCGGTCCTTCCTTTTCTTGTGGAGGTTTGATCTTGCGGACGGCATGGTTGTGGTTGTTTGCGCTCGTGAACTAGTAACCACTGTAGTGTTGCGCAAGCAAGGCGCGTCTTGGTTGCGCGTTTTTTGCGAGTGAGTGCGGGGCAATGAAGTTGAGTGCTACAGACAGAACAGTACTCAAGGGAATGTGAATTCGGCAGGCCGTTTTCGCGCCAGCTGCAGAGTTCGGCTTCATTCCATGATGTGCGAACTTTGACAGCGCTCAAAGTCAAGAATATGTAGCCAAACCTGAGAGGAAACCGTTCCATCGCGGGACGCGATAGCACATGATCAGGACCCACTCCAATGTACTTTAAATTCCTGGGAAGTGCTTCTATATTGTTCAGTCGTGCTAGATACATTCTACATTCTACCATGATTTATGCACTGAAATACTCGCTATTTTCTGTCGCCCCGGGGCTAACCACACTTGCCATCCTCATAGCTCTTAATCTCTCACTTTCGTCATCTCTAAATCCACCTGCACTCAAATCACTTACCACAAACCTAACCTGGTTCCGGGACGCCGAACTTGACTCGTTTTGGTCCATCAAATCGCTATAATATAAACTACTATTATCTGATTTTGGTATTTCTCCAACCCGAGGTCTAAAGATGCCTCCGTTACTCGTGCCTTGAGTTTGCCAGGCGGTGAGAAGAACTTCCACTTCTCGTCGTGCATCTTCGACAATATCGTCCATATTGATGTCGATTTTCGCAACGCCGAAGGGATCCTCATATGTTGCTGCAATTCCCTCTATACCATATCTGTTGTTGTTAGTAATGTTTGTTATAAATAGTATGGTAGAAAGGTAACGTACAAGGTAAAGGCGACAAAAGCTGTGAGGGGAACAGCCCACCAATCCATTTCTGAACACATTGCAAATGGCAGAATTCCACAAAACAAAGCTAGTGTCTGCTTGTGATGAATTCTGCTTTCGGTTAGCAATTGATTAGATCAACTCTCCGAATATCGTGAGACGTACAGATGTGCAACAGGGATCGGCACAAGCCGAATTACTTCCATGCTGCCATATGCCTGGGTAAGTTGATTAAGCTCGGAAAGCATAGAAGACGATGCTGCATTATGAAACCAGCCTCTTAACGGGAGATTAATATCCATTGACCTTGTAGGTGGGTTCTCACTTACTTCTTCACACCATCGCTGATGTGTTTTTCAACAAAGGTTGCCAGCTCAAGAGTGAGGCCCAAACCACGATGCTCATACCCTTTCAGACCATTCGGTAGTAGATCTTTGTATTCTTCTGTAGTAGCTTCTTGCCCGTCCTCTGTTAGACTTGTACCTGGGCTTAGAGCTACACCCCATTCCGCCCTTAAATGATTTTTGATAGTGTATAGCATGGCAATCAATATCTTGACGATTTCAATTGTCTTTAACTCTTCCATTTTAGAGAGCTGTGAATCCTCTTCATCCGGCATACCAGAATCGGCTTGCACTAGATTTGGTATAGACCTTATGTTATGGGGCAGCATGCTATCACTCGAAACCACAGTATGCAGTCCAGAGACTGGGGGAGGTGGTGTAAGTACCAAGATTTGTCGGGAAAGACATCTTATTGCTGTTGTGACCGTATTAAGATGACAACGGCCTCCCCAGAATCTTGAGTATGCAGTCTGATTTCGGAAAACTAGCATTAAACCCACCACGATGGAAAGAGAAGGAATCTATATCTATATCAGTCACGTGACATGTCATTTCATGACGGGGAGGCTGACAATGCTGCTGGGCAGATTGAAGTCACTGTTGATATGCTGATTGACATAGACAATGAAGGCAGCTAGGAGCGCATGAACCAGGACTGGAGTTATGATTGCTGGTACAAGTTAGTGGACGTTGTGTAGCTTCAAGAGATCCACACGCACTCCCATGAATAGAGCCTTTCCAGAATCTCAGGACCAGAGGCCATCTGCTAGAGCATTAACAAGGCATCTATCTTATTTACCTCCTGCTTTTGGAAATATCTTGACCTGACTCACCTCCTATCCTTCTTGCGTGAGCTGTTGGCCAGGGGGTAAGTGTTGTTTCGAGGCCGCCGCCTGTCCGTGTCATTTGTCCCGAATCTTCTTATTGGGTTGATCGATACACGTCTGGCAAATGAGATCGGCATCGCGAATAGAGCTTGGTGTCCTGGTATGCATAGCACTGAGAAAGTGTTGGCGGAAGAAAGTTGACGATGGAGGCCTTTTCTTGGGCTCACAGACAACAGATGTAATACCAGGTGCTAATAGCCTTGTATGACTGGCTCGCTAGCTGAGACAATTGAAAACTTGGTAACGGAATGCAAGGTCATACCCAGATGATTTAAAAATATTTTGCAGACTTGGGCTAGACATTTGGAACTTCGGGGATTATTTGTCCTTGAGATGAGATACAACTAGAATTACAACATAGGCTTGTATCCTCAATGCCCTTTATGCACCTTCCCTAGAACTAATTGATGTACAATGTAACCAGAAGCCCAATTGAGACCCCTTCTATATCTTCACATTCGTATAACACAGCTTTCATTCATTCATTACAATGCTGGCTTGACTTGCGCATTGAGCTGAGCGTTTAAGGCGCCGGCTGTAGATGCATCAGGGTTCAATATCTATCAAAGAATATTAGTATCCGAGTGAACTTGCACTAGCTTGAAAGATAGAAAATCATCTAGCATACCTCTCGCGATCCTTGTTCTCTCATCTTCATCTCATTTTCCATCTCAATCACCTGCTGTTCTTCAGCAAAGGCAAGAGCCCACGGTACACCCAATAAAAGTGCACTTGTGCTAACAACCCAAAGAGTCTTGCCGCTGAATACCAGTCCTGATTTGATCCATCCAGTTGTTGTCTCAACTTTGTTGGAGATGTATGATCGGGTAGTAGGGGGTATTATGTCGCGAAGCGCAAATAATCGATCAGTCAACGTCTCCTCATCGGGTATATCATCCTCATCATCAGTAGATATCTCAGAGTCTATATAGTAAGTTAGAACCATTTCTGCATATAGTTCGCGCAATACAGCATACCAGTATCAGTGTAGTAGTCGTCTTCATTCTCCTCGGGCCCGGCTTGCTTTTGCTCAAAGGACTCATCCTCAACCTCGACTAATTCAACCATGTTGTTTATAGAATTTCGAGCTTGTATGGAGGAGGGGTGGGAAGTTCAACTAAGGGGGATTTGATTGAGCAGGTTGGTGAGCTCCAAGGTAGTTGGCAGATACTCCTGTGATCTGGGTTGTGTCGGACGAACTTTTTGGCACCTGGCGACGCTAAAGAACTCACCCCGGCACTCTCACGTGCTGGCTTGCAGGGGGCTAGGTCGTCAGGTGAGAACGTGATAATCTGGCGAGGATGTTTCAGGCTTTCTTCTTTAGGTGTGATAACATCAGAACTTAACTCCGGTAATTACAAAAGGCACTTCCAAAATCCCCGTTGTCAAGGTAAGTTTTAAATTTCTATTGGCATTGATGTGCTGACAGCTGATAGAAATCACCACAATGACAAACCTCAACCCGATTTTTATACCTGCCTGCAAGTATACCTATAAGTCTATACAATATGCTTGCCTGAGAAGGTCTTACGAAGGATAGATATTCCACGATGCCTACGCCGAAAAATATTCCTGCCCTAAGCAACCAAAAAATAATACCCCAAATAAAATCGAAAGAAATCACTTGGATGGTGGAAGGCACAATGCAGTGTTAAGGGCCCGAGCTAGACTTGCGCTATCAACGATTACAACTATGTTTCCTAGAGGCGAAGAAGAAGAACCAACTGGTAATCAAAGTCAGCAGAACTTAACCGGACATGGAGTTTTAAAAAAAGAATAAGTCTGTAAGAGATGGAAATTGGGGGTCTCTCAAACCTGTGGAGTAGGAGGTTTAGACGAACTCCTTGAGATTTTTGTTGAAGGGTCTCCTTAGGGAGCTATCGGAATGTTAGAGTCGATAATAGATTTTCTATTGTCACACTAGCAGAAACTGTTGGATTGGAGACCGCCTCAGTCGACAGACCTTGGGTAGGCAATAAGCAGTCTAGTCCCGATAGATGGATCATCATAAGGGGAATTTGAGATACCATCCGGAACTGAGTGTGTAGTATTGAGTGTGATACAATTCGTTTGAAGCAAGCCGGTGTATGAGAGGAACTAAAAGCTAAGAAAGCAAGTTAAATCGAGATATAAACGCATTACGCCCATCGAAACTGTCCCCCTCGAGACTAGCAGCAGGACCTGCGCTGATTCTCACGTCAAAAACAAAGCAAGCCTCGAAAAGGCATACTCCCAACTCGAAATATTCCCCTAAGCTAGTATCGCAGTCGCCAAGAAAGACGCAAATTATAAGGAAGAAGGCCTCCAACTGGAAACGTCCAGACGACGAGAGTGCTCCTAAGAGAAAATCTGCCTCTAACTGGGACCTAGTGTCAACTAAAATGTCAGCAAGGCCGTCCGGCGATGTAAGAAAACTATCAGGATCACTAATCAATGGCAAAGCAGAAAATTCTTGGTAGGTTTAATGTTCCTTCCTGATCGACCGTCCTCGGATCGAGAAGCGGTGGAGCAGTAGAATCGAACTTACTCTAAGGAATTTAACTTGAGAATAAAAATAGCAGGTAGCAGCTCTATGGTATTTTTAATTATAATTTAATCGAAGAGGTTCTGAGGTTTGAGAAACTCGTACCTATCCCATGAGTTGAGGAACTCATCTTGCCAGCGAAAGTGAGAGGATGTGGATGATGACGGTGATATCAATATGGATATGTATTTCACCCTCACAAGTAACGAAGTAAGCATAAAATGTGTGGAGAGCGTTTTCTTTCTGGGTACTGAGGATAAACCTACTGCTTGACGACTAACATAGAGGTGTAGACGGCGAGGCGAAGAGACTAGGGAAGGAGAAATTCAGCAGAGATCATGCACTCTTTTTGTTTTCCCCATATCTCGTTCGGTTTTCTTTTATTCGTTATATATGTTCCTAATTTTATTGTTTCTTCGACTCTACCATATTTATGCCACCACATTGTAGGTCACTTTTCCCATCTGACTAAATCATCGCCACCGCATGCCGGTAAGGATGGCGAATTCTGTTCCTCGGATCGGGATCCGACGAACGAGTCCAGCATATTGTTTTCAGCAGTAAGGGGGAACTAAATGTTCAGGAATTTCCAAAGGCGGCTTCACCGGCGAATGCCGTTTTACCGGCATCAAAGTACAGGCCTGACAACATGATTAGCACGTGAATCTGGAAGCGCAATGGGTGAATCACAGTGGAGCAGCTTATGAGTATGTGAGAAACTCAAGATAGCACTAGACAGAAAACCATATGTTCTAGTGTACTACAAGTAAGGAGCTCATTGTTAGGAACCGTTTGTTCTTAACTTGTCAAACTCGAATACCGGTCAAAATATTCTAGCTGTGCTAAGGGCTGTTAACTTCCATCCCACGTCTCTGATAGTGGTCGCTAGAGTTTACTTTGATTAATTGTGTGTTGGTCACTTTGGATCAATTGCTTGTGAGCGGCGAATATAATTTTATTGTCCGCTTTAGTATGCATGCTTGGTGTAGTTGAAGACTCGAATTTCAAAACTTTGTCCTCGGACTTTCCCAGACTGCTTCTAAAAATGAAAGCGCCTGCACACTTTGTTCCGAAAACCATAATTCCACCTTCCAATTACCGACTCGTGGGGATTTTTCTACGACTTCCTCAGGTCTTAGATTCCGCTCATCGACGATAATCAACTCCACCTGACCGCGTACGCTTGCTGCAACATGGTATATAACATGGTATTTCACTGCGTTTGGTGTCCTCCACACCACACAAAATTCTCCAACATCAGCTCCCATTGGCCCATAACTATAAATTGAACTGTGGAAGAGATCTGTGCGGCTTCAAAGGACGGGGAACACGGAGGTCATAGCGGAAGCTGGTCCAACCCGAGCACCCTCTAACGCTCTAACTTGACGACCTGCACTTCGCATGAATGATCACAGCACAGGTTTCACACGCCTTGTACTTGTTCAGATAAGTTTCCTACTTATCTCTCGCTGTTGGCACTATTTCTGTTCGCGCACCTGCGGCTCCTGGCAACACAAATCGAGACAGCGTTCCATTGCAACCCACCACCATTCAACGCTGCGCGCTAAGTCGACCGCCTTAATTCTCGAACCACCAGGGGTAAGGCAAGAGCGCAGATCGCAGACCGTAATTTCTGGGGGGTCAAGAACTTTTGCCCATTTGGTTTTAAGCCGACAATATATTTCCAAGTCGCTGTCGCCATAGCATAGCTTTACCTTCTCGAAACTTCAATGCCCTGAGTTGGTGGGCGGCAGACCAGCTGCATGAGGAGGATCAATGTTCCGGCATCAGCAGCTTACCCCTGAAAGCGAGCTCAGAAGAGATATAAGCAACGATTGAGCCACGAAACATCGCGAGCCGGTCAAGCGCGAGAGAGTAGAGTCGAGGGGCAATGTCGCTGAATGGATTGGATGATGTGAAGCTCAAGGAAGCGCACGATACAGCAGTTGCCGAGCCAGGAGGATGGTGAGCTCATCCCTTTCGGCACAGTTTCAACATCCTGATCGCAGGCTTACCAAATTTTCTGCAGGTTCCTTCTCAAGTATGTCTCTCGAGACGAGGTGGAGCTTCTAGGGAAGGGAAATGGAGGCATAGTGGAGATTCGAAATGCGATATCCGCCTACGAAGAGCCGTCGCCACTGTTCGGGTTTCTAAGATACAGGAGGAGGAATGTACTAATTAAATATGTTCCCGAAGATTGCTCAAGGCTTGTACAGGGTACGCATCTACATTTTCTTCACACTTCACCTCTTTGCTATTGCTAATGTTCCACCAGCACGAGTTACCGTACACTTTAATGCAGTGACCGAGCGATTCTCCCCTCACGATACAGTCTTTCCCATAACCAACGCCAAAGAACTCCGAGATACCTCTCTTTCTGCCGCGTGTTCCCTGCACACAGCCTCGGGATCTACATCCTCTTCTACGAGTTCTTTACGGAGACGCCGTCTAATGGAAATTGCTGAGGATGCAGAAGAAGATAATAGGAATAGGCAGTCCACAGTTCTGGAAGAGCGACCTCCGACTGCAAAGACGCCTTCGATCTCCGGCGCGACCGCTCCTCCAGATGAGCCTCCACCGAGTGGTCTCGCCCCTCTAATATTACAAAAAGCTAAGACTTTGGACCTTGAGACTTTCCCACCCCCGCCAAGGGAACCCGAAGTACGACCACACTCTCCCACAAAAGAAATTGATGAAGCACAACCCCGAAAGTCTTCTCAATCGACAAGACCTGAGCTCTATAGTACATATGGGTCTATGGGACGGCCAAAAGTGAAGTTAGGCCCACGGCCATCATTAGACGTCACTGGGAGGCCACATACTTCTGGTGCGACCTCACATTACCGTCCAGTCTCCACATTACCTGCAGGTCTAAAAATATTCTCGAAAGGATCGCGAAGAGGTTCCAATCGACCACAGTCACAATATGGTGGAGAGGCCCCCAGTATGATTCTTTCCCCCCCTCCTCTTCCCAGCAGCGATATGTCACAGTCATCCCAAGCCACACCCTCTCGCCCTCACACCAGTGGCGGACGGCCACCGTTGAGTCCAAGGCCTCTGACACTTACTGCTACGAACCCGCCCAAAACGCCGACTATAACGCCAGAAAAAGCACGGTTAATGAAAGCCTTAGAGATGCGGAAAAAGCAAATGGGTTCTCCGGCCCCAGTCCCCCAGGATCCAGTACCGCTAAGTCTCAGTGCGGGTTTAAACGGTCCAGCAGGGGAAATCAAGGTGACATCGGAAACGCCAAAGGAGGTTCAAGATAGTTTAGCTATGTTGAATGATATGGCTAAAGGAGATGAGTCCGAAGTTGCCTTTGACGCCAGCTCTACGTTGAAAACAGATGAATCTGATGCGACAAGATCTGATTCATACCCAGTATCTCCTGTAGGACCTTCTGAACAAGCAGAGTCAACAAGAGCTTCCTCGATCTCGGAATCAACTGATGAGACAGTACAGGAGGGAAATACTCCTAAGCCAGCAGCAACAGAGCCCGATCTACAGCTAAATAGCAAAGAGTTAGAATTTGTGAAGAGTGAGGATGTTAAACCTAGCCATCTAGAGAAGGATACTGCGCCGAGTGGTATTCAGCACGTGAAAGCGGATGCGTTCATTCCTCCTGATGTTTCAGGTCAGCCAGCACCAGCAAAAACCCAGAATGACGAAAAAACACCAGATGAAATTTCAGCATCTGACATAATTTCTGAAAAACGGAACGAAATTACACAGAATTCTGTCGGCGAGGATGATCTATCCGTCCATAAAGTTGAATCCCAAGTTCAGGTGGTCCCAATGACCGAATCTAAGCTTAACCCCGAAACAATTGTGTCAGTAACCACTGAAGCGGGGGGGGTGGTTCCAACATCAACAATTGAAAATCTACAGCCTATAGTAGCTGAGGAGTCTAAAGCGATGGATATTGATAAATCGCCCAGTAGCAATGACGTCGCAGAACCCCTAGTTGCAACGGCTCCTGCCGAAGAACCCAAAGTGCCCGTTCAATCAGAAACCCGACCTGTATCGAATGCATCGGCGAAGTGGAGGATACCTCGTTCAAAGTTCAGCATGCAGGATTTGAAAGCCGAAGAACCTGTTCCAAGTATACCAACGGAACCGCTTCCTCCGTCTCAAGACCAATCAAATTTCTCCATTCCACAGAAATCTCCTGTTGGAAGCACCTTCTCCACAGACACAAAGAAATCACTTGCACCAAGCGAGCAGGACGGATCCTCATTGAACAAACGCAAGAAGCGCAGAGGACTTGTTGAGCCTATTCGAACGGACATTGAGCTGACTGATAGAAGTGGTCACAATTCTGATGCTCACTTCTCTTCAGATGACGATCTCATGGATGAACTACAGTCAGCAGTCGTTCAAGAAGCGCAACCCATTTCGGTTTCAAAGTCTCCTATCAGTCCATCGTTTCCCGTTGCCAAGAAATCCGATGGTTGGCGGAATAGGTTTAGTCGTGCGGCTTCAAATCCGTTGAAGAAAGACGATAAGGATTCTCAGAACCTCACCGTCCCAAGCAAAGAGCCTACGAGATCAATTTCGGCAGGGGCCGCCTACTTGAATCGCATAAATCAGGAACCAGCCAAACCAATTGCGAAGAAAGTCAATCTAGGCTCTGGAATCTCTCAAAGGATTAAGGCATTAGAGAAGTTCTCAAGTACTCCAGATGGGTCTCCTGGGAAGACATCAACCGCACCTCCTCCCGGATCATCACCAGCATTTTTCTCAGTACGGAAAGCAAGCATTCGCGGAGCTTCAAGATCTCCATCAATTGCTGATAGAGCAAACTCATTCACTCAAAATACACCTTCGCCACCTGGATCCCGTGAATCCTCCCCCGAGGCTAGAAAGATCAGAGAGAGGGCAGGATCAATCAAAAATCGAGTCAGCACCTTTGAACCTAACCCTATCCCCGTGAACCAACCAATGCCCACCAGGGCTCGCCCCGAATCCATTTCTGTTACGGCGAGGATTATCAGAGATCCTTCTGAACCATTTCTACCCAAACCAGAAGCTGGCAAAGACCCAACACTCTACACTCCTTTAGACCTGAAACAGTCTCCTTTAGTAATAGATCATCAAAAAGCAGTCACACCACCGAAAGAGACAATCCAAGAGAGGAGGCTTTCAAAAGAAAAGCGCAATTCCAGCGCGTCTGAGGCTACGAATGCAACTCCTAAAGCCAGGAGATCATCAATCACAATTGTGAAAGATATGATCAGTGATCGCCGGGCTTCTTTTGCAGAGCGTCGGCGATCAATCAACTTGGAAAAGGAAAACTTATCATCAATGAACCTCAAAACTCCTTCACGTCCCCCTTCCGTCAAATCGCCCTCCCGACCACCTTCGACGCATGCATCACCCATGTTTGGAAGCCATCAAAGAACTCTTTCTATTAGCAGTCGCAAATCTACATCCAGCCGCGAGCAGCAGAATGGAATGCTATCCCCAGCCGGTGATTCTTCTTCGTCAGTTAATGAAGAAAAGAGTGATAAGAAATCAAACAGGGCTAGTCGTATGCTCCGAAGGATGTCCTCTTCGCTATCCTCCGGTCGTAAGGCCATCGCACACGCTGTTTCTCCTACTCTCCGAGAGGACCCAGAGCCTATAGCAAGCTTCGACTCTCATTCCTTCGTTTCGTCTCATCCTACGACACCGTCTACACCTAATGTTAATATTGGCGATGTTAATGTACAATTCCCAGATAGCCTTCTCTGGAAGAGACGGTCCATGATGCTTGATTCTCATGGGTTCCTTATCTTGTCCGCGGCACTTACGTCCAATGGAAATACCAAAGGTAAAACTACTGGAGGGTCTACTCGAAGATTTCATCTTAGCGAATTCAGACTACCTGCCGTTCCAGACATGGAGATGGAAGAACTTCCCAATAGTGTCGTGCTTGATTTCTTTGAAGGCGGAGGCCTCCAGATTGCTTGTGAGGATCGTGCTGGACAAGGACACATTCTCCAAGGTAGGATTTCCCTCAATGGTATACATCATCTTTCATTACTAATATCCGTACCAGTTCTCCAAGAAGCACACCGCACATGGGCCGCCCAAGGACAATAATACAATCTCGCTTCGACAACACTCGCTATAACCTTCCCTTGGATCTAATCACCAATCTTACAAAATTCCAATATCCGGCTTGATGCCATTACACCACAACACCCCCTTCCGCGTCGATAACCTTAAACTTCTCACTCCTTTCTTCGGAATACATTTATTCCCTATAACGTTTACGATGCATGGAGGCCACGTTACGTCATATTTTCTGTTTCGTTCTTGTTCTCAATCTCGTTCGAGCGTTTTCTCTACACGTATGGCCTCGGAAGCCCAGATACCAGATACCAGATACCAGATCTTGCCAGATCATAAAATTTGTTTTGTGTAGAGCTTTGTTATGTCTGTTGGTACTTTTAGTCTAGCGAAGCATTTAGCGGTATGCCGCTTGGGTGACATGCAATAGTATGGATGCATATAAGTGGTGTTTTAGGAGGGGAAGGTTGGCTGACCAACACGAGGAAGCTGGCAGGCTGGAATAAGTGTCCTACAACTCAAGTTGACCTAAGATCTGTATATTGAGAATGAAAAAGAAATATACTTGCCCATTGATTGTCAACTTTGTGAACTCGAGAAATCTCTCCTACATATTACATTTGAGCTGTCATTCAAATTGCTGATTAATGTCTCATAGGAGGTGAAGAATCACAATCATTCCTACCGGATTGGACGGAAGTCCAAACATAATTATCCATAAACAGTAAAAAGTAGAACCCTTCCAATCTTAGGAGACTTTCGACAAAGAAGAGCTTATTCTCCATCCACTATGAGCCGGGCTCTGGATCGCATCCCTCGATCCTTGTTCACTCTTCTCGCTTGTAATTGGCGATCTCAGGAGGCCTCAGTATTTGTTCATCATGTGATGTATAATGCACCTCCTGACTAAGGGTGAACTTTAGCATTGTGTTGAGTAGTAAATATCACAACTGAGTATGAATCTACATTATTTCACAATCTGCAAAATTATGTTGTCATCTGTGCAACTATGTATTGGGTCACATGTGAAACTAGCGTCACTGTTGCACATGAAAATTCCTTTTTCTAGGCCTGGGCTAGAAATCCAATACCGCCACCCCCCAAGAGGCCGGACAACATTCGCGTAACAACAAACTTGGAAGCTGTTAAGCGTGGGGTTTGTTGGCGAGTATATACGTTGGCACGGGATGTAAGTAACACAGCTTTCCCTTCTCCAGATTCTTTCAACACTGACTTTGAAATATTCATCAAGTCGGACTCACCGACAAGATGGCTTCCGAAATCGGCAATGGGCCAGTGATACGAACTGGCGATGATGGTGAGCATGCTTCTGCTGCTTCACGTCAAAACCTGAACAACCAAAATAGAAGACCAAATGGCACATCTTCAGAAAACCGAGGAACAGGAACCAGGTCCTCACTGCTCAACAGTGATGCGGCTCGGTCTCAAAAAATAGGTTCAAAACGATCACCAATCATTGATATCACAAAAGACTTGTCTGCACTCATCTCCCAACAGATGAAAGTAACACCTGATGCCATTGCTCTCGAGGACGAAACTACAACCTTGACTTACAACGAGCTAGACCAGAAAGTCACACTCCTTGCCAACGGCCTTCGAGATCATGGAGTTAGCCGTGATAAGCTTGTTGGGGTGCTTCTAGGACGTAGCGCAAACTATGTGATTGCTTGCCTCGCAGCACTTCGAGCTGGAGGAGCATTTCTCGTGCTCGAACTGGCTTACCCACCCAATCTCCTAGCAGACGTTCTTGATGATGCCAAGCCAATTGTGGTAATCACAAATTCGACTCATGCCAACCAGATTGATGCGGAAATTCCGGTTATTCTTCTCGACAAGCTAGCGGTAGATCCATACAAGCCAAATTTCTGTCTCCGAGAAGTCTCCTCTTTACCATCGGAGGATGATCTGGAACGACTTGCTTTTGTGAGCTACTCTTCTGGAACAACAGGCAGGCCAAAGGGAATAGCAAACCCGCACATGGCTCCTGTCCTCTCATATGACCTGAGATTTCGCCTAAGCGATCTCTCTGTTGGAGATCGCGTAGCTTGCAATGTTTTCTTCGTGTGGGAAATACTCCGTCCGCTTTTGAGGGGAGCGACCGTTGTCTGCGTTCCAGATGAAGCAAGCTACGATCCTGTTGCACTTGTAGATTTGCTCGCCCAAAAACATGCTACAGAGACTCTCATGACACCAACGCTATTAGCAGCAGTTCTCGCCAGGCATTCAGATATTCAATCAGATCTCCCAGATCTCCGTACATTATGGTTCAACGGCGAGGTTGTCACCACTGACTTAGCTCGTCGAGCTATGAAAGCTCTTCCAAGTACACGTCTGCTAAACTGTTATAGTGCCAGCGAAACTCACGAAATTGCTTGTGGGGATATCCGGGAGATCATTGACAGTGATAGATCGTATTGCCCTGTTGGTCCCCCTATGGAACCAGAGAATATATATATTCTAGACGAGAACAGAAAGAAAGTTGATGTTGGGGTTTCTGGGGAATTATTTGTTGGCGGGTCTCTTCTTGCACGGGGTTATCTCAACCTGCCTGAAACTACTGCTGAAGCATTCATTCCGAACCCATTCGATTCGACGCCGGGATCTCGCATGTATAGAACTGGGGATTCAGCACGCCTATTACCATCAGGGGTTTTGGAGATCACTGGCCGCGTTGGAGCCATGATCAAGATTAGAGGCTATTCTGTTGTGCCTGGAAAAGTCGAGAATACTATTATTGAGCAATTGGCAGTTAAGCAATGCGCAGTAATTGCTCATGGTGAAGGTCTTGATCGACAGCTAGTTGCATACATTGTCAGGGATAAGGAAGAGCCAGGAGACCGCCCAGTCCCGATCATTGACGAGGCCGGTTACAGTTTAGTTGCCCGAAGAACGCTGGCATCGACTTTGGCCCAATACATGATTCCAGCCCTGTGGGTCGAATTGGATGAGTTGCCAACAAATAGAGTCTCTGGAAAAGCAGATTTGAAACGGCTGCCTCCTCCTGTTGTCTCTATTTCAACTATCTTCAATCACACCAAAACCGAACGAGATCCTAGAATCAACGTTGAGGCCATTGCAGAGACTTGGGCTCTTGCTCTCAACGTGCCATTCAGTTCCGTCACGAAAGAGCATACTTTTTTTGATTTAGGTGGGCACAGTCTGACACTTGCTGATCTTGCCAGTCGATTGTCAAGGATACTCGGCTTTGCCGTTCCAGTTGGGCGCCTCGTTGTAAATCCAACGCTCGAGGGGCACTTGGAGGTTGTGCAATCAATTCAGGATGGGCATACGACAGCAGTGCAGGATAACCTTCCAGCGGTCTTACAGGCGGACTCTGTTCTTGACGGAGATATCCAGCCCACCAAGAACTCCCTATCCTCGCTTAGTACAGCTAGTACAGTGTTTCTCACGGGGGCCACTGGGTATCTTGGCGCATTTTTGCTTTGCGACCTCCTTGAATCGACGTCAGCACGGATTTTGTGTCTCGTACGCTTTGCTGATCCTACAGAAGAAGATGGACCCGCGGGTGTTGCAAGAATACGCAAAAACTTGCTTGATTTGGGGCTTTGGCACGACTCAATCCTAGAGCGTATTGAGGTTCTCCCTGGTAATCTCGCGCATAAACGACTTGGTCTTGCTCCAGACACTTACAAAGATCTCGTGGCAAATGTAGAAGTCATTATACATGCTGGGGCAACTGTGAATCTGGTGTATCCCTACGCTGCTTTACGAGACACTAATGTGGGTGGCACTAGAGAGATCTTGCGTCTAGCAAGTCAAAGCGGCGCGACTCTCCAATATGTATCTACCAATGGTGTCTTACCACCATCTAAAGATGCATGGCCTGAGAGCTCAATGATCAAACTGACTGATGTTCCCGACAAGCTAGTTGATGGTTATGGCCAAACGAAATATGTTGCCGAAGAACTTGTTCACGAAGCAGGGCGCCGTGGTATGCCTGTAAGAATCTTGCGAGCAGGAACGATCAGTGGCCACAGCACTTCAGGCTCAACCAACACTTACGATCTTTTCAATGCCCTAATTGTAGAGTCTCTACTTATTGGTTATGCCCCAAATATCAAAAACTGGCGTGCGGAAATGACCCCTGTCGACTTTGTTAGCAAGGCCATCCTCCACCTTTCCAACAACACTAGCGCAGAACAACGCGTATTCCACTTAGGGGATGCCAATCCCGTTGACACTAAATCACTATTTGACAACCTGGCTGAGCTCGGATATCCAACACAACAGCTTGAATGGGATAAATGGGTAAAATTGTGGTCTGAGAAGCGCGGTTCATCAAAGAGAGGAGCTGGGGCATTCACAGCTGATATTCTTCGAGGTGGAATGCCATCCGTCGAATTCCTGAGAGATATCACTATCCTCAACGACAAGTTCACTAAACCTGCCCTTGGCGATCTACCCCGCCCCAAAATTGACGTCAAGCTCCTCGAAACCTACACCCGTCACTGGTACGCTCGAGGCTGGCTACCACGAGCACCAAAACATTCGCAACCCAACGGAATCGTAAAAATGTCAAACAAAGGGCCATTGAGTGGGCTCGTAGCGGTCATCACTGGCGCCTCGTCGGGGATCGGCGCCGCAACAGCAACGGCACTCGCGCAAGAAGGCGCCCACGTAGCACTCGCTGCACGACGCACTGATTCTCTCGAATCCCTAAAGAAGAAACTCATACCTTACAACGTCAAAGTCCTTGTCCACCAAACAGACGTAACACAAAAGTCACAAGTCGAGTCGCTCATCAGGACTGCCGAATCCGAGCTTGGCCCAGTCGATATTCTCGTCTCCTGCGCAGGAGTAATGTATTTCACCATGATGGCAAATGTACACACCGAAGAATGGGAAAGGACAGTAGATGTAAACTGTAAAGGTCTCCTACACTGCCTCTCCTCCACCATCCCCTCCATGCTCTCCCGCTCCACAGGGCACATTGTGGCTATCTCCTCAGATGCCGGACGAAAAGTATTTCCGGGATTAGGCGTTTACAGTGCTAGTAAATTCTTCGTCGAAGCAACATTGCAAGCTTTGCGTGTAGAGACGGCGGGGACAGGATTGAGAGTTACAAGTGTGCAGCCGGGAAATGTAAGTACAGATTTGCTAGCCATGAGTACGGATCAGGAAGCGTTGAAGAAGTATGGGGAGCCGAGCGGGGCGAAGGTTTTAGATGCGGAGGATGTGGCTAGATGCATTGTTTATGCGCTGAAGCAGCCGAAGCATGTTGCTGTGAACGAAGTGATGATTGAGCCAAGGGATGAACCGATCTAACGGCATGGTTTTAATGAGCAGGATGTAATTCACATCTGCAGTATGATCGAGAATCCTTAAAGTTATATTTATTTTTTTATGAGTGTTGAATGCAAGAGGTTTGGAGAATCAGAGCTTAGATTAAATTGTCAATAATGATAAATAGAAAATGCGGATTGGATACGCGAGGATGAAACACGACAGCCTTATTACAGATCAAATGAGTATCAAGCGCGGTGGTCGATCTAATATTTGAGGCTTGGACGTCTGTTGTATTTCTGAAACATTCAGTTATACACGTTCGTTAGTGGTTCAGGCCCAGCCAACTCGCAAAGGAATTCATCAAGGAAACGCAATATGCTCTCTTATTGTGCAAACCTTCTCTCCTTCACAATTCATTGTTCTCGCTAGTTGCAGTATAATAATCTCTTTATAGTTATAGCACACGGCCGTAATGTTTCTTCTTTCCGGCATATGGTTTCCCCAAAATGAGCGGAGTCTGGAAAGGAACGGATTCACAGACATAGCAGACCAATCTAAGCGGCTTTGAGAAACTCCGGCCAGGCACCGAAGCCCACCCAAAAGATGTCCTGCCAATAACCGTCTGCTGACCACCATTCCCGAAGTCCACAGCCATCTTCACCTCTGCGTTCTGGATACTGTTACCGTCCTTGCTTTCGGTAGGATAGAAATATTCTGTCTCGAGCCCAAGGTTTGTTGCATGAAATTGGGATATAACGTTGACTGGAAATATGTCATTCATAAGTGCGTTGGTAGGCTTATGGTCATTGTTTATATAACCCTGTATCACAACATTCTGATCTGAATCCAAGCGAAGCAAATCGTCGATTGGCTGAACTGCCATATAATCACTCTCGCTTGGATGCGTCGCTTGAGAAGCAGGAGATCCTAAATCAAGGGGTTGTACATTTCTTGAGGGAGTTACTGGAAGGGACGGAGACGGGGGATTTGGCTCTTGGTTGACCCGCGGTATGGGCCGTCTTTGGGGAGGCCCGTTCAGAGCCCCTATTGGGTTTCGTTCTAGATATCCTGGTCGCTCTCGTAGGACATTGTGACTAGTTGATGAAACCACGTTGCGGTTATGTTCTCGTCCCAATGTCGGGTCAGACATTATGTCCTTTGAACGAGTTTTCGAAAGGCGTGAAACAGTAGTTGATCGCGCCCTGGAGCTTCTTGTGGTCGAGGGCTTAGGATCAAGCAATTCGTCCCCCATAGTTAGAATTTCCTGCTCCATATCATCGATTGATACAATTTCATCGCCACTATCATCCTCTGAATCCTTGGGTCGAAACCTTTCCTGCCTATCTCTCAAAATACGCATAGTCTTCATCTGATTTCGCATGAGACTTTTGTGATTTTGTCTTCCCTGGTAGTCAGCCTTACCTGATATAATAATGATCAGTATATAGAACTTACATCTCTTGCTTGAAATCATAAAGTTCCTGCTGTACTGATGGTGGATTAGCAGCGCTTCGCTGTAATGCCTCAAAAGTAAGGTGTTGCAAAATTAATAAAAAGCTAAGCTGTATCCGATCCATCGAAGCACACAATCCACTTCTTTCCTCGTTTCCTCTCACCCATTGGAAGCGAGTTATGAATTTCAAGCGTCCCTGGCGACCTCTCAATTTCGGAAGGATAGCTTTGATTTTCTGCATCAGATACTTAACGTGAGCAGCGAGCTTTCTCAGAGTCCCATGTTGCTGATATCGCCGAAATGACTTTGCCTCTTGAAAACTCATATAGTGATTCCTAATGCTGCTGTGGGCATCTGTCACTGTGAATCCAAATATATCGACATGTGAAGCAAAGGATGCCACCTCTTCAGATATGCTTCCTGCACCATACGAGATCTTGTACAAAGTCCTGGCCACTTTACAGATTGTGTGTGACGCCTGGCCTACGGCAACGATGCCACCGACAAGTGCGAGAGGGTCCATGGCGGTATAGGTAGGAGATAGGAATTGCAAGAGTTGAGCGTCACTGTTATATTTTCAGTGCCACAATTTCATTTCTAATACTTCCACCTCTTTCCTTCCAGAGATATTCGACGGTTCCAATTAAGTTATGTATGAAGAGCGAAAAGGTTGAACATGCGGCCAAGTTGGGCGTGCTGCATCTGCCAGCATATAATTCGTTGTTCTTTATGCAATTCGACCAATATTTTACCCTTCTCCGCAAACTACTCGAGGGTATCACTGATCAACCGTTCCAATGGTTGATCCAAAGATCCACAGGCAAATAGGGGGTGTGCACACCGCCGATTTTACCATAAAGCGCAATGCTTTCCGTGGAAGGTCAGATCATGAAAGACGTGTGAGAGACTTGGTCGCTGAGCTTTTGCTGATATTTGCAGGTCACCAGCTGATGCATAGACAATAGCAAGGGGTTTCTATTATTTATAACTTGGGTTGTTTCCCTCGAGAGTGCCTAGTTATAAAAACTGTTGGTGCTTTGTTTCAATATTGTGTTTTTCTTGGATCCAGAATAGTAAATGCTTATGTGGCTAAACAAGATCTTCACCAGCTCCTATGCGTATAGCAATGTCCGCTTTAGTTGATTGGGAATGCTTACAATATCTATTGATGCGAGATGTTTCGCACTCGGATGCGTATTAAGAACCAAACGACCAACGACATGGCTCAAATCATCTTTTTTATCCCCTCCCCCCCTGCTATCACCTCCCCCCCCTAAAAATACAAATGTCCACACAATCCTGCAGAAGAGACACCTCGGCGCTATCGTTTCAGCATCAGGGCTTCATATCTCTCCTGAAACCATGTCGATTAACTTGTGTGAGATTCAGGATTCACTGTGGATTCATTAGTTTTGATTGATCTTAGCGAACGGAAAGAAGATCCTGATGTAGCAGAGGCAAACATCCGTCACAGTCTTCGCATACTGCTGTCATTGAGTATCTTCCGAAGGCAACAGTGTATACGGAGGGTCGAGGCTGAAAAGTGTTGGGAAGGAGAAAATAAAAGTGGTGAAGAATGATAATGGAATAAAGATAATGGGGAGAGAAGAAGAGAGGATAAATTGAGGTCTTCTAATGGGAGGGAGGTTATGTGGTCTGTAGGGAAAGTGGTTGAAGAGAAAGGTGTGACCTCCATTTCGGGTGGCAAAGAGCAAAACGCGTCAACTTTGTAGGTAGTTCTGACCCCTCTCTTTACCTGCTGCATATTCCAGCTCAATGACGATTTTAGTGGAAAACTCATGATGCATGCCTGCGAAGCGGGATAGAAAAGAGCGACTTACACACAGAATATGCGCACCACTATCCACAGAAAAACCACAGCATGTAGACTAAAAGTCTACAATACCAACCGGGACTCAGAAACAAAAGCTTTGGTCTATGTCTATGTTCTTCAGGGGCTTCAAAACCTCAATAATCCTCCACTCTATCCTCTAGCAACCCCTGCAAAAAACCTGGCGCCGTTCCAGTCCTGATTGCTAACCCCATGACAATCAACACAAATATCAAAGCATACATTCCTATAATAATACCCTTCTTGAGTATGCTCATCCTTGGAGCTGTGCTGACTTCTTCTTGACCTTCCCACAGTTTTCGCGTGTATTCCGACGAGGTATTATAGGCTGAAACCATGCCCTCATAGCCAAGGCCGTAGTAGACGAGACCACATAAAGCAATGAAGTAGCCGATGAATTGGAGAGGAGTGACAATCGTCGCCCAAATAAGAACAGAAGCGAGGACGAGAAGGATATTCTTGAGGACGCCGCAGAGGGTCATTACTAGACCGGAGGTTTTACCAATCTGGGAAGAGAAACTGTGAGTAAAATACAAGGAAACTGCATTAAAATTGGAACATAGGTGGTACTCACCAAGAAAACAGAAGCCACATTCAGCATGAATGCCACGGCGGCGTTCAAAATCAGGATAAATATCCCAACATTCCAAGCATCACTCATCTTGAAAGAACTCAGCTCCATAGCAGCAGCTACGAGGAAATTCATGACTGTGCAGACAGGCGCATAATAATAGAGCGAAACCAATGGATCCATCTTCTGGCCTTCTCCGGAAAGCAAAATTTGGATCATGATCAATCTAATAGCTTCAGAGAAGATACCGCCCGCTTGATAGAAGAATCCTATCCACGAGAACTTGATCTCACCAAAAGAGGCAAGGGCGACCCCGAAGACGATGATCAGGATATTAAAGAGGACTTTTAATTTTGGGTTCGAAACTCCGAAGAGCCACGAGGTGATGAGAACCGCCACCGGTGCACTGGCTTTGAGCATTTGGATGAAAGCTACACTTAGGTAGAGATACGTCTGATTACTGCAGACAAGACTGGCGCTGTAGAGAACCCCGATTGGAACAATAGCTCTAAGATAGACGCGCCCAGTCATTCGTACTTCTTTTCGTCCATCAAGTAGGGTAGTTGTCCTGGCCATAATCTGGGTCATGGCGGTAGCAAAGAGGAGGTGCCAACATGTTAAGATCGCAGCTAATCGCAAGTTAGCCTCTACTGGATACATAATCCCAACTAGTAGACATACGATAGTCTAGAAAGAATTAGCGTTGTATTGATTAACAGAGATAGATTCAAAGTCTTACGGAATTTCAGGTTATCTAATAGGTATTTATTGAAGAGGATAGTTATGGAACTGAAAAAGATCCAGGAACTATAGTTTCACTGCATGAGAATTGAGGTACACTTGAGCCTCTTTGATTGAGGCTCCCTGGATATATTGTACTTACACCACATACAGTGCCGGATGAATCGCAACATTCTTCAGGCTTGGCGTTTCAATGGTTGGTAACATTTTGAAGATAGGATGATAGGAGTATGGAGGAGGGTAGAGAATTACAGGTTAGAGAAGTATGGCCAAGAAGAGACACCGAAGTCCAGTCCCTAATTATCAGTAAGCACAAACGATGAAGGAAGATATCCTTTACAGCAAAGGATAACTCAATCAATGCTGCAAGGCTGGCGAAACCAAGGAGGTGGAATGAGGATCAGAGGCAAAAGCAGCAAGGGAGAAACATACAGGATATCATGAGATGAGGTTGCATAACTTCGCCGTAAACCCGAGGGGCGCAGGGGTGTTGGCGGCGCCACAGCGTTGGCCCCGCTGAAAAGACACTGGGCCAGCGGCTAGTGTAGCGCTTGTAGGCTCTAATTTTGGGCACAAATGTCACGATCATACACACCTGCTCTTCAGAAAACAAAGACTCATCAGCCTTAACAGCCTCCGCCAGCATCCACCAATACTCCAAAATAACTCTCCCTATTCATGGACACGAATAAAGATGAATATACACTGCGGCTAGAATGATGACATCCTCCAGGTCGTCAGGTCGTCCAGGAAAGATGATAGAGAAACCTGGGTTCAAAGGGCTTCTAAGCCAGGGCGAGTCCTCATCGTGTTCATGGCGCCATCAACTTCCCAAGCCGCTGTCAACCTTCTTATCAAATGAGCGATTCGCATGTCCATCACGATGTGCCCTATGAGCATTGAGCAGCGTGTTGGCAGCGTGTTGGCAGCGTGGCATTATGGTTACGACCCTGGCTATCGTGTCTAGGCAGCCATCTAAACCCCCTCCATCGGCCTCTTTTGTTCAACCATCGCGATTCAAGAAAGACGGTGACGAACAAGACGAATTACAGTACCAGTTGCATGAAAAGTGCCGCCGCATAAAATCCTGCCTCGTAACTGGTATATCGCATCCTCCTCTGTTGGTGCTCTTCTCAGCAAATCTTCCTGTATGGCACATAATACATCTTACCGTATCGTATCACCATCTCTTGAGCATATCCCCCGACCAGGTACAGAATTATCGAAAAAGTTCCAACCCGCCTCATGCGCCTCGTGCTCCTCGTATCACATCTGGGCATTTTGGAAAGAAGGAACTTCAAGCATAGGTCCTTCAACCTTCACAATCTTCCTATAAGTGTTTATCTGCTGCACTATCTTACAAACAACTCCACAATGTACCTGGCACTGCCTTACCAAAAACCTAGAGATCACTCTATTTGAAAATCTGGACGTAGAATCAAGCATCAGGTCTTTTTGAGGAATAGGGTCAGCTGGATTGTCTCAGCCAACCAGAGCCCTTCTGCGCATCATGTTACTCCAGAATCTGCATCACGCCTCTTACTGATGATAATATCGCTATGCACGGCCATCTCAAACACGAGCATTATCACTAGCGAGTGGTCTGAGAGCCTCAAGTTGTTGGTCTCTGCACAAATTTCGCTAAAACATCCAACATTCCAGTGCACTTTTTGGTACTCGAGGGCCGAGATTTGACTGGACACGGCCGAATCGCCCGACCACTTGTGGTGTACTATGAAAACGCCATCCCACTTTGGCATCCAACAGCCAGTTTCCGACGAGTAAGGCCCCGTTCAAGTGAAAGTGGGCATGATGATCCAATCCAGGAGTAAGGAAACGAGGACTATGCCCCTGTCTTCGACCTTGAGAGAACAGGGTAGCCGTTGAAGACTTGCAGCCTTCTACTACATTCGAGGGCTGTACTGGACCGGTGAAAGAGGGTTTGCTTCAGCTCATCCCACCGCCTTACCGCCAAGTAATGAAGGCGTGATTGCGTCAAATAGAAGAGTCTCTATTCAAGCAAGGGCATGGGGAATGTCAGTGATACGAACCGCCACAGGGAAAGCTTCCAAAAGGGTGGTGAGCATTAACAGTAGTCTGTTTTCGGAATCGAAAGCTGCAATTTCCTTGAATGACATTCCTGCTCCCTCGGTTTTGTGCTATTCCCATTCGCCCATGCTAAAATTGTTCATACCTTCCCTTCATTGAGTCGCATCGCCGCCCTTGATATCGATTGCCAACGTTTAACGCCGTCCGAGGTCTAAGGGGGGGGGGCATCTCCTGATAATGTTTGGGTGTTCTTTAAGGTCACTTGTCCCAGGCTTTGGGCTGGTGATTTCTTATTTTCTGCATGTTACCTTCCATGCGATATACTGCTCGCTACCTATCACCTTCTCTAAACTCCAACAAGTGAACGCTCAAATTGTTGCAACCGCCATTCGTTCATATTTCTTTTCACTACACTTATCAGCATTTCTCACTGTCTGAAAAATATATCTATATTTAGCAAGCAAACTCTTTGCTGAGCCTTGCTGCGTTCCAACCGTCCCCGGCGGCAAACGAATCAAGACCAACACTACCGGGCCAGCTATAAGAAACTCAAGCGGCCTTTGCAATTTCTGAACCAGCAATATAAGCGCTTGTCGCTGCCTCCCAATACTCCCTCTTCTTTTATCAAGTTTTTAAAATCAATCAAGCGGTGCCGCTTCCACTACAGCCATGGGATTTCAGAGCACCTCCTCAACGAACCACATAAAGTTCTTGACTTTAGCAACAGTAATTGTCTGCATGTGGTTCATCCTCACTGTACCAGGCTCAAGCAATTTACCGTCAAATCTACATATCCCTGGGAAACCGTCGCATAAAGGCAAAAAGCCGAGTCCTCTGGACTTATTACCAATCGATGAAGCGAAGTTATATTGCGAGCAAAGACGATGGAAACCATACCCATATCGACAAGCGCCACGCAAGATATACGATCTCATCATGATCAATACCGAGCTAGAATGGCTTGAAATCAGAATGGGTCAAATGGCAGACCAAGTCGATTACTTCGTCATCCTGGAATCCGACAAAACCTTCACCAACCAAGAAAAACCCCTCTATGTACAGGAGAACATGCAGCGCTTCAAAAAATACCACCACAAAATGATCGTTCGCACCCTCGACCTCGAAGAGCTCGGCGAAGAAGGAACCTGGGCCAAGGAACGATTCTCGCGAAATGCTATGTACGAACAAGTCATTCCCGATCTTACCGGCGCGCAACAAGCATTCCAAGGCGACGTGATTCTCGTCTCTGACGTCGATGAGATCCCGAGACCAGATGCCTTAAAAGCACTTCGAAATTGCGACTTCCCAAAGGAAGTTACTATGCACACGAAGATGTATTATTACGGCTTCCAGTGGCAACAACGAACCGACTGGGGTCACCCCCAAGCAACCTTCTTCGACGGCGAGAAAACCATCCTCCCCGACGCCCTCCGCGGTACACAAAACGCAGCACACCTTTATAACGCGGGCTGGCACTGCAGCTACTGCTTCCCCACGGTCCAGGAAATGGTCACGAAGATTAAGTCCTTCTCACATACTGAGATGGATCGGGAGGAGTTTACCAACCGGGATAGGATTGTGGAGAGGGTGAGAAACGGGAGGGATATGTTTGATCGCGAACATGAGCATTATGACCGCGTAGAGGAGAATCTAGATGTACCGGATTTTATGAAGAGAAATCCTGAACGATACAAGTACATGCTTGATCGGGATCCACTCAATGCAAACTTTGTGGATTATTCGCCAGAGGAGGCGAAGGCGTACTTGGAGAAGAAGGAGGAGAAAGAGTGAGGTCTAATACAAGAAGGAGTGTTTCCTTTGTTGAAGGGTTGTTGACGGGGTTCCGGACGGGGCATAAGTGGCGTTTAGGGAGAGACATGCATATTGTCTCTGGCGTTTGAGACATTGATACCAGAAGGGCTTTTTGGAACATTACTCTAGGGTTAAAATTTTGTTTTATTGTAGAATACACCCTTCAGACCATTCAAAAGAGGAGAGATTTCCTTTCGCATTTTAGAATACTTAATCAAGTCCTTTAGATACACTCTCATGCTCTTCTGCTCAACCGACTCTCTACTAGCCCAAACTCAAAATTTCGACACAAGCCACCAGAGCCCCCTTCCTCTCGAACTAGAGACTCTTTACTACTATATTTCAAGATCGAGCTAGCAAATATCCCTACCTGTGCTTCTGTAGGCAAAGTGTGTGAGATTTAAGGATTGCCTGGTGGGTTTCTATTTCATTTAGTAAGCATGGCGTTGTAGAAACGAATGTGTCACGGCATTCACCCATCCTTGTCGGGACCTCGGCCTAAGTGTAGAAAGCTCCAACCAGCTTCCCCATAATCTGTGCTCCACACTTCTTTATAACCGGCGTAGGTATCTAAGTATATTCAATCTCTTGTAGGTGCATAATTTCTTTCCTTCCTTGTAGTTATCAATCTGCTCTGTATCTTCCATAATGACTGAATCCGCCCCCTGGAAAGCAATTCGTGACCGCAAACTCACCGAAAGATCCTCTCGGATCCCACCCTCATGGCGTCTCTCCTCCCCGCCCTCACCAAACACGCTTGACGTGCGCTCAATTCCTCGATCATGCGGCATACTCACTCCCCATGAACTTGAAATCACCGAGAGGTTTGATGCTACATCCCTAGCAGAAGCAATTCGATCAAAATCTCTCACTGCAGAGCAAGTCACAGTCGCATTCTGCAAACGCGCAGCAATCGCACAACAAGTATGTAATTGCCTAACGGAGATCTTCTTCGATAAAGCTATTGAACGAGCAAAATGGCTAGATCAGGAATACCAACGAACGGGGAAGACAGTTGGGCCCTTGCATGGAGTGCCAGTGAGCTTGAAAGATACTTTCAAGGTTGCTGGGTATGATGCATCTATCGGCATTGCTTCACTCGCGGAGAACCCAGCAAGAGAGAATTCCCTCTTGGTTGATATTTTCCTCGAGGCTGGCGCGGTGCTATATTGCAAGACGAATATCCCGCAAACCCTCATGGCGCTGGACTCGGACAACAACCTCTTCGGGCGCGTCCTCAACCCTCGAAACACCAAACTTACGGCCGGGGGAAGTTCAGGAGGTGAAGGTGCCCTAGCTGCTATGAGAGGGAGTGTATTGGGTGTCGGGACAGATGTTGGGGGCAGTATTCGAATCCCCGCAATGTGTAATGGTCTTTATGGTATCAAGCCGTCATACCAACGTATACCATATGTCGGGCAAGAAAACGGAAGTAAAGAAGGAGCGAGTAAGATTGGCTTACCTGCAAGCGCAGGACCGATTACAGGGAGTTTGAGGGATTGCGAGTTGTTTTTTAAGGTTGTTGCGGACAGCCAGCCGTGGGAACGAGACCCTAGCCTGGTGCTTGGAGACTGGAGGCATCAAGGAGAGGTGGGAAGCCAGCCTGTTATCGGAGTTATAAGACGGGATGAGATTATTGAACCGCTCCCACCTGTAGGTGCAGTTTTGGAAGAAACAGTTCAGAGTCTGAGGAGAGCAGGTGTGGAAGTGGTTGAGATTGATGCTCCTGCTTTCAGAAAGTGCCAGTCACTAGCAAACAAATTCTTTGGCATCGACGGTGCAAATTACATGTTCGACCTCCTCGAAAAAACAGAGGAGCCATTGACGAACTGGCTGAGTACAAGATTACGGCGAAAATCCCCGATATCCCCAGACAAGTTGGTCGAGATACACGCTCGGAAAACAGAACTTGAGACTGAGATGCTCCAAATATGGAAAGATCCGAAGACAGGGAGGAAGATCGACGCCATCATATTACCTGTGGCACCGCACCCAGTCCCACCAATCGATCGCTGGAATGGCGTAAGTTATACTAGTAGCTTCGTCCTCCTGGACTACCCTGCTGGAACTCTGCCCGTAAGGGACTTTAAAGAATCGGATATGGAAGGCGAGATGAGGGATAGTAAGCCTTTGGGGAATTGGGATAAACCGAATCGGGAATTGTGTAAGTCATTCTCTTATCTATACTTCTAGGAAAAGTGTGCTGATTGACTTGCAGGGGATAAGAAAACGATTCATAGAGATGTGTATCTCAACTCAAAGCTTTCAATACAGGTGGTTGCACCAAAGCTGCAAGAGAGGAGGTTATACCAGGCCATGGCGCTCATTGATGGCATTATACAGCAAGGTGATCAGGCTGGCAAGTCGAAACTGTAATTAATCTTGCTGTGATGAATCAGACCTACATTCTAAATCTTCCACCGGCTCCAATATACTCTCATAGGAACCAACTTCCGTCTTGAGAATAAATGTAAGCCTTCTCATCCCTCGTCACGTTGATTTCTCCCATGGGTAGACAATCTATCCACCAGACCATGAAATCCCAACATAATAAGATCCTTCCAATGCCATTTCAACCTGAGCTAAGTTCACCACCTAAAAGTTTCTCAATATTTTAACAGCTCTTAACTCCAATACGCATGACAAATACAGGTTTCAAAATGTATCGTGAGGTTCAATCTGGACACTTGACTTCTCCGCATAGGGGCTAAAATCATAATCATGGTGGACAGTCATTTTCATTTCATTGTCTATCTACATGCCAATATTACCCCTCTTTCCACCCCTCTTGCTTCTCTCGATATGCCCCTTTAACACCCTCCTCGTTTGTGTCAGGCTTCTCTTCTGCTTATACTTCGCTTTCCCAAGCGTCATCATAAAATTCTTCTTCCTCGCTTTCTCCTTATTCGTCGAACTCTTACCCTCGGCATCCTTCTTGGACCTTCTTATCGCTTGCGTACTTTTATGCTCGCTCCTATCACCTTTTCCTTCCCTAGCCAAGGCGATCTTCTCTTCTCGAGTGCTTTTAGCAAGTTTAGAAAATCCTTCGATTTGCTCGGCAGTAAGGGCGTCGTCAGCATGTCGGGCCGCGAGTTCTTTCAGTCGTTGGGATTGGGATTTGTTCCCCATGGCTTTGTTGACGCCAGCTGCGAGGCGGAGTTCCTGAAGCTTGGCGAGATCCGCAGGTGTCAAGATCTTAGTGGTGGCTAATTTCGATATTTTCGGTTCCGCGTCCTTCTCAGTATTCTCTTTCTCCTGTTCATCGCCATTTGGTGCATCTAGCTTAGCCTTCTTGGCCGCAGGCTTCTCGTCATCGTCACTGTCGCTGATGTTTATCTCATCATCACTTTCAACTGCAATCCAGCCACCAGAATCATCACTGTCATCAGATTCCGCATCCCAATTTTCCCAGCCCTTGCCTTCTTCATCATCATCTGCTTCGCTGTCCTCATCTGAGCCAATCTCTTCGGGTAATCCTCGTTCGACCCGTTTTCGTTTTCGTTCTTCTGCTTTCCATTCTTCTAACAGCTCAAGTCCTTCGATACCTCCAACTTCTTCCTCGCCAAACCTTCTTTCTTTGATTGATCCACTCTTGATGCCAATTGTAGCTGCTTTCCCTCTATCTCGCTTCTTCAATAGGTCTGCTCCAACTTCTCGGTAAAGTGATAAGAGGCCCTTGGCAGCCATCATAGTGCCTTTATCTTTACTCTTTCGATACATAACTAAATCTTGCAAAAGGGTATCATTCATTGCTAATGGTTGTCGTACACAAATTTCTCGAATCGCATTCAAACCAGCGGATGCAACCTCTGATGCAGATGCCTCGGACACAAATTCATTCGCAATTTTCTGAACAAGTGGTTCAAGGGCATCGGGAGGCACGAGATTGTGAGTTGCTTGTGCCAATGATGCGAGGAAGGAGGTGACAGATGGTTGTCGGGGGGTGAGGTATTTGATGAAGTAAGAGTATAAAGAGATGATCGTTAGCTTGTGTAAACCAACAAGTCGTGAGACTAGTTGTAGTACAAGAAGCTTCTGCTCGAGGTTAAGTTTTGATTTGCTGTTTTGGAGATGTTTTGAGAAAAGGGTTTCAGCAAAGCCTTGGGGGTCGTGTAATAGATGTAGTGCTGAAAAATTGAGCGGATGTGGCGCGTTCTTCTTCTTTTCATTCCTCTTGACCTTCTTCACAGCCTCTTCGATATTCTTCTTCGCTTTCTTAGTCTTTTTGTTTATGCCAGCTTGATGCTTCAACTTTCCAATATCGATACCGCCTTCCTCGTCACTGCTGTCGTCTTCGAGCTCTTCTCGCTCCTTGTCCCCACCTAAAAAGAACCGAACCCCTCCACCGATGACTTTCTCATTATCAGCCAAAGCCGCCTCCTTCATGATCTCAACAGCTTTTGCATCAGTCCATATTTGACGCTTCCACATCTCTCTTGTAATCTTCACTGCCCATATTCCTTTTTGTGACGCACGATCGGAAGTGAGAAGATTAAAGAGCGCAGTTTGTATTGTTCGGTTGAGTCGATGATTTATGGTTTTTGAATTCGACGTTCGCAGATCTGATAGAATCTTTTGGAATAACAAAGTCCGTAGAGTTTTGCTAGGTGTTTCTACCAAAATCGGGAAAAGTGTATTTAGAAGATTCGCCGAATCGATAATATCCTTTCTCCGCAACAGAACCAAACTTCCAACGATCTTCTCCCGTAATTCGCTTTCTAATTGGGCATGGTGCTGTGTGAGAATAGCCTTTAGGTCTTCAGGAAATTTTGCTGTGTCTTCAGGGAAGCAATCTGCGACGTGCGCAACGAAATCGATGAGGTCACGGAAGGATATTATACCAGAGGATGTTGCGGTGTTGGGAGATGCCATGAAAATGTCACGTTGCGATTGATACTGGCCATATTGATTTAAAAAGTCTTCAGTATATGATCTGAAAGGTATGTAAGCAAGGAGGCCTCAAAATTATAAGGGAAAGAGCTTACTTGGGATCTCGACGTATTTTGTATTGGAGGTTGGGCCTAGAAATTGTGAGTGCGGTAAAAAGGAAGAGTTATTTTTCAATTACTGACAGATCAGCATCAACCTTCTCCAGCGCGCCAACACGTTTCTTCCCCATTGCGAAATTTGGATAGTGTTATGACAACGATTTCTTTCTCCAAAGCATGTAGATTGATTGTCTGCGAAATATTTCACAAAAATGCTTTATCGATTATCTTAGCGTGGAACACCCTTGCTAGTCAATTGCCACGTGACTCTTGACCAACCCCTCTCCTTTTGGAGTTAGACGAGTACGTTCATTGCCCTATTCACTTTCACGAGTGGTGTATCTCGGAGCTAGACCCTTCTTAAGAATCTTGACACAAATCAATTGACTTTTCCCTATGCATGAACAAATCTAATACATCACCGATTTCTTCGAGCCCAGTCACAAGGGATCTGCTGTATAGAAAAGTGTTTGCTTAGGCTCGACGGAATACATGAATGCAACCTGTGCAAGGAATAAGGTTATAGCGCATGCCATGCAATATCATCAAGCTCATCCAACCTAATAATGTTATCTATTTTAAGTCCATTGAACTATAGAAATAGTTCGGAAAGTTCGACATTTTTCTCATTAGCCAGGATCTCTTTCTTCTACACAACCAGGTCTCCCATACGTATTCCCTCTTCTTGGAGTTGCCCACCATATCTTCCTAGCAAAAATCCTATTCGCCAGCGATCATCGTCTAGGCAGCTACCCATCGGGTATTGGTACAACCCACATGGTTCAGCTCGCTTCCAACTTTGAGGCAGTAGGATGCCAGTGAACCATATATGTGTAGGCATTGGTATAGTGTGTTGAGATGTATTGACACATATTTTCAACACTAGTTTCAAGCACCAAAGTCTTTCTCTGTACCAAATAGTTTCTGGCCTACTAATTTGCCCTGACTGCAAGGTTTATTTGTATGTATGTTGGTAATATTTCCCCAAGGTAAACCTCCATATGGCCCAAAGGATTCAGAGCTTAGGAGAAGTCAATACTCGTGAAGTCATTTGCGTAGTAGTTCTAGGTCTCCGAGTAGAAATAATTATATGGATCATTAGTGTTAATATCTCACTGAGCCGACGATTGAAAATTTTCTAATATCTTTCTGATTTCTTTCGTCTTCTCATAAAAAAAACTCATGATAGACTAAATATAATATATAATGGGCAGCTGTTAGATAAACCCCGCTACGTGCAGGCATTCTTTACTATCCAAAATTGGTACGTGGCAATATTTGAAGATAAGAGAAAAGTGTTAGCAGAGGAGGTAATCGGTTTTGGTGTATTTATATGCCCCACACATTTCTTTTCTTTGTGAAGCCTCTTTAGAGTGGTATTTCTTAAATAGTTGAAAATATCAGACTGCGACTATATTTCGATCCTCAATTTTGTGTGTATAAATAGATTCGCAGGTTTCGCCATGGGCATACCCAAGCTCAATAGAGGGCTCGATCAATAAACCATTGAGGCTGCGTGATAATTGATGTCCCCCCCCCCCCCCCCCAAAAAAATGAATGAATTTCCATCTCTCACAACGCGGGATTGGATCAAGAGTATACAAAGAAAAAGCTTCAGATTTTATTGACCCAGATATCAGCAGATCTCCCAGTCCCAGGTTTGATAAAATACTAAGGCTTTTTAGACTAGCATGTGGCGAAGTAGGAATCGTAGTTCGCACAAGGTATTTGATATTAACATAGATGGGGCCTGCGTGTTGACATTAGTACATTGTCTTCGAGTATCGTATGGGATTTTTTTGGTACAGTGGAGATGAGAACTGTGAAAACATTCCTGCTCTTGAGTAGAACATAGTCGAATAGATAGAGTAAAGAGTTCTTGTATTGATTTATAGGATGTATGAAACTTCTCAACCTACTGGCTGTCTCTAATAGAAAGAATTTTTCACGAATTAGATCACGGCATGTGCACAGAGCATATAGAGAAAGAAAAAAAAGGCTCTTAGGTTGAATACATTGGTACCACTACGTCGCATGAATGCTCAAAAAGGATAGCCTATTTTTAGTTGAACTCAACCATCAAAGCGTAGCTAGGACAAATTTCTTGAAAAAAAAAAAAAAGAGCTGAAAAGTTTTAATTGCGGCTTGACTTTAACATCGGCAAGGTATTTCGAAGTGTTGCGATATCAGCCCAATCTACGAATAACCTCAAACAAGGCACATGCGGATTGCGCAGCAGTCTCAGCGCAGCCACTTTAGTAGCGAGTACAAATACATACTTGGCGTACCGAGTCCTTTGTACGAGGCTTGCAATTCGCCATCTCTCTTCGTTTGTTTCGGACGATGCGGCAGTACTCCATAGGAATCAGTAGAGCCTCGGCTAAAAAACAACGACAAGATATAAACGAAGGCTAAGCAGTGTTGAATGCTAAATTCTAACCTGCTCCGCCTTAGAGATTGAGTGGCGTACTATGTAGTAAGACCTGTATGGCGAGAAGAGACTACCAAAACTCAGATTATCTGGATGATATCCCCCTCCATTCTCTTCTTTCTGCTATTGCTAGTTAGGATCAAGGGTTTGTTGTAGAGGATATCAAAATCATTAAGATATGTAGTTATTGACAGAAGTAGAAAATTTTCACTCTTCTCTTCACACAGGCATAGAGGTTAACCTAACAAATTGTTGCTGTAGGGTGCATTATCTATAACAGTCCGTTGGTGTTGATGTGTGGGATTCTAGGGCTTGGTGCTGTGGGGTTACCCTCCTGTGGAGGCTATGATTATCACCCCGCCTATTACGTGGGTAAAAGTTCTTAAAGCGTTATTTCATAAAGCGCAGAATCTTTCAGATAGTGATCGATGAAGCCAAGCATGATTGAAAAGTAGTTACATCTAACTTCTTTAACTCTCATATAGTGATCTAATTAGACGAGCACCTGGCTTCTAGGGATATTAACCATGATATTCTGGGTCAATACATTCTGTTCAGGAAATGAGGGGAGTTTTAGGACTTTTTATATTTCGCTAGTGATCTTTATTTACATCTATCGCATCAATATATGTGACTTGACTTTGATTTGTAAAGCAGTAAAAATTTTCTTTTGTAGATATGCTAGATTTATTTACACTTGCTACCATAGTAGCCGGTTGTTCTTCTAGAGCTAGACATTGATTTTTTTAGTGTGAATGTTACTAGTAGTAGATACCTATTACGATACTTCGGATATATTTTTCTTTTACTTCCCCCTCCTAAGCTCTATTAGGATTGAGTTTGATATTAATGTCATGGAAAATGACGAAGTTAATTTATGGTTTGATTCGCATGCCAACCGGCAGCCCCTTTAATATTCATGCATGTATGCATAGTTGTCTAAAGTTAACATCGACGCGTGAGCACTGTTCTAAATCTAGTCTACGGCTGCGAGCAATATCTGCTGATGCAAAACAAGCAGAACTTTTGGTATCTTGAATACAGTTTTCCCCCATGCATCTACAATTTGATATCTTTATATTTTTCTGCCCACGCTTCAACACTCCGAAGTAAGACTTGCTTCCTCTCATCGTCACACCAACTTCCCTCAATAGCCCCCTTAGCAATAAAATTCCAGTCTTGGAAGCTTAACTTGAAAGCATCTTGCACGGCACAGTAGTTGCCAAGAATGTATCCGCCAAAATATGCGGGATCGTCACTATTAATACTAAATCTCACGCCAATATCTAAGAATTTCCTCACGGGCAATTCAGCAACTTTCGTCACGCATCGTAGCCGAACATTGCTCAATGGACACATTGTGACCAGAATCTTCTCATTTGCTACCCTTTGCAACAGAGCCTCATCGTCCACTAATCGGATTCCGTGGTCGATTCGCTGGGTTTTGCAGATATCGAGCGCCTTGGAAATATACGTTGAATCCCCTTCTTCGCCCGCATGAGCAGTTCGGCGGATTCCGGCCTGTTCTGCGTAGGCATATACCTCTCTGAAAATCTCTGGTGGAAAGCCTATTTCACTGCTATCAAGGCCAATACCAGCGACTGTGCCATTTGAGAAATGGCCGAGGGCAACAGCTTCTTGGTAAGTGACGTCTGCGTCTGTCTCTGACAAATGCCTCAAAAAGCACAATATCAACTTAGATGTTAAGCCAAAGTCCTTCTCTGCCCTCTTTTGCCCTGCAACAAGACCTTTCACTACAGTCTCGTATTTGATACCTCTATGTGTGTGTGCCTGTGGGTCGAAGAATATCTCGGCATGGTGCACGCCATCATTATGTGCTCGTGTAAAATATTCGTAGGCTAAAGATTCGAAGTCGGATTCGTTGATGAGGACGGACATGCCAATGAAGTAATAATGGAGGAAGTCGTTAAGAGATGTAAAGCGCTCATATCTTGATTCGAGAGCCTCCGGAGATTCGAAGGACGAGTCGAAGCCAGGGTCTGGTAATGGGACATTGTTTGATTTCGCGAGCTTGAATAGGAGAGCTGGCGATAAAGACCCTTCAATGTGTAGATGGTGTTCACATTTTGGCAGATCCTGGAGAAACTGGTGGGTATCGCATTTGCACATTTTGATATCGGATTTCCAGAGTTGGAGAGGTAGTTGTCGAATGGGGAGAACGAGAAGATACTGGTCTTTTGGACTTGAATGTGGCTTATACCAGGAGGAGACTTCTTTGATTGAGAGAAATGCGATATGCAAAATTGGTGACTTTGAATATGATTCAGAGACTTAAAAATTCTGCTGTTGATAACGACTGGATATTTTAGTGATAAGGGATGTGTAAGAATACAATGACTCGATGAAAAAAATCAATTCAAGTTTGCTCGAAAGCTCCACAAACTTGAGAAAATACCTCGATAGTCACAATCACAGCACGTCCTTCTCTTTTGGGCCATTGCCGGACAATTGATGACGATAGTGTTGTAGAATTTATTTGTTGTGGATGCCCAATATTTTTTCTAACCCCTCTACGCGGCAGTAAATCCAGGGCGGTGAGTGGGTTACGGCGGCCTCCGTCTCAGCGAAAAAGCGTCAAGTGTAGTAAATCAACAACAAAGTCAACTCCACCAAACTTATCAAACAACTGAATACGCTCTTGTTTGTATTGCACCCCAGTCACATCAAGATCCAAGGCCTTGCGCTGATGGAACTATTGGATTGAAGTTAGGGTGTGTGGTTGTTTGGGTCAAAACGACCTGTTAATTCGCCCATGAGAGACCGTTCCTGACAGTTTGTGCAAGTGCCTGTCTTGCATAAAACAGGGTTGGGCATGCTCTGGAGAACAACAGCTTGCCGAGTTCCCTGGCCTTTGCAAGGTTGCATCTTTCGGCAATTGTGGAACGGCAGCATCAACGCCTCTTCCTTGAGTTCCAGACACCCTCAAAATCCAGCCCTCGAGGATGTTCTCTCACGGCTTTATCAGACTCGCACTCTCGGCCTTACTTTCACACTGCGCCCCAGATCTTTAGCAAGCACAATACCATATATAAGTTGTATAACAGACACACAGCCTGCTCCGGTATCGCGGCAACGACGCGTCTTCGTTCCGTCGTTCTCGGAGCATACGCCGAGATGGAAAAGTTTGCGAATTTTTGGAGTCTCGAAATAATATGATTTCCAAGGAGGATCTGCCGATGTTTGGGGTAGCACAAATGCTGTGCTGTGCTGGCATCTAGGGTGAAGGCGAGTACTGAACACCTCTCAAGGCCTCTTAGAGCAGCAAGGTCCCATTTTGCAAAGCGGATCTCGGGGAAGAAGTCGCCTCCATCCTGGCAACCTGGCAATGTTGTGTCGGTCGCAAGGACGCTTGTTGACCTGAGCATACAAACCTGGACCTTGACAGACAATATCGAGGCGCTTCAGGCGGCAAATAAAAATCGAGCCACGGAATGATATTCGGAGCCTCTCATCCGGTAGATCGATGAGTGGACAGAATAAGTAGCATTCTCGAAGAAACCTTAAGCAGTCATCGAATAAACGTTTCCTGGCCCGTGTCAGCCCGCCAACACAACTGTCCCGACGAGGCGGCCCAGGACAGACCGCGTTCGCCATCACCCGCGGCCGTGGGCGTGCGTGGGTGTCAAGATCTTACGGGTCACTACCGGTAGACGGTACCTCCCAACAGCAGGTCACACCAAACCGACCAGCAGATCGAACAACCTTCGGAACTGTCATCTCGTTTCAGACTTCCTTGCGGGAAATCCCACTAAATGATTCCCACCCGCAATGGCGGGTTTGATCGCTGCAGGTGAAGGACTTCCGAGATCGCCTGCGGACGACTCGAGCCCGAATGCTTGTCGACATTGCATTTAGGGTTCTGTCGGCTGCTGATCCAGGATCATCGATACTAAAGAATAGTTTGATGGTTAGGGGAAACAAATTTCGACGGAGCAGAGAGCAGAATCCGATCCAGAAATGT
The DNA here is from genome assembly GCA_021365295.1 of Tricladium varicosporioides. Classification (NCBI taxonomy): domain Eukaryota; kingdom Fungi; phylum Ascomycota; class Leotiomycetes; order Helotiales; family Tricladiaceae; genus Tricladium; species Tricladium varicosporioides. The sequence goes on along the minus strand of JAJTIW010000013.1, from coordinate 1,024,829 downwards.
GGTGATCGCCCAGCGGGAGCTGTGTTAGCTATCGTTTGTCGAACATGTTCCAAGATTGCCATAAGCTAGTCTTTGACGTGAACGCTATCAACGACTCAGAATACATGCGCTTTCACTGCCTGTGTGGGTTATCAACACAAGCAGTTTTCACGGGCAGTTGGATCATCCCAAAAAGCCAGTAGAAGCTTTCCAGTAGCAAGGATATGCACCGTCATTTGAGGCTGTGCCCATTGCCAAGAGATCCCCTCAGTGGACAAACGTTCAGCCGTATCAGAAAAACTCAGTTGACGGAACAGAATCCCATTTTGGAGGCTGCACCGTCATAGAGAACACTCGTCATCCACAAGACTGTCTGTTTGTGATTCATATGATATTTCTTGTCGTTTATAGAGACAATTGGCGTTCTCAAGTTGTCCACTTAAAATTTGTATGGCAGGATGATCGCAACCCTTGGATTTCAAGTTTGGGAGATGAGAAGGTTGGCTGAGGATCAGCGGAGGGTTATCTTGCCATTTGCATTCAAGCCTGGTTTGCGACTTTATCTCCTCGCTTGCAAGGTGCGGGAAATAGGGGCTCAACTAGTCTGCACTCTTTGACGACTGTCGATCCCTAATGGCATGAACGATAATTGAATGGGCATGCTTATGAACAACTGACAAACAAAGTTAAAACAGGATGCTTCGTATGAGAATGAAGGAGGCGATGAGCACTGACTTGGATTGGTCTCTTTCTTCTCGAACTCGGAGGATAATTATAGACTTGTTGGTCATGCTTTTCAAAAGATCAGATCAAAGCTTTGATACAGAAGGCGGGTGCTTCCACTCCTAATCCACTTTGTTTCTCCACGTGCAACATTTTGCTAGAACAAACCCTATCGCTTGGTGCAAGAACAGATCTTTTAGTCTTTCAACACCTGGAAACATGGAGATCATCTTGTTTCGGACCGGTAATTCGGACAAGTATTTTTGACTCTCACGCCATTTTACGATACAAAATCGAAACCGCTGTTATCACACGTCAGGATTCGCTTAGAGGATGTTGATTTGAGAACTCCTTGCATGTCAAGATACTTAAAAGATACAGCATTTCGAGGGTATAAGAAGTCGAGAACAGATATATCAGCAGCCGCAAACGGAAGAACATCCCCCTGCTTCTAACATCAACAGCAGCTTGAAACAATGATGCAGAGCGTTACTCAATTCTTCAGTCCGCTCAATGCGTTAGATGCCCGTACCCAATTCGAATTCTCACATCTCGGAGCGCAGCCGGTGGGCGACCATCCGAGATCTTGCTGGGTGTTTGCAGATATATGAGCAGATCTATTATGAATAGCAGATCCACATGAGCGTATGAATATAGCACAACAAAGACCTCAACGCCTACCCACACTGACTCAAATATGCTGTTTAAGCAGGTAAATGAGCTGCATGCATGTTCCCATATCAAAAACCAATTTAGGGAACTGCAGTATTTACGCTCGATGCACATCAAAGCAAGCTGCCGAGAAGCGGAAAGAGGGGCGAGCTTAAGGTGCATTCCAGGACGGCACACGTTGCTACAGAAGAGCGAATGATGGTTTTTACGCTATAGTCCTGGCAGTTCGCCAGATATTTCCAGAAAGTGTGATCTCGTGCGCTCATCAGATGTCCGAACATAATTTATGCTGTTGCATGCGGCAAAAGCGGACTTTTGCCAGTGCTTTGAGCCTGCGGAACAATAGACATCGTGATATCGATCTCAGGGTTTCACCGCCATTGTACAGTATGATGATGCGCTGCAGAAGAACCGAAGCCAATGCGCAAGATGGAGAGGCACAGCGGCAGTCGGGCTGCCGGCGGGGGAGTGAAAAAGAATGTTTCAACTTTCAGGGAACAAAGTGGACGTGGGTACTTTGCGTTCTCAGTACGGCGGCGGCCCAGGCTTCACTAGGAGTCTTTTCGAGAAGAATATTGGCGTTCGAGTGCTAGGAGCTCATCCCAACTCCTTATTCCCAACTCCCAAGCCGCTGGCTGCTTGTTGGCTCAGCACCGTCTCAAACCCCCAACTTGCCCGACTTTCGGGAAGCACAGCCAATCCCAACCACCACGCACGACGACCTTCCTGTTAGATGTCGTCTCCGAATCTTGAGCTTCGAAGCTAGTTGCTGTTCTGTGCAGCTTCTCCACGCGGGCACGGCGTGTCAAGAACACCCCACATCTGGTAACTGTTCCAGTCGGAACTTACCTTAACCCGGCCTTAAAAGTCACTTCGAAACAAGCCGTCCAAAACTCCACAGCCGAACTTAGAACTTCTTTTGCATCGCTCTTGTCTCCGGACGGGTGCGCGACACACCATGACTGGAGAAGTCGTGCACGACGTGTCCGCTTGGTGCCCGCAAGCCACGCAGCCACGCAGCGTGTGTGTCCAAGACCCCAAGTCCACGTAAGAGAGAGTTCGTTGAAGACAAGGCTCAGGGTCCTTGCCCATCCCTGCTTGCAGTGTTGCTCGCCCTTGTCGATCCGAAGACTTTGGTGTGCCGTAATGGTGGAAGAACAATCCAGACTGTATCATCTGCCGCTGGGCAAAAAGCAAAAAGGTAAAATGCAAAAGTCAAGAGCTTGAAACGCCTATAAGTGCTCATCATCTTCCTGATTGGGCATCTCACTCTCACAGCCCTGTATGAGCTTTTGGGAGCTGATCTGATGGAGTAAGTAGTTGGCCGTGGGAACGGCATCTGAAAGGCACAAACTCATACATATGGCATATGGGCCCCTTGAAGGCCCCTCCCTTCTTGTTCCCCCCCCCAGTCAATAGGAGTCCTAACTTTTTACCAGGGATTCTGAGCATCGCTACGCCCTCCACAACAGCCTTGCATACATTATCATGCATCTTCGCTCTATCTGGCCCTGTTGATCTTGAACACAACATGCTGTCGATACATCCTCCGAACTCCCCTGGCGCTGCCGTTTCCACGTACCGGCCCCTTTGAATCCAGCCATCTAGTTCATGGCAAGGGTTGCAACGACCGCCTCTCGTCCAATCACTGCTTTCCCCGGGTCCAACACACCATCCTCGAACCAGGGCTTAGACTGCTTAGGTCGGGACCGCCTGATAACTTTCCTTCCGTCGACACTATTTCTTTAGCTAGGACAGGGCTTGAGAAGTGTAGTGTTTGTGCGAGTATATACCCATTATTCCCGTCACACATTGGTGAAGTGAACCAGAAAATGTTCTACACGTGCCGTTGCATATTCTGAGGTACAGGCGAGACGTACCAGCGATTCCTGGACGACACTTTACCTAAGCTTCACGATATCTCCCTCTGCTCAGGATCAACAACCTCACTTTTATGAGGTAACCTCCAAGCCTAACTCCATCTCTTCCGATCCATTGGAGTCTTGCTGCCCTATCACCGGGCCGAACCATTCGGCAGCTTGTCCCGGAAACGGATTGAAATCCAGACCTACATATGCAGAGTACGTTACAGCAACGCACTCCACGCCACGTCCCGAGAATATCTGCATTCGGACTTTGGGCGACCAGTGGATTACTCTGAAACTGTGAAACATTTTCCCCGGTATGTTTTTTTAATCTATTTGATTGTCCTCCCCCCTGAATGGAAACTGGCAGAAGCGGCTCATCAGTACCGAGCAAGCCTGCTTACCGCGCGAGTTCCTGAAGCACACAATCAGCAATGCACATCATGTCCCGGTGTATCACACAGCTGTCTCCCGAATCGGCAATCATACGGGCACAGTCAAATTCACAAGCTGTGATTTGTGCTTTTGAAAGATTGCCGCATTGAGTCCTTCTTGCCCTTTTGGGAGCCTCGGAGAAATCTGTTGGTCATCCTCCAGGTACGTTACTTCCTTGAGCCTGAGCCTTCCTGATGCATAATCCTTACCTGCCAATGGTGACGGGCGTCGAGGACGATGAGTGCAAGGTTCAATCGCCATCGCTACTTTAACGGACGAGGCGGACATGGGTTTTCGGGTAGCAGGGCAAAGTGTGCAGGGCCTCAAGATTTCGCAAACCTCTGCTTTAAATGCTTGTAATCCCACGCTTGGCATTGGAATACTCCAGATTTCCCAATCAGCCTTAAAGGCGAGGGCCAATGCTGGTGCATCCGTCATATACCCCCTCCTGGAACAACCCGCACCTATGAAAGTCTCTCTCATATGTCCATTTCTTCGTTCAAGTGTCGGCATTTTCTCTCCTCAACATATCTTTGCCGCACCAATATGATTTCACAACCTGCCCTCATATACTTCTCAACCAACGACAATCCTTCATAACGCACCTAGCTGATCAATGCCCTGCCACAGATCAAGAACCTTTACCGTACGGATCACCTGCCGATATTCGGTACCTCTGGCTATTGCTGTAGAGTGGGGTAAATTATTCCCTAAGCACGCTGGAAGACCTGCATCGGAACTTAGCAGCCCTGACGTTGTACCAAACTGCAGCCCGGTGGGCGTCTCGCGGATCTGCCAGATCCTGGAGAGAGATTTCATATACCAATTTGTGCAGCCAGCTCTGTCTTCTGACTAACACAGCCTTCTATTGCTATCGTTAATTCAACGGCTATTTTATTATTGCCTTATCAGACGACAGTTGGGAGACCTGGTTTCCCTTCGAAAGCTCTCCGCGCATCCACAATATCTGGGCAATGAGGCTGGCGTCTCGACGTCCACCTTAATCTAATTGCTCAGAGCCATCTCATTGCACCTGGTATCGTTAGATCTGGATAAAACTATCACCTTCAGCCCTTACCATGGCGGGGTCATCCCATAACCCGTATTCGAGGTCCCCAATACCTTCCACCGCGTCTTATGACTCTTCATCGGTATCATCTGCTGCTTCCCCTAGGATCCAGGGAGGATATGAAGGAGGACTTATGGGCGCTTCACCAAGAGGAATGAGCGGACAACATCCACAACACATTAATCTACCTGGTAGTCTCCCATTAGGCCAGAGCTCTTTTCAAAATCCCTACGGCTCAACCGCAACATCCCCAGGGCCTCCAGGAATGGATTCAATGGCAGCTTCCACAGGTTCTTCGAGCGGTACCCCAGGAGCGTCTGGTTCGCAGATGTCATCCGCAAATATACAAGCACAGAAGAGGGCTTATCGACAGCGGCGGAAGGATCCAAGTTGTGATGCATGTCGGGAACGAAAGGTTAAGTGCGACGCTACCGAAACAACAAGCTGTTCGGAATGCTCGAGCCGAAATGTAAAATGTCAATTTACAAAGGAAACCAATCGGCGGATGTCGTCAATCAAACAAGTTCAAGATCTCGAAAAGCAGATTTCACAGGTTAAGAGGGAAAATACACAACTACGCTCGATGCTCAATATGAGGGAGTCCGAGATGGACGTTGATAATGGAAGTCCCCATCAAGCAGCGTTGACATTGCCTGAAATTGGGTCCCATCCTAAAAGACGACAACGACCACCACCACCTCACGATCTTTCAAGAGTACGAACGAATATTCGGAATTTCGGAAGAGGGATATTCAAGCCTCCTGCACCATACAGACAGATTGGATCACAAGGCCATTTTAATCCTCCACGCCCAGATTTACCACCAAAACATGTAGCAGATCATCTGCTGAGTTCCTATTATTCTTCCATGCATATGATAATTCCAATACTACACTGGCCCACGTTCCAACAGGAGTATGAGGCCGTCTATAAATCTGGAAGCCTGCACGGTGTGCCCCCAGTTTGGAGCTCGTTGCTATTTGCGGTGTTAGCAGTGGGAGTGTTGTTCAGTTCAGAGCCCAGCATACATCGGCCGCATAAAGGGAAGGAGTTTATCGAGATTTCGCGCCAACTAATTGATCTGTGGAATGATGAGTTTGTTATCGATCATGCAAGAGCTGCCATTTTGACGAGCATCTTTCTCACAGAGTTAAATCTAAAATCAGCAGCATGGACATGGCTAGCTTCGGCCGTTAGAATTTCACAAGATATTGGTCTTCACTGCGAGACTGGTCCTTGGCCTATGATAGAAGGGGAGATGCGACGAAGAGTATGGTGGGGAATCTATGTTTGGGATCGACACATGTCACTGGAACTAGGACGACCACTCTTAATTGAGGATGCCGACTGTGATGTTGGACTTCCGGCAGCCATTGACGACCATTATATCCACGATGCTGGAATGCTTGTTCCCAATGGAGCCTCCCCGCTTACAAATTTTATCATACCCATTATCCACGTTGTGCGAGCAGTATCCCAACTCATCAAAACATTGAAATCGCCAATTATCTCCCCTTCAACTCTAGCAACCTTCGACACCCATTTCAGTTCTTGCATGTCGGCGTATCCACCTACCTGTCAACTGACCGCCACAGAACCCCTCGACCCACGAATGTTGGCCCCTATCTGCCACCTAATGAATGCCCGACTTGTTCTTCATCGGCACAACCTTACAACTTCTTGCCCGCCGGAGGTAAGAGGAAATGCAATCGAGCAGTGTATTCGAGCAGCTTTAGATTCCACGACTCTCTTCGCAAGGGCGATGGCATGTTCATCAGGTCCAAATTCCGTTACACCCCCTTTCGGACCAACTGCAAATGCCATGACATGTACTCATATTTGGCGCTGCACTCTGTTCCTTCTCTTTGGTGGACATTACGATGCCGCTCTCACTTGTATTCGAGCCGCCGCCAGCGTCGCCACTCTCCGGGATGTGAATGTGGCCTGCGGCCGAAATGTTGCTTTCTTCGTCGGAGTTTTGATCGAGAAGCGACGCGCAGGAGGAATGACAGGCAGCAAAGGATATCGAGGTGGTCGAGAAATGGACGAAGAGCTAATTGCGTATGTTTCTGGTGACCTACAAGCAAGCACGGAGAACAGCTGGGTATGGACTGGCAGTGAGACGGGCATGAACATCGCCGCTAATAATGGGATTAAAGTCGGACCCAGTCCTACGCTTATGGGAGGAGGAAGAGAGGATGGAACGACGGTATTGACGGATTCAGAAGCTAGGGATTGGGGAGGGTGGGAACGAGTCGAGTATCTGGTGGGAGTTTTGGCGAGAGAGCAGGGTGGTTATGGACAGCAAGCTTATGGTCAACAATCGATGTCGCCGCAGGGATATGGAATGAATGCTGGAAGCCCTGGATTACCACTTGATCGAAATCAACGAAAGGCAAACGAGAGGATGAGCATCACCAACATCATTTAAACTATTTACATCCGATTTTCAAGCGTATCAAAAGAAAATAACAAAACCCGAGCATCAAGGAAAGCATTACTGGAGGGGATGAAAAGTGCTTGTATATATAGCATAGGAAGCTTTTATGCTTTCTTGGGGGGGTTGGATTGGGGGAAGGAATGGAAGGATCATGCAACAATACCATTTGGCGTTTCTGAGCATAGATAGAACTGGTGGGCGCGGTGAGACGCCTATGGAAGGTTGGGTGGCTAGCTCTGTAATCCTGATAATTATGTACGGAATACCTTTGCTTTATTATTCTTCAAATCCTGTCTCCGACCATGACTTCTGTATCCTCACATTGTTGGTGTTGTTCAAATGATTTTCACTAGGAATATTTTATGCTTTAATATGTATGACATACCATGGGGCTCAGTGGCAAGTTCAGATGGGAATACTGTGTCAAGTTTCACATATACTTTGGATATCCGTCCTTAGCCTTCACATCATACAACACAACTGAAGTCCACCCGGACCAACACAGCAAAGTTTTCCAACCGACTTCCACCACGGCAACAAAATTCGGCACATTTCTCACCCTTTGATCCTTCCCGTCAACGCCTCATGCCTCTCTCGCTGACCGATGCACTTCACGCTGCCGGCACAGCCCCATCTCGCTACCACCCTGTGTTTGCTCCCCCCCGTCCACGAACGTTCCACAAACCAGACCTCGCTACCACATCTCCATCATGACGCGTTGAAACATTACGACGCCTCCTAATCTTCCTCTCTTATAATCCTCGAATCTTAAGAACAGAAAATGCAACGCTTCGGGACTTAAAAGGGAAGTTAAGGACGATTAACTTTAATGCCACCTGAGTTGTCAGTTTTACAAGCAAGGCATGAAAGAAAAGGATGTAATATTTTTAGAGTACTTGGGGGCTGAAAATGAGGAAGGGAGACGAGGGTTTGATCAGGGGCAGGGGTAAGGAAAGCTGGAAATTCTCCGAGCGAGACAGGCGAGCGGAAGAGGGATGCTGCTTCCGCTTAGGAGTGGAGTGGGCTGGCAAGCAGGGGGTCAACGTCACACGAGCGTGTGGAGGGGTTTGGGTGACACGAGCGGAGGGTTTTGGTGTTGTTGCGATCATGGGATGAAAAGACTTGGAAAAGCGATGCAATGTGGATCGAGATCAGAGTGGACGGGGCCGGGGGAAGTGGGATTTGCCCGGTGTGACGTACATGGCATGAAGTTGTTGTCCAAGGGAGATGCTGGTGAGATGATGAGGCACGGCTCTGTGATAACGTCGTATTGAGGAAGCAGGATGATTCTTCTGGAAGGTGGGTACGAGTACAGCTTTGTTGGTAGCTTACAAGTAGTGCGACAAAGGGAGGCGAATGGTAGGTCAGCAAGGTGTAGCCTTGCTCACTTCCTTTGACCTTCAAGCAGAGTATTATGTTTTAAAAGGGATAGGGTTTAATATTTCTCACGGATGCTAGCAACAAGTGTACGACTAGGTCAATATATTTAAGCTTAAGGAAACCATAGGTAAAACGGTATGTAAACTTAGTAGGGACAGTGAGCAATAACCGAGTAGCACGGGTGTCAGTAAGCGACACGACTGACTTACGACCCCCTCAAAATTTGCATGGGTACAGTTGATGAGTATAAAATGTTAAGTCTACTAAATATAATCTCTCTATATAGCAGGACCTGAGAAGATACCAAGTATTTATCTCAAAGGGCTCTCGGAAATCAAAGCTTATTCAAACCGTTCTTAGCTTGATTTAGAGATTTCTATTTTCCAATACACGCGAAGAGGATTACGTCAAATGTACACCTGACTGTAAATATGTAACACAGTAATGATAGCAATACAGTGTGAGCGAGCAGGTAGTGAATAAGCAGTATCCTGGAAGATAGATCCCCACACTCTAGTTAAGTGAAGTCCGGGGATTACGTCAAGGTTTAGGCGCTTTTTGCGACGGAAAGAATCTCTTAGAGCCCTAACACGCAGAAGAGAAGTATCTCCCCATTTCCTATAAGCAGGGGATGCATCTCCGTGTGAGGTACCAAATGATCCCAAAGATTGGTACGTACGAAACATCCCGTTTAGTGGAAGTAAAATCCAAATTTCCTTCTAGTCGATAGTCCAAGCACGCGTCCACCATATCTTGCAGAAAGATAGGCACTTCTTAAAAAGTGCTAGCGCGCTACTTAGCTTGGGGAGTCAATAATTCTCTTTACTTTTCCTGCAGATCCAAGGAGTGCACTGCCGATTCGTGTACCGAAGCACCCCTTTTCTTTCTCATCAATGGCATGCACAACCAGAACGCAACACCGGCGCAACAGGAGTGAAGCAGACTACTACAGGAGCAGTACTTGTTGCGAGTGGAATAGGGTCTGTGCAATCTTTGGGCTTGATTGTGGCAGGAGCGCGGGAGATCTCGAAGTGTTGCAAATGTGGACGGCAGAGGTCTCGCGTCCAGGCAAGATTCTCGCTTGGCTATCATGCCCCCTCGCCACAGGAGCCTCATTTTGAGAGGAAGAAATGAAGGGTAAGAGGAAAGGGAAGAGGGAGAGGGATTGTGAGGCGCTGCAACTTTTCGTTGATTCTGCTTCTTACAGTGCTGCCAATGTTCTGTTTAATGGTCATTCTATGTGAAGTCTTGGACCAGAGAGTAGACGGATACCTCTATTGGCTGTTTGTATGTTGACTTTATCACAAGCCATCATAATGAAATGTAGATTGAAAGGTAACTGAGATCTTACCCTAGACCTCAGAGCATCTAAAGCACGGCAAGGCTACTTAGAAGAAATCGAAGGTTTGGACCACATGCTGATTATTTACTTCAAAACCATAGATGTTCAAACTCGCAGCCTCAGATCAGCATCTCCCAATTTAACACCGACGCTCCCTATATCTACTTCTTCCCAAGCCTCGAGAATGGGCATCCAGTTTCGCCCCTTGCCTTCATATACTCAATCGCCGTCTTCATCTCCTCAATCCCCTTCCCTTCCTGTGGTTGGGGACCGATAGTCATCAAGTCATATCCTTCAGGGTGATACTTCTCTCCTCCAGGCCCCGGAGGCTTTCCACCAAGTGATCGAAGGAGCAACGCCACAGGGCCCCACCTGGTCCAGAATGTTGGTCTGATGTACCAAGGACGAAGACTGAGGTGGTTGAAGTTATACAACCCCGAGAGTGGGTTGGTTTTGTCATCTACTGCCTTGACGGCAAGGAAAGCGGGACGAGGAAGAGATAGGTGGCGTAGCACAAACTTCCGAAGGGTTCTGATAACTATAAGAATGGAGTTGAGAATTGGCCCTGGTGCTTCAAGACTGGAAAATAGTTATTAGTAACTGACCCCAAAGCTTGTTGGGGCTAAGAACAAAGAACTTACTTGAGACTTGTCCGCATTAAACCATCCAACTCATAACCCAGTTTCTTCCTCACAAGCTTGGTAATAATCTTCGGCATGGCAGAAGTTGCAGAATCCACATAAACCCTAACATATTGATCACCAGTTGCGGCGGGCTTAGCAACCTCCTCCTCATATTGAATGGTCCAGTCCCTCAACTCTTTCGCAAAATGTATGCCATTTTCCCAGCCAGCCTCACAAGAGGGCATCCCTGTATAGGGGATCTCCATATCATCACCGAGATTCTTATGAAAGACCCCAATCGCACAGATTTCAACATCCGTAAGCTTCCGCCACTCAGTCTCATTTATGACTCGGAGAATTTCGGCTAGCCCATCACCAAGAGTATGAAGGAGGTCGGTTTCCAGAATTTTCCCGGCTCTTCGATATCGTAGATGGAAAAAATTCATTCGTGCTACAGCTTGCATATATCGGATCGACTCTCGTTCTTGCGACTGCACTTCTCGGAGGAGGATCTCGGTATCGACTGCGCGCTTGCCTGCATTTCGTCTGTTGTTTTGTCCAGTTACGGCGAAGAGTTTGGACATTGTGGGAATTCCGCCAGCCTGAACTCTTGTTAGTAAGATAGTGAAAAGAGAGGAGGGTTCTCACGAACCTTGAGCAGTGCAATTTTCCGGGCTTTGTTAAAGGCATGTGGGAACTCGAATTGTTGCAGTTCGGTCATGATGTTGTATGCTTCTCCTGTGGTCATGCTCGAAAGCGGCCTCGTGCCACTGCCGAACGAAGAATTAATTCGATCTCTGCGCTGGTAACGAAGGTATCGGACTAGGAAAAGATATGCAAGCAGTACAGTGGCTAACGAATAGTAAGTTTGTATGGATTGAATTGCTTCCATGGCTATTATCAGTGAGACCATGGCAAAGAGAATGATTAAATATTCTGAAGACTAAGAGAGATGGTCGAGGTCTAGAGTTTGAAGAAGGTCTATATAGTGTGATATCCATTCCTTGCGGGCCGTGCTAGAAGATAAATGTTGGAAACATTGTTGATGATAATATTTCGGTTCGGGACATGATTATAATATCAGAATAATCGGCTTTGCTTCGGTCCAGATCTTGGTCCGAGCCACTCATTGAGTGGAAATATAAACTTGACATCCAAAATGTTTGTTCCTGTGAAACCCCGTATATTCAACGAATGCCCTTCTAGTCTCGAAGCTGAAGTAGATGTGAATACTGCAACTATTGATCGTACAACCCTTGGGTTGGAAGTCACGATGCCTCTCCGTCTAGTAACTATCTTGAAGTATTTTAGTTTCACATCATGCTCTAATGCCGTTGAAAGCCCCGAGCACAGGCTAAAATGAAATATACGCATCCGTGCATACAATGACGTTGCAATGGAGTCATGTTCGGAGGTCACATTGAAGTGTGTATTCGTAGCGCAGAACTGAATGCCGCCTCTACATCGGATCTTCTGAAGCCTGGGGCACGACCTAAAATGACGAATCCACTGAGTAGTCCTATAAGTACGTTAATATTTTTTGAAGAGCTAGAAGGGAGATAGGTACTGCTTATGGTTTTGACTTACTGCTAAGGAAGTGTCCAATGTCAAGTACTGGTCTCGATGAACCCGAAAGAGATCTCGGGGATTCAATTTCTAATCCTAGTCAATATTGGTTTCAGATGCAGTGGGAATTGAAGCAGGTGTACCTAGCGGTGTATCGCTTTGGGGTTCAAAATTCGTATGTATACCAAACTCATCAAAATTTTGTAAATCGTCAAGGTCTTGCTCCTCGAGTAGATAGTCAGAGTTAAAGGATGTCGTTTGGTGTAACCAGGAGGTTTGTATCTCCGCAAACACAGAGGATTGATTTAAAATGACACCTTTCTCCTCAAGATATCCTTCCACATCCTGGCAATCGAACCATTCACCATCTAATCCAAACATCTCAAGATGTCGTTGAGTATCTTCCCGCAACCTTCTTCCATCCGAGTTAGGAACGATGCCTAGAATCCTCTTCGGCATTCTCGCGTTCGAAAGCTCAACCGGATTTCCCTCAGAATCTCTATGGGGATAGTGCGATCCTGCTCCTCCAATGCAGTAGAACGGGAGTTTGGGGAGTTCTAATGTATCTCTGGTTCCACCTTGGACAAGCCTCTTGAAGTAGGGTAGCATTTTTTCTTTGTACCTTATGCATGGAACAAGTCTGAAGAGTTTAAAAATGGTTGCCGGATCAGAGCGAGAGTCACTGAAGAGACGATATGCGTGTTCGAGACAATAACGATGAATTCTCCGGTAGAAGGTCGTTTCGTGAAAGCTATAGCTGAAAGGGACGCTCCCTCCAAGTAGTCTTTGCGTGTCACGAAGTCCAGGAGAAAGAGTTATTTCTGTACAATCGGCTGTCACATCTTTAGTTCGTGTATGTTCGGGATCTAAGCTATCATCAGAGTTTTGCAAAGGAGGATATTTCGGTACTTGATATCCAAAAGGAGAGAAGACTGTAGAACTGTTGCCCTCATTACCCTCCTCTTGTTCTAGTAGAGCATCCTCATCTGGATGGTCATTTCTCATAGCTTGTCTGCTCCTCAACTCTGGTCTCAAAACTCCAAGCTCGGGCTCCAGAAGTTCGCGCATCTCCTCAAGCTTCCCAAAGACTTCCGGGTGAGTGATACCCAAGCCCGTGCTCTTGGCATTCACATGACAGTTATAGTACACTTCCGTTACCTTCTTCAATCTCTCTTCAAGCTCAGAAACACGAGTCTTGTAGCTTTCAATACTAGCTTCTTTTTTCTGCCGATACCTTTTCTGAGCTTCCCGGAGTTGTAATCGGCGATCCTTTTGTATGTTAGATATTGGATACATTTAGATAGGGTAAAGACATACTAGCGGCAACTTGGCCACATTGGGGTCATTGACTTTAGGTCTGCCTCTCGTTCTGGATTTTCCGGCTTGAGACATTTCATTTCCTGGGCTTTGAGGGTTGTTCATGTTTGAAGCCGGAACTTACGGCTGAGCCAGAGTAGAAGATACCCCAACCTCTCAGATCGCTCTTTTGATACTTTACTGATTATTTGCACTTCACATGAAAGCGACCACTTCGTTGGTTCCAGTATCCGATGATGTTCACAATTGGTAGATGGCTGTAGAACTGATAGTGACTTTGCAGGAGAAGCTTCACGCGATAACCTCGGCACCATAGAGCTCAGGGATTACAGAAATAGGTCTTGGCAGAATCTTGGTATAGATTGGCGCAAGACTGCCAGTTTCCATGGGTCTTTTGATTCAAAATATTTCCTTTTCCCCTTAGTTTTGTTCTTCTTGTCTCATAAGGTCCGATGGGAACTAATTCTAAAGTTTCTGGTCTTCGATGATCACTCAGTTTCACGCAAAAACCCCCCGACTTCGATCTGTTACCCCACTTACTTCTTTTGAAGTAGACCTGGTGCCGTCGAGTAGAAGCTTGGAATTTCGTTTAAATCATTCCAAAAATCATGCTTTCATGGATATCACATCCTGTGCAATTTTTTGAAACAGGCCAACAAGGTATTTTGAAATATGCACAATCTAACCACGTGATTAGAAGGGGTCAATTGTCCAATCACTCAATTGCTGTATGGCTTCACAAAAACTGGGGACCGTGAGCATGGCTCTTGTCTAAAGACACAACTTTTACAAAAGTATCAATGAATTTAAATTAAATACCGGCCTCACTCCACCCACCTCGTTAAGATCTCAAACGTTCTAGGACCGGGCTATTAATTGTATAGTGATTTACCATATAGTGTAGCACTGGGGGCTGCTAAACTCCTTAAGTTCGTCATGTGGAAAATACGCCTCGATATCCTTTCCTATGCAGGATGGAAAGGCGTTTCGGCCTTTGACTTAATCTGGAGCTACGATTTCACTATTCTTGTGCGGGTGTAGAAGGGAGAGGTTAATGTTGCGAGGATGATAAAAGGGGGAGGGGGGTTGGAATTAGAGAAAAGGAGAGGGAATAGGGCCGATGTGCCAGAGAGCGGACATAGTCCATTTCTAAATCTACCTTGGTTTAGTAGTCATATACCGGTGGCTTCTCATGGAGCAATTATGTAAGATGTACATGTAGGGTAATTGAATGATCTATTAGCCCAGCATATCACTACTAACATATCCATCATTAACTGCACTCTGTAACCCTACGAGCCGTGCTATCATCACTGCCAACCATATGACCCGCTAAAACGTGCTCACAGAACAAATAAGAAATCCTTCAATATTGGCAAGGTATCCAGGTGATAAACAAGTCTTTCCAGACATCAGCAGATGCAATGCAAAATGCACAACGTATCATCCCCCCCAAGAATATACCCCCCTTTCAATATTCTTCCACCATTACTTCCACGAGTCGATCACTTCTTTCCTCGAGTGGAGTCTTTTCCTCGCACAGGACTCTGTGCGAATCGAATGCCTCTGCTTCTTGTTGCAGTGACTGGTGGTGGCACACGCTCGGTATCATCATCATCACTATCCTCCCCATCTGCACCCAACCCGAGCGCTGCGTCTCTTCTTCTCTTTTCGGCTGCAGTCTCTTGATAAACCTCCTCCTGTGGCTCGCGGCTCCTGCCCCTACCCCTAGATACCTGTTCACTCCTGCCCCTAGGTTCTGGTGAGGGAGAAAGTTGTTCTGGCTTTCTTTCATCTACGCCTTTCAATGCCTGTTCTCGCCTACGTCGTTCGGCGGCTGATTCACGTGTGTCGTCGTATTCGTCTTCTGGCGATGAGGACTGTCTTCGTGCGACGGGTGCAGGGACTTTGGGCATGCGAGGGTGGGCATCGCTTGGTCGACGACCGGGTGAAATACCGTCATCATCTTCGCTCTCATCTTCGCTAATTGTAGCACCTTTTCGTTTTGCCATCTCTGCAGCTGCACTCTTCGCTGCTCCAACACCGCCCGAGGTAGAGTGCAACCCTTTGGCTCCTAGTAATCGGCTACTACCAGGGTGATCTTTACTTGCATCTCTCTTCGCCAGATCCTTCATCGTGTCCGGAGCATCACTGTGCTCGACAATCTCACTTCGAGCTTTGGGATCGAGACTCTGGATCTCTCTGAGGAAATCCTCTTTGGTCAAGCGTCGTCCTGCTCCACCAATGGTGAAACGGATGTGCCTATCGTCTTCCTCATCATCCTCTTCGGGCTTCTGACCGACCCAAGTACCCATCCGTGCAAGACCTTGGCGAACTGCAGAATGGGTAGAGGGTTGTGCTGCGCCTGTGGTGCTTGATTCTCCTGCCTTGCCTTCAGGTTTCTTTGGGCCGAAGCCAGTCCACGCCGTCATGTTAGCCATGCGTTGCCGAGCATGTTTTGATTCACCTTCTTTCGTATTGCGGGTGCTAGGTGGAAGATCATATTTCTTGACAACTTCACCATCCTCGTCTTCAACGATGATCTAGAAAATATCATTAGCAGATTTAAGCAGATTAGTGTTCAAGCACTTACAGTATTGCCGAATTGATATGCCAGAGCTGGACCTCGTTTCTTTTGTGGTTGTGACTTTGGTGATTCCTCCTCGCCCTTGTGCCTCAAGGCGCCCAGCTTCTTCTTCAGACCTTGGTAACCATGTAAGGAAGCCTCATCATCGTGCGGAGCCGCATCTGACTTCTTCGTCGGCACCTGTGGTGCCCTTCCATGAGGTGTTTCCTGATGACTGATAACCTCCCCATCCTCATTCTCGATAATCAGATCCTCACCTTCTTCGTAAATTTCAACCTCTTCGGGGTTTCTTTCGGCATCGGATCGATGTTCGTCTCGCTTCCCATCCTCAGAGTGTCTATGCAGGATTTCATGCATCTCCGAGTCGTCCTGAACATCCCCAAGCTCGCCTTCATTCTTCTCATCATCATTTTCCTTTTCATTGTGAGGAGATCCTTCTCCAGGTGTCAGTGTCTCAGATGTTTGCTCACTGAGATGCTCACTTTGATTTCTTCGCTGTGGGTAAATGGCAGATTCGCTGATTGGTCCTCCTGGTCCACGGCCATCATCCCACTTCTTCTTTCGTCGACGAGGGATGAGCGAAGACGCACGGCTTCCGTTGCGACTAGGGTTGTCTTCCTCCTTCTGTCTTCGCAAGAAATTTCCTGACACACCGATTGGAGGCAACGTGCCAGGTGGCATATTATCTATTCTAAGCTCGTCCCCATCCGTATCCGAAGTCAAGGATTTGGCTTGAGATCTCGAGGTAGATGAGATTCGGGGTAATCTGTTCATCCACGAGGGTCCTTCTTGGGCGGTAGTGTAGGACATCGTCAGAGTCAAGGTATTAATGTGCTTTCCCAGGGTGAAAACGGCAATTGAGGAACCGTGAACAATGATCGAGGAGATGACCAAAAACGTGGTAATAGGCCAGATGAGAGCGACAAGCGTATAATGAGGGGCGTCTGGATCAGGATATGCGGCAAGAGGGGTGGTTTCTCCTGTTTCTAATTCCGCGCGAGCAAGAATTGCAACGAAAATTGCTCCGACACCAATAGGTCCGAAATGGCCAGCAAAGAGTGCTTCTCGCCAGGTTTTGATGTCTGGTATGAGAGGCTTGAGGGCCATCATAATCGGAATGCGGCGGAAGAAGATGACAAAAATCGCAATCACCACCAACCTCCATGGTGAGAGTCCAAGAGCCGCATTATTGTATTGTTCCCAAGGGATGATCGTGCCTAGGTAGACAAAATATGCTAAATTGATCAGTAAATCAATAACGTTGGATACGTGTGACTCTTCCGTCTTCTGGGTGAACCATCCATCGTTGGAGAAACCCACACCGGCAGCGAAGCCGACCAGCAAGTCATCGACACCAAGAATACTGCCCGACCCGGCACAGAAAAGAGCTAAAACGAAGTAGAACACGAGAAAACTCTCTCGATCCACCAAATCATGCTTTTCCGCGTATTTAATACCATGTCTACCAATATATCCAATTATGAATCCATATAATGCCCCGAAAACACATTCATAGATGACAGAAATGACAATCCAATTGAATGCGACCTCCGAGGGTTTATGTCTGTAATCAATGATGTAAAGAGCCAAGTAGATGAACGGGAAGGCCATGCCATCGTTACATCCGGACTCAGCGGAAAGCAAATCTCTCAAATGTTTGGGGACTCGTTTTGCGAACTTGCCTTTACCGACTACGGAACTTGCCAAGACAGGATCCGTCGCAGTAACACAAGCAGCCACACACAGTGACCCAAGCCAATCAAGCGGTAGTATCATCCACCATATGAAAAGACTTGTTATTAGCCACCCGAAGGTCATGACGGGAATTAACAAGAATGTCACACTCCTCCAATGTTTCTCCATATAGTACTTGGGCAATTCGACACCGACGGCGAAGCATTGGACGACGAGAACGATTCTCGAGAATTCGAGGGTGATCTGATCTGTATTTCCCCATGTCAAAGGATTGATCAAATCTGCAGCGTGTGGTCCGAAGATAATCCCACAGAGAGTGGCAACGGTTGCCTCACCAATATACAGACGTTCTTTGATAAAGGATGAACACAGCATAAACAGCGAGGTAAAGCCGCCTAGGATAATGTATACCAGATGCGGCTTATTGATGGAGAGGTGGTGCCACGCCATGTCGAGTGTGTATCTTCCTTATCAGAAGAGATCCGGGAGGGAGATTCTTCGAGTTGTGGTGTTTGACCGAGGTCAATAATCGATGGTGGAGGGTTTGTTCGCAGCGTTCGTAGATATTTCCTTTCCCTCAACCCAATTGAATATGCTTCCCAATTCCCCAGTCAGTGGATTCTCTCAAAAGGATTGCGTGGTGTCGGAGCATTCAGAATCTGGTCGCGCCCAGTCGCCGCTCCAACCTGTAGAGAATGTTTTTTGGGCCTCCACCACGTCCCCGGTATGCTCAATGGAAGGATCGGAAAGTTCGACGAAGAATAACCAGTAAGTGTTGCTCTCGTCGATGTCGAATTGAAATCTGCGGAGAGGCAGAAGGTTTCAAAGTTGTGATGAAGATTCCAAAATGAATCTTGCGGGTTAGACTTTCTAGGTCGGAGACGGGGGGCAAAGATGGTGGGGCTAAGCTCTCTTATGTTCAACCGACGCGAGTACCAAGAACCAAGAGGCCGTAGATAGCGACGCGCTGCTGGCCAAGACAGTCCAGATGGAAGAGGAGAAGGAAGGAGAGTTATAATTGGGAGAGGTGCACACCCACCACGAGCAGAGGCAGATTCTGATAAAGTCGTATTCTTGGCTAGCAGGGAACGCAGGGCCTTGTCTGTGATGTGCTTATTTCCTCTGATTTCTTTCACAGCAAACGAGATTGGCATATGAGAGTGCCGCCAGATGGTATGAACAGGCGCACGTGCTCTCCGCTCAATGGTACGCCGTAAATAGACGGGCCCCTTTTTTATTTACTTTTTCTTCCTCCTCCCTCGTCTCTCATATTTTCCCCCATTGCAACAAACCTCGTCCACGATGAGAATTCGGAAAACGGCAACCCAGGGAGACCCAAGCAACAGCTGCCGGCGACGTCATGATTGGACCAATGAAGCCCGATCAGGATTTTTTCTGCCACCGCCACTAGTCCTCTTCTCTCCTGCAAACAGATAAGACCCTTGTCGCTATGATAAGGCGGTCTGGGTCTCATCTCATGGGGAGTTCCAGCAAAACTTCCGTGGCTCGACAACGTGGGGAGGACAAGCCGAAGACAAGCCTCACTCGTGCAGAAGTCTCACCATCGGCTTCCGACGAACCGGATGCCACACCATACAGAACACAAATGCACCACCAACACAACTGCACCGGGAGGAACACCATACACGTTCGGTTCTCGGGTGTCTCGTGACATGGTACCCGGATGTGACACAGACCGCTCCCGGGTTTCCCAGCCAGAGCCAGTCCGGTTCAATAACTTGTCGCATCTGCAAAATGCATCCTGCAACTTCTCGCTGCATCTGTGTAGTTGTCGTGTCGCACTCAATCTACTCGGACCACCGCATACCTGCGAATTCGGATTCAAAATAGTTGACGATGCCACTTCCACAAGTTGACGAGTCTGTTGATTGATGTTGACAGATGATCTAGACTTCGGGGACAACTATCGTGGATACGCTGGCCATCGGTCGAGAGGTTTTTGACTCGGAAAGGCTTTCACAGTTTATCAGCTAAGTTGAACTAACAGCATTTGGCAGAATGACGGTTTATGACGAGCCAACCGTCGTGTGACATTAATCATTTCAGCCTCTCTAGTTCAATCCGACAAAGCCTCATCCGACTTAGCACTTCGATCCCACAGTAATCTTCTAGATTACAATTATCGAGCATATGGGGCTCCTCTATTTTCGCTGTCATTCGACATGGCTGTCATTGGTATATTACCTTCAGGTTGGCGGTGCATGTCTTGCTCTTCCCCTGTATCATCAGCCTTTTCTTCAGCCACGGCGTAGCATTATCGATGCCAGAGAACAAATCAAAAAGAACCTCAATGTCAAGGAATGGCCTTGCATGCAAGTAAGTCGTATTGCCCCTCTTTGAAGGACAGGATTAACTATTACAGAGCAGGCCGGGTGAAATGCGATGGGATTAAACTGGGTTACCAAGACTGCCAGAAATCTACGAGCACGTGCAAATGGGAAAGGAAATCACCACAATCACAATGCATTATTCTTCCACGGAATATCACACCACTCTCAGGTCCTGCATACAGTCTGCAATTTCTAGATCAGAGAGAGGCTTCTTATTTCGAGCTCTACCACGAAGAAACTGCCTTTGAGATTTTAGGATGTCGAAAATCAATAGCCTGGACAACCTTAATACCACAAATATGCCATACCAAACTTTTCGTTCTCCAAACTGTCGTTGCGATTAGAGCGCTTAGCTGGTCTGTCAAAACTACTTCTAGTACCTTGCGAGAACCGTCTAGCATCGTTGCTATCAGCCAGCAAGCCAACACTGAGAATTTGCCCCGGCCATATACGCTAAAAGCTATTGTTGGAATGCGGCAATCGTGAAAAGTCCTGTCAGAGTCTAGTTCCTTAAATGTGCTTTAATTTCGTGTTTGTTCGTCAGTGGTATGGGGTAGTATCCTCTAAACCCAGACATTGCAGATTATCAAGCACAATCACATAACAAGCTGCTTCACCAGTGGATGGTAGGATATCTTCGCGGGGAATCGGGTATTGAAATCTCCGGATTCTACGGTTATTAAAGATGGCATATTTCGGGAATTTGGTCGCCAAGGTCTACATCATGCTTGTTAGTGAGGAGCTAGACGGCCTGAGGAACACCAATTCAGGGACATGAAGGGGAAACAGCTATTCAAACTGCGCCATCTGTCTTTAGAGACATAAAAGAAACACGTTTGCACCACGGATTGATCATGAGAGAGTATATCACCTAATTGGTGAAACCTTGATACAAGTTCCGTTGCTCAACAAGGGTCGGCTATGCTTACACCGCAGATTGTCCTAGGGAACTTCTCGACCGTTGCCACTATGATACTTGGGGAGCATGGTGCATATTCGAAAGGCATCAGACGATGGTATCGAGTTTACGACCCTCATTTCGTAATGGCTTTTAGTAGTTCGAACACGTTCATTGGAACGGCCCTTTTACAAATTCACGCCTTGGACGCCGACATCCATCTGGATGCCACGACCTCCGCTAATGAAAGTTCGATTGGTACTTACTTCGCATAGTTCTTAGAAATAGTATCACTTTCTTGTCGAATGATTGAGGGCATTCAGCAACGGCACCCAGCGCCGGATCCAGTGTTACACATATCACAAGGAGTAGAAAAGGGGCTTAACCTTGTCATTTTATGCGGCTGGGAGAGTTTACCCTGTCATGAACCCTTGGCTCTCCTCTGGTGATTGTCCTTTCATGACCCAACAAAAATAATCTCAAGAATAGCTCTTCAAGCTTGATAGATCATGGGTCTAGAAGAAGGGAGGCTTGAGGATGGAACTATTCTAAAAAAATCCGGATACCATCTGGTTTAGAATCTGAATCATTAGTATGAAGAACGAAAGATCATATTGGTTTGTGCCAGACGGGTGACCAGCCCGTCTGGCCTTGCATATCCCGGGGAGCATGAATGGATGCGCCGAACTTTCATTCAGGACGAAGTTGACAAACACCTTCCTGTTGAGCAATGCCGCCTTCTACTCGAGAACTTGGAGACAACTTCTAGCCGCTGACTATTAACACACCGAATTGGGTGAAATGGGGAGAAGTTCATGAAGAACTACTTAACAGGGCTAGACTTATTACTGATCGAATATGACATCAATTTCTATTTATACATCTGCTTCAGTAGACCTTCTACACTTCAATGGCTTCAGCCTCCTCATTCTCCACACTATGCATAACTTGACTAACCTTATTCATCACTCTTTGCAATTTTGCGCGAAGAAATCTGTCACTTAAGCCTTCCCCTAAAATCCCACAATTCATCACAATCAAGAACTACAGACATAACTGGCCACTGACTTCACCAACACACAACTAAGACTGAACACAAACACAGT
The DNA here is from genome assembly GCA_021365295.1 of Tricladium varicosporioides. Taxonomy (NCBI): domain Eukaryota; kingdom Fungi; phylum Ascomycota; class Leotiomycetes; order Helotiales; family Tricladiaceae; genus Tricladium; species Tricladium varicosporioides. The sequence continues at coordinate 1,002,781 of JAJTIW010000013.1, read as the reverse complement.
CGTGTCTCGAACCAATCAACAACATCTACCCCCATAATTGCATACCCCCACTCGGCTTTCCCCCCCATCCAGCCCTGCATGCAAGCCACAGCGGAACCTTGCTTCAACATGCCAAAACATACTTTCAGTTACGATGCATTTTGTCACAGGGTAAGAAAGATTTGAATCATGCATGTACTGGACGTGGATATTTTTGCCTGTTTGGACAATGTGCTTATGATTTGATTGAGATTCCGAATCTCGGGTCCGTAGATCGGAGCACTCTCTGCTGCCGGTCGGCCTTGGGTATTTGAGGCGGTGTTGGCACTATTGACTTAAGACCCTTCATCACTACACTTCATCGTTGATGCCAAGAGGGAAGAGACTGGATGAATAACTATGCTCAGCTCGTCATGGTCGTATCGACTCTGTGTCACCTACGGTAAATGGTTATTGTATCCGGTAGCAGCTACAATGATATATTTTCTGTATCTCCCTCACTCCTATCTCTTTTGAGACTTCCAGACAAAGTTACAACAGACACAAGCGTCTCTATATCACTCATACCCCTCTCTCAGTTGATTCAACATATTCTAGAATTCCTTTCACCTTGCGTTCCAATGCGAATCTCGCAAGTGTATCTACTTTGTTATGGTATCTAGTAATTGAGTTCCTTGTTCAGTTCTCGACCCTGGTTCGACCCGCCTTAACTCACGTCTACTTCCCCGCAGAGTACCACGCGGTGGCCCACTCGGCAGGTTCCCGACTACACATCTCACTTAACTACTCATTCCACGTGGTTCAGCCCCTCTTCTATTTCTCACCTAATCCCTTCTTCTACCGTCCCCGGGCTATCTTTGATCCTACCGTCGACCCCGCATATTACATACTAGTTACTATTTACTTAATACTGACAAGCAATTAGCTCAATAGTAAGGAGTAGGAAAGTGCAGTCTTTCCAGGAATTTTAAACCCTACACGTGTCGGCGTTTCGGACCAAGCGGATGTTATGGGAAGGGATTGTACTGGGATTGCTAGCATGCAGTTCTGGTAAGTCGTTGTGTTGTCCTTCTCTATACTTGAGTGCCTTGTTACACAAATTTTGTGGAAGGACATCAGGATTGAGTGGGGAATTTTATGATGGCGTTTACTTTTAGTCATTGATCTACTACAACAACTAACACCTGACTACACAACGAAGACTTGACAAAACACTCCATGCCATTTCATTGGTGACTAAATGGTTTGAACAATTATAGAATCCCGCCTGCGCGTATATCCTCATGCAGCGACTCTTTCGAACCTCAAAATGAGCTGGTTGCTTGCAGGGCCTACGGTATACCCGTCTTCTTGCTCAATGCCATCATCGTTCACGATATGCGTCGTGAAATTGGAGTAAATAGCAGCGATAACCAGCTTGATCTCTGTTCAAATGATGGTCAGCTATCACGACTCAAGTCAAACAACACACTACGCGGGACTGACCAAGCATGGCAAAATTACTTCCTATGCACATCCTCCCACCACTACTAAAAGCCCAGAACCACCTATCCCTCTCTCGATTCTGCTCCTCGGTATACCCATTCTCGGAATTCATCCACCGCTTGTAATCCCACTTCTCTGGCTCCGGGTAGACGGCTTCGTTTCGGTGCACACTGTGTGCCTGGGCCCCGACTCTGACACCACCGGGAATTGTGTACGGTCCGAGGGTGCAGGATGGGGAGGGTGTCATCCGCGGCTGATTTCCTGGGATTGCTGCATCGAGGCGGAGAGTCTCCATGATGATAGCGTGAAGGAGGGGGAGGCCATCAAGCTCTTTGGAGTTTGGGATTTTCTTGGCCGAAGCCTGGTGCGAAAGGTCCATATTAGGGTTCAAAGTCAAAAGTTCCTTTCTCAATGAATCCTGTAGTGGCAGGTCTCGTGAAAGATGCCAGACTAGATATGTGAGGGTAATTCCCGCAGTTTCGTGTCCCGCAGCCAAGTGGTCAATCATTTCGCAGGCTACGCTCAATTCAGGATACCGAAGAGTTTCGGTACTGAGTACTGAGTCTGGCCCTTTGCTCTTTTCTTCCTTCTTGATACCGTTCAGAATGGCGTTCATGACTACTGGCTCATTGCCAACATCAGTGTCACTGTTCGCGGTGCTAGCGAGATAAGCCGATGTTGCATCGCAACGTTCCTGACACCAATCTTCAAGTTCTTGGTTGGCATCGTCTACCCATGAAGGATTAAGGTAGATCCCAAGCTTTTTGAGGAACTTTGTTAGATGGGGCAATTCCTGAGGAAAGAAAGTATGTGTCTTGCGACTGTGATAGAGGGACAGCCAATGTCGGCGTTGTGCTTCGTTCTGAAGGAAGTTACTCCCACTTTTGAGACCGAACAGGTAAGCTGTGATGAAGTCCATCGTTGTGGCATTGAAGATATTCATGATGTCGAAGCCACCTTGGGGGGTTCCAGAGGCAGATTTCGAAATGATTGTAGGGAGGAGTCGATCATACAAAATTACTTGCGCTTGACGAATAAACGCAGCCGAGCTTTGAAGATTTGACTTTGAATAAATATTTGAGATCATACGTTTGCGAGCTGAATGGGGGCGAGAATACCAGGAAGAGAACATGCATGGAACTCTGGTACGATATTAGAAATATGTGATAGGGAATGGGTCTCCAGGGCCATACCCATAGTTATCAAAAAACGAATACCATTGTCCCTTTTCAAACCCACCAGCATAGACCGTTCTCAACCCATCCAAATCGTTTACGCTGAGCTCGTTTGGACCAAGCCGAACCACAGGTCCATGCTTGAGGTGCGCAGCATGAACAGACCGATTTTCGTAATTCGTATATCTGATCCATAGAATCCAAATTGGAGAGATTGAAGAGGACCAATGCGCATTTGGAACCTTAGAGAGGGGTGATAAGAACGTTGGGTGGATTATAAACTTGTAAATAGCAAGAAGGGAAACCGCAGTGAACCCCAGGATGGGAATGCTTAGGGTTAGCATTGCTTCCTCTTTTCAAAAAACCTCTTAGCTAAAGCTGACCAGTACAATCATTTAAGCTCTATAAAGTGGAATCTTTATAACACAATTCTCCTTAAACAGTGCTCAAGGAATGAAGATTGAGGACGGGAAAGTGGGGCAGACTTCAACCCCGCTAGGATGCAGAATCTCAACTACTCTGCCTCCTTTGGTGTTTGCTTTCAGATGATAACGCCTATTACTCGCTCGCAGAGCTATCGCAGATTCAGAATGTAGGTGTATCAAATTGTTCTTTCTTGATGTAAGAAAAGAGTTGTTTTCTAACAATGACAGTTGTTAGATCCGAGGCCGATAACGCTAGCCAATCACTGATGTGCGAAATCAGATCAGCTCAAATAGGAAAGTGAATCCGGACATGCAAGCTTTTCCCGGCACAAGTTCAGATTCATTTGCTTCTCAAGTTTGGTTATTTTCACAGATTCAGTTGCACATCCCAGAGAACGGTGACATGATTTCCAAGCATGAGTTGGTGTATGGGAATTATTTATATAGACGCTAGAGTCTCTAGGTGTATTTAACTCCTTGTCTTTATGAGACTATTTACATAATAAGAGGAGGGATAGGATTTGAATATAACTATTAGTGATAACTGCGATATGTAGAGGTACTAAGTCCATCTAAAATACCAATTGCCTCAAGCTTTGCTAGGTCATCTCTGAGCTTGACTCCTAATACCAAGGCAACTATGGCACTATATCATACATCTTCGATCCCAAGAACAATTCCAGTGCTTGTTTCTATCCAGGGTCTCCTTTTGCTCCCAGTTAATGTCGCCTTGTAATGAAGGTGGTCAGACTGAATCCCTGATTTAGGACTCTCTATCTTCAACGCAGAGTCTAATAGATCAAAATGATTCTAGGTTGAATTTCGGATCTTTGGCCCAGGTGTGAGCTTAATCTGTGTTTGGTATTTAAGTATCAGCTGTGATTTCTACAACCACTCCCTCTGGAGTCCTCCTGTGGCCATCTTGGCGGTGTAGTGTCGATGATCTTTTGAAAATTGATATCATCAGTCATGGTTCGTTAGTGTAATAACGAAGTAGCTTACATAGTCGCTACGATTGTTGTTGGATCGGGGTATACTGGGAGCCATAGCTCGCTAATTGCACCTGTGAATTTGATTGGAATTAATCGATTGATCGGGCTTCATAATAGAGTGTTTCTTGAGGGACATGGTAGGCTGAGGCTTATTTATAGCACCAAGCCTAGAAAGGCTGGTCTATATGATCGCTTATTCAATAAATTGGTAGCGCAAGATATTGCTCGACTATATTTACCACTTTTTGATGTTAAATGTTGGATATTTTTAGTGAAAATGTTCCATTCTATCTATAGTGAAAAATGCGGTATATATGTATATGTGTGTGTGTGTGTGTGTGTGTGTGTGTGTCGTAGGACTCAAGTTTCTTGAATCACACGTTGTAGCTGGTGTCACGACCAGCTAAAACCCACGTTTACCTAGGCAATCGAATATCACTGAATTCTTCAATATAACGTAGGCCTTTCGCCAGTGAAATAATAGTATTATCATTCGATAAACTAATCGCTGAGGAAGCAAAGAAAGAGCTTGAAATTGGGTGGGGTGGTGATAACCCCTCCACCATGATAGAATATACAGCGTGACACAGGTTACTCCTATGCTAAACCCTTACAGCTGGCCTAATTCCTTGTGCAGCTGAACCTTCCAAGTTACCCACTTGATCCCCGGCTCATCTATCCAACATTAAGGCCTTAAACATTTAGGTTCACTGTAGCGTATAAAAATGATTAAGAGCGCGATCTAGAATATTCTAGACAGCCGTCGAACATTTACGTATAATATATAAACATCAACCCCCTCCCCAAGCCCTCTCCGTCAAAGTTGGAATATATATAAAAGGAAAGGTATAGTACATAAACAAAAACTTACTTAAATATAGATTTTATTTTTTTAAGTAGCTTATTGCGCTTTGATTCCCGCGAAGTTCCTTTAGCACCTAGGTATGGCGGTCCCCTCTGCAGGTTGTTCACGGGCTCTCCTACTTTTACTAGAGTATTATTGTCTATGCGTTCATCTAAATGACGAAGTTTACTCCGTACTCTTCGAGAACTTAGATGGTCAGGTCCAACTACTTTCTCAAATCCAACTAAAGCCTTCAGGTACATCGTCCTGGCGTTTTCAAAATTAGTTTGATTTTCAAAGAGAGAGCCGAGGTTCCAAATTGTAGTAAGGGCTGGGATATAAGTTGTAGCATTATCCGCGCCGAGCGACTTCCCGTATCCAGCCAGTGCCCGCTCGTACATCTTCTTTGCCGCCTCAAGCTTGCCCTGATATTTGTAGAGGTTCGCTAGATTATTGACTGTGTTGAGCGTCGACGTGTGCTCTGTACCAAGCGCCTTCTCGTACCCAGTCTGTGCCCGCTCGTACATCTCCTCTGCCGCCTCAAGCTTGCCCTGATATTTGTAGAGGTTCGCTAGATTATTGACTGTGCTGAGTGTCGACGTGTGCTCTCTACCAAGTGCCTTCTCGTACCCAGTCTGTGCCCGCTCGTACATCTTCTCTGCCGCCTCAAGCTTGCCCTGACTTGCGTAGAGGGTCGCTAGATTATTGACTATGTTGAGTGTCGACGTGTGCTCTGTACCAAACGCCTTCTCGTACCCAGCCAGTGCCCGCTCGTACATCTTCTCTGCCGCCTCAAGCTTGCCCTGATCTGCGTAGAGGTTCGCTAGATTATTGACTGTGTCAAGCGTCGACGTGTGCTCTGTACCAAGCGCCTTCTCCCTTCCAGCCAGTACCTGCTCGTACATCTTCTCTGCCGCCTCAAGCTTGCCCTGATCTGCGTAGAGGATCGCTAAGTTATTGACTGTGTTGAGCGTCGACGTGTGCTCTGTACCAAGCGCCTTCTCCATTCCAGCCAGTGCCCGCTCGTACATCTTCTCTGCCGCCTCAAGCTTGCCCTGACCTGCGTAGAGGGTCGCTAGATTATTGACTATGTTGAGTGTCGACGTGTGCTCTCTACCAAGCGCCTTCTCGTACCCAGCCAGTGCCCGCTCGTACATCTTCTCTGCCGCCTCAAGCTTGCCCTGATCTTTGTAGAGGATCGCTAGGTTATTGACTGTGCTGAGTGTCGACGTGTGCTCTCTACCAAGCGCCTTCTCGTACCCAGCCAGTGCCCGCTCGTACATCTTCTCTGCCGCCTCAAGCTTGCCCTGGTCTGCATAGAGGATTGCTAGATTATTGACTGTGTTGAGCGTCGACGTGTGCTCTCTACCAAGCGCCTTCTCGTACCCAGCCAGTGCCCGCTCGTACATCTCCTCTGCCGCCTCAAGCTTGCCCTGATCTGCATAGAGGTTCGCTAGTTGGTTATAAGCCCATTCTATGTTATTATCGGCAATTAAACCTATTTTAACAATATACAAGCATTTTAATGCATGCTGGAGAAGCCGACGCTGTGTTAACCATGGCCGAATATCCTCCTCCCCAGGGACATGTGCTCCCACGAATTTTACAGCTAGCCTAGCTAGATTATAATCCCACTCCTGATTTAGAGAATGAACTGTCCAGGAGTGGACGCATCCATGCATGCTATATCCCTTTGACTCAATCCATTCTTCTGAAGACATAGCCACCTCTACTAGGCCATGGTTACTCAAGACCCGCATTGCATCATGGAAACTCAACTCGTCTTTAGTAAGCTCTCTTATCCATTCTGGGTCCTCAGAACCGCTATGTTGGAGAAGCTCAAACCAAATATCCTGGTTATCGAAATACGCCCACAGGCGAAGAAGCTTTGCTGACAGGGGTTTTTGCCGTTCAATGCGATCAAATGAAATCTGCCATGTAGAATAAAGCGTTCGGTCTTCGTACGAGCCTAGCTCAGGACTCATTTTCTGGAGTTTCGCCCATGACTCCTTGTAAAGGCCAAGATATTCTGAGCAACTTATTGATACTTGATCAAGGTATGCTCCTGCAGTAGCAAGTGCAAGTGGAAGCCCGTCCAACTCCTCAGCGAGCCTTTTAGCATTAGAGTCTAGTATTTAAGTTAGAGCAGTAACAGAAATTTTAGAACACTCATACCATCTAATAGTCCTTCTCGTCTCGATATAGTTGACAAAATCGCAAGACCATCTTTTATATCTCCTAGCTTTTGAATTTGGATAGGATGCCCGATTTTAACTTGCGGCGACCGCGTTGTAATAATAACTGAACCTTGATCAGATTCAGGAAGAAATTTATGAATATTTACTGCTGCGGGATCCGCGTTTCCAGCTATTTTTGGGTTGTCATAGTTGTCATATATTATCAGCCATCGCGTATTGTTAGGCAGGCTCAGCCATCCTTTAACGGCATCTATGATTTCATCGAGGTTCTCTTTCATGTCTACGCTGCTTAGCTGATTAGCTGAGGGATGCTCTCGTAGTATCTGTCTTGCAATCTTGATAAAACTCTGTTTTACGGAATCCATATCCCTGATGTTTAGCCAGAATATTGCTGAGTAATTATCCTTGTGCCGCTTTGTGTACGCAACGGTTAGTTGTGTCTTCCCAATTCCACCTAAACCGTAAAGTACAACAGTATGTCGGGAGCCATCGCCTCTGAGTGTCGTGTGGATTTCTGCGAGCTCCTTATCCCTTGCTACAAAGTGTTCAACACCAGGGATACCAGAGAGGCTAAAGGCGACTGAGAAGTCATCATGCTTAATCCCTACTTTAGTCAGTAGCCTCTCGGTATCTAGATTCGATTTGACGCCTGATGACTGCTAGTAGTAGAAGGGAAGGACTTACCTTTTGATGCCTTGTCGATCTCCTCTCGGAGTCGCTTCAATGCCTTCTTTCCCCCCTCGCCGTATATAACAGGCATACTGATATCGAAAATACCGAGCAGCGAGTATGACTTATCTTCTTCGCAAGTTGTCTTACGCTGTTCTGCCCATGACATCCGCTCGGTGATGCTTAAATCAGACAAAGGGCATCCTTGAAGAGCTTTGGCAGGAATCCCTGTTATTTCGCAGACGTGTGGCTCTAGAGTTGACCTGTCACCTAGTAGCTCCCCTTCCTTCGAGAAGAATTCAACTGATCTCGGAGCAATGAGCTCTTGAAGGGTCCAGCCTCGAGTGAACCATTTGCTTTTCCGAAATGCCGGCTCCCAGGTCGGGCCGTCAGTGTTGACGGCAGTACTCAACACATCCCACAGATATACGTAGCACTTAGTCGATTCACGATACCATCGAAACATAGAGTTGATAGCTTCTGAGAGCTCAGCGCTACTCGATTTGTCGATGCAGCAGGTATCTACCCAGAAGTATTGCAAGCCATCACGCCTAGCCTGCTCTCCGCAGAATCGTATTTTATTATAGCCAATTTTCTCCCTACCGGTACCATTTTCCAGGTCTTCAAATGTCACCTCCTCCGCCTCCCATGTGTGCGAAAGTATAGCATATTCCTGGAGAATCTCTCCAGCAAAGAACGTGGTCAGGCTGAGCTCGCCATCATCGTTGTATTGAAGTAGGCGTATCATTTTACTAGCATCGAGATGGCCAAAGGGACGAGTTCTCGGTGAAAATTAAGTGGATGAGCCGACATACGAGCGAAGTCTTTTATTAAGTTGGGAAAAGATGTTGAGTTGAGGTGCTCATGTCAACTTAGCTGAACACAGCCTTGCGGGAATGGTGGCGTTCTGCATCACTACCAGCACGCGAGGCCAACCAATCACTAGGTAGCACCACAGGAAGAAGCCTGTTGAGCAGAGGAAAGTTAATTCGTCGCATCGCAACTGCGGTTAACATTACCTTTTGCAATGAAAGATGGATTATGACATTGTAACTGTCATCATCAGTCTCATCACTTCAGTCACGTGACCATAGTATACAGGACCGCCAGGAAAGCCGAGAAGGCCTACTATACACATGATTTTGTGACCAAATATCTGTGGGGATGAAGGGGTTTGAAAATGTGGTTGGTGAGGTAAAGTGTGGGGTAGGGTAGCCAGAAAATTTCGTTATTTCAGGGAGCGACACCTGGAGCTCAAGCTGTCCTTTTTTGCATTAAGAGCTCTCTGTTTCATCACTAAGGTATCTCACCCTTGCAACCTTCGTACAGTCTCACCTTCACACAACCTCATTTTTACTATAAAAGAGCAAAACATACCAGTGGACTAGCGTTAGACCCAAGATTCTTTTAATTTTCAATTTGAGCCAAAATCTCATCTTCGTTTCTTAAATACTCGGAGAGAAAGGAGCAAGTGATTAAGGGAAAAGGGGGGTTGTAGATGACATTTCCCTTAAGCGACAAGGAAGCAAAAGTGGTATGTCTACATGATTCTCGCTGAAGCAAATCACTCCCGATAGTTCAGCCGAATAAGTACATAACCTCAGAATGAAACGAATACGCTTCTCAATCCTTGCTTCCTAGAAACAGGCATTCACAATCCAAGCTATGCTCGTACCATGTGTCTGCTCATTCGGAGGTGGTGTTCCTGGCAAACCATCGATCGCCAATTCCTCTAGAACCTCAAAGCAATGTGCGATATGCGCGTGATCGAGATCTCTCGGACAGACGTGCCTTCCGGATTCCCTCGCACGCCAATAGCGCTTCATTACCAGTATGCAATGAGTAACGTGAAAAGGATGGTCGATCTCGAGTTGTGCTTGTAGAGCATGTTTGTAAAATGTTTCGTTGAGATAATCCCCACTTGAACGAACGGCTTCAAAATTGGGATATCGAGTGCGGTACCATTCCTGGTAGCGAATCTCGTCATCATCTACAAGATGTGGCGGAATCATTGACTGATCATCGATACGAACATACCAGTCCTCGCGAGGATAGCTGTGGTTGGTTTCCGCTGCCCATGTCGTGAAATTGGGATGAGGATATGTGTATTGGAGCTGATGTGGGCCCCTGCTGCCTTTCGTATCCCAATGCATCCAGAGCTTCAAATCTTTAGACTTGTGGTGGCGACGCCCTAGAGCAGATGTTGTCCCAAGTGCTATGGTCATAAAAATGAGGATAAGACTGACAACCAAAAATGAGAGATTTCGTCTGAGAAAGAACTGGTCTCTCGTAATCTGTTTGTTCTCATCCAAAGTTTGTCTGTCATAAAACGAAATGGGGATTGATTGAGCCACTTCGCTTTGCAAACTAAGAATTGAAACCATGAGTGTTTTGCTAGTCGATTTCTTACTCTCCTGAACAGAATTTGTATTGAACAAAAAGGTTGTAGAACACGGCTTCCGAAGTCGTAGAAATTGCTGGCAATGGATGAGCCCTTCTTCAAAAGTCCAAGGTGATGCCTCTGATGTCGTGTAGATGTAAAGGAAAAATGCTCTCTTGCTGTCGTCTTGGAATAGGGTTTTTTGCCCGTTGAGACTGTCGCAGGTGACACTCAGTAGATCAACAAGGTCAATAGGGCCATTGGGTATCTGAGAATGGGAGGAAGATATGACCCATAGAACTGGCTGCCTTGATATACCAGTGTCATCTTGAGAGAGTGGAAACCAAGTTCTGTCAAAGTACTTCATTGTGAAGAGATGGACTTCACGATAATAGAGTGAGTTGTCAAACAGGAATTAGGGAAGAAATTTTGAGGTAACAGCACCTTTCCACCCATAGTGAATCTGTGTGAATCTTCATATTTTGGATTACCGAATTATTACTCTGGTAAAATCTTTGGTATACTTCGTAAATCTCTTGAAATAGCGGTCAGTCGTCACTGTTCTTGTGCGGCGCAGTTCATGTACCCTTGTGATTGAAGATCGCGAACAAACATCCCACTACAATAACAAAAGAACTGCATATTGTTTCATGGATCAGATCGGCGTGTGGATTGCATTCTTGGCAGTTCCGAGAGGAACCGGGCGACGAGGACCTGCCAGAAATGGATGAACTAACATGCCCATATGCAACTCGTATTCATGATTCAATGGGTCGTAGCAAGTACTGCATGATAGATGTGGAGAGTGCCTAGCATAGTTAAAATAGTGATGGGGTCAAAGAAAGGTGGGACGAACACCTCAGTGGTGTTTCCGGCTCGTGGCGAGGGCCATTATCGGTTCGGAAAATTAACCCACTGAGTGAGAAATTCAGCACGCTCTCTTCCTACTGATATAATAATAAGCAATGATATATGGGATTAAACCCTAACCCTTCGTATTGCGGAATAATTGGTTCCATGTACCATTATCCCCTTCGAGCGATTTCCTTCCTCCTAGCCTCAAAAGTTCGATGCATATTCCACCCAGCGTACTGAACTTCCCATACCACTTGGCAATTTTGCCACTTCCATTTTACTCACGAGGGCAAAGAAGTCAACGAAGCATATTTTTTGAAGCCTATTTTATTGACATAATAATGTCTGGTTCAGAATTGACCCAGTGCTTCAATTACTCATTCAGCTACAACCTCATTTGTATTCAACGCAACCCCCGAAATGGTGCCATATCCTGGCTCTTGAAATACCATTCCGCAATGCTTGATATGATCCTCTGTGTCGGATCTGGGCTCAATAATCTTGCCATTGAACTTCGTTCTGAACAGCTTCCGCCAGTAAAAAACACAATGCACACGGTGCCAGGTCGTACCCCTGCGTAACAGTGGGGTTAGCAACTACTTTATAAAGGGTGTGTTAGGAGAAGGTTTCGGGACAAAGTCATGAACCATTCTTAAATGGGGAAGTGGTTTACCTACATGTGAGCTCGTGCTAGTGGGTCATCACCCATCGCAGCAACTGTTTCAACATCCATCTCAATTGTGTGATCGGTGTCAGCCCAGCTTCAATAAATTAGCATTCCAAATACCTGAGATAAGGGAAATAGATATGGAGACAGGCTCGAAAATAGGTGGAAACCTGGAATGGCAGCTTACTAAATCCAAGAGCCATTTGGCCCATTCCCAGCGGTATCGAATTCTGCAGTGAGTTCATCATCTCTGCAATGCTCAGGCAGCCATGCCATTGATAAAGAATCAAATTTGCAGCCCAAAGAAATTGCTTCTGCGATCGAATCTCCACAGTCGCAACCTGGGCGTCGTTCAAAGTCACTTGTTATTCTCTGAACAGTTAAGTTGTGTGAAACGACCAGGTGCTGTAGGATAGAATATGCCCCCCAAAGTGCGAGAGAGTATATAAGAATATCTTTCAAAAACTTAAGGTAGAAGGTGAAGTATCGAGGGGGGGAAGAAGGCTTGGACCGTCTTTTTACTCCCAGAAACTTCCCAAGGGGGAAACGACGATAGAGGTGTGGAATAGGAATCCCATCTTGTGAGTCGTCATCAGGATCAACTCCACCAATTCTGGCAAAAGAATATTCTCGTCAACCTCCATTTAACGCAGAGAGGATGCCAAGCTCAAGGAACACACCTGCTGTATTTGCTTTCCATTTCTTGACAGCTGCTATTAAAGAGCTGGGTGAATACAAGTAAGCCAAGTTTGTAGTTAAACACCAAAAGTGAGAAATAGTATTGTGAGTTTGAAGACAAACTGAGAGGATCAGTAGAGGTGTTCTCAAATCTACCAAAGGGAGGTGCTCAATGTCAGTCGTAGAATGAAAGTTTGGTAGTATACTAGGCTTAGTCGGTGATTAAATGCAAGGGGGTGCTCCCCTCTGATGTCCCTTGAAGGCTAAATGCCCTTCCGAATAGCGGAAAGCCTGTTGTGTCTTGGAGAATGTTTGGCATCTCGGTTCTTGCTAGAACTAGGATGGAGGGGTAAGAGAGGGGCTGTCAAAAACCTCGGTGGAAATAAATTGGACCCCTGAAGATTGCCACGAACTACTCAAACCTTGTCGCGGCTCTATTTCCCCTTGTTTCTGTTTGCATATCGAGCCTGCAGTCATCTGCAGTAGTAGATATGCTAGCATGCAATCCTTCTCGCTAAAATATTAAGCGAGAGGGGTATGACGTTCAACCTAAACCCTCAATATTGGGTATCAAAGAGATATCCTCTTCGATTCCATCATTCTCTAGCATACAGATTTCAATTCGACAACGTTTAGTTCCATTTCCTCACACAACCCTTGTGTTCTTCAAAAATTTCCAGGCTTTCAAAATCTATTAAACTGGAGACTGGAGTCATGGAAGACCATAAGACCTCCCTCTACAAAGATATCGAATCATCCTCAAACTCTTCCGAGACTACTGGTTTCTTAGGTGGCTCAAAACCTACGCGCCAACGAAACCGGCTTCTAAATCTTCATAATGCCCGCAGTGTTTTCGAGCTCTTTTTAGTTGGCACATTTGTCTTTCTATTTGCATCGGGCTCAATACATCGTCATAGCCCGGGGTCAGCGAGGTACGGACCTCAACTTCCTCGAAAAGATGTGATCCTTGGAAATGCAGCGGGTCTTGGTCCCAATATTGAGTACAATAACCATGAGATGCTATGGAACGCCACAGAGATGAATCGAATTCATAGAAATTGGCAACAGCTTTTTCCCAGTAAGTTGCCGAAATATCGATTGATTTAATTCAAAAAATATTAATACAGAAAACAATAGAAGGGCGAGGATATGTGAAACTCGAACAGAATGAAGGCTTTAAATTACTTCATCCAGCTTTCGCGTGAGTAAAATCCCATCCTAATCACACACATAGGGCCATCACTGATTTGCTAAGGATGGACGATGTTCTTGTTCCAGGTGACCACTATGAAGGGCACATTCTTGCTGTTTATCACCAGCTCCACTGTCTGGTAAGCAGCTTCTTTCAGATCTACATGCAGTCTCAATCCTATCCTAACTCCTTAGTCAATTCTCGTCACCTCAATGGGAACTTCCCGCCAAGAGTGGCAAGATATGAATCCACGCATTCGCGAGCACCGCTCTCATTGCGTTGAGTATTTGCGCCAAAGTATCCTCTGCAACGCCGATACGACCGCAGAAGGCGAGACCGGTTCGTGGACAAAGAGTACAGGATGGGGTCAGACGCATTCATGTGTTGATTTTGAAGCACTAACAGAGTATTCTAACGAGAGAGCAATTTGGGATCTGACAGATCAATTGCTCCCCGAAAACTTTGATTTTAAGAAGGCAGATGTGGATGGAAAGCCAAGGAGTGAGGTTGATGAGTCCAAATTTAATAATTGAAGAGCAAGGGAGTAGCATAGGTAGATTCTTCGGCTTTGGTGAATAGTAAAGTCACTCTCACTTATGAGGAAACCGATGCAACATATCATCTATGTAGTCTGATATCTTTGCTCAAGAACGGATTTTGCATACTATGGCAAATATAAAAACTACATGTACACAAAAAGACACTTCATGATATCTATCTTACCAAGGCTTTGAAAAAATCCATACATTTGTCACGCTTGACTCTCTAAGAGGTTACAATCCCACTACATCCCAAGACTCCACATAATTGCTTCTCTCGGGTGCCTCATTTGACCTCCTATTAACACCAGCATTCGGGAAGGATAACTTCCTGATCCCCTTGACCCGCCCGTCGAGTTTGGAATGGAGACCTTGTATAGGGTCTAAAACCCGTCATCAACCAGAGCAACACGGAATAACCAGGGAGATCAATATTTTAAGAGCATGGGTCTCAGAGAGGGAGTGGTAGTGGAGATGCACAAACTAGGTATGAAGACACCGAAAAACAAAGCGGTCAAGAGTTGAAGGGCGGTTCAGATAAGAGAAGGCGGGTAACATAGGAAGTAGTTCCACGAGTGATGTATGCAGATGAAGAATGGAGTTAAGCTTCCGGACCAGGTGGGGAAGTATATGACAGTATGTCAGTACGTCAATCTACCCGTCCGTGTCAGAATTTAGACCGGATAATGGATCATGATCATCTGCAGCAGTCCATGCCCCAGTTATGCATGAAGGACCTCTTGATACCGAAGTTTGATCCGTAATGGAAGGGCGAGTCAGAATTGGTACAAGGGAATCTATCAGATTCAAAGTCATCAAGATGAATATCAATTTACAAGCCCCTTCCCTTTACGTTTGGATGTGAAATTCCTAGTCAATGCATTGCATGGGACAAAAAATCTCGCCGAGATCGCTTGCCAAAAAATTAACACTTTACGGCTCACAGTTTAACAGCAAATCCTGTGAAACTGGGCTTCTCCGCTTCTTTGCTCTTTCCATCTCTAGCTCTTCATCTGCCCAACCTTTCAGTCTTCTTAAGCCACTCCACTTCGCTCTTCCCCCAGCTCCTAAACACAAACATCTATCGCTCCCATACAAAATATTATCTTCTCACTTTATACTACTTAGTGGTTAACCCAATCAGCGAACATGAAGACCAGCACCATCCTTCTTTTTACCTTTTCCCTCTTCTCGCCAATCTTGGCTCTTCCTCATGGGACCCACTCTGACCGCTCTGTGAGTCCCATGATGGTAGCCCGTAGCATGGCAGTTGGCCCCATCATTGAGGAAGCCGGAGAAGGGTACGCTGAAAAGAAGAAGCGCAGCATGGCGGTCGGCCCTATCATTGAAGAAGCTGGCGAAGGTTATGCGGAGAAAAGGAAGCGCAGCATGGCAGTTGGTCCCATCATTGAGGAAGCCGGTGAAGGATATGCTGAGAAGAAAAGACGTAGCATGGCTGTTGGACCCATCATCGAGGAGGCCGGTGAAGGGTACGCTGAAAAGCGTAGCATGGCAGTTGGCCCCATCATTGAAGAAGCCGGTGAAGGTTATGCTGAAAAGAAGAAACGCAGCATGGCGGTCGGCCCTATCATTGAAGAAGCTGGCGAAGGTTATGCTGAGAAAAAGAAACGCAGCATGGCAGTTGGTCCTATTATCGAGGAGGCCGGTGAAGGGTATGAAAGCTGATTACGCTTGTAAGCTGCTCTTCTATTTCTCATTTATATTCCTTGAGAAATTTGAAAGCGGGCTAATTAATATCTTGATATAAGAAAATGATTTCCGAAGGCAGTGTGTTGCGGGGTGGTATGGGGCTTTGGAGGGGCGATCCACAGCTTCTTCATAGGATTAAGACAGTTAGTACTGCTAGGTAGTTAGTTGATCCCGTAGGCGGGTTATAACTATGGAATGAAAATAAATTGCACAATTTTACGTTGCAAATAACTCTCTGTCTCTCTTCCGTTTTGCTCAATACTGATCTCGCTTGTGGAAGATCTTTTGAAGGTACGAGATATCTGGAAGACCTCGAAGTGATGCAATATAACACTATTAAAAACCTTACAAGTCCTAGGAAAACAAATGAGACTTCAAAAGCCTTGGGCGATTAGTCATAAATTCGTTTATTTTTCAAATTAGATGCCGAGTTTGAAGCACTTGCGGTTCAACGGGCAGCAAAATGGCGGGCGACCGATCGACACATCCAGGACGATCAGAGGAAATCACAAAATTCACCTGCACCTTCCGAATCTGGATTCTTTCGTGCGCTGGACACTTCAGGCTTGGCTGCAACTTCCTTGACTTTTTTTCTGCTGCTTGCTGTCTTTCTGCGCTTGTGCCGCTTTGCAACATGATGGCATTTTACCGTCAATTAGAACGAGACAAAGGAAAATGCTTGGGCACGGATGAATGTCGATTATTTTTGCTCTCACGAGGATAGTTCACCGTGAGTGCAACAGGTGCCGTAGGTGAGGACCTCGCAAGAGATTCAGGGTCTAGCTCTGCTCACCGTTCCCCTTGACAAGCGATTCACAATAATGACTTTGCGAACACTTCACGAAAAACACACCATGGAATACGAAAATCAAAGGAAATTATGCGAGAATTATTAACCCAGATTCAAAAGAGTCAATTGAAGTACCTCAAAGCCGCTTATACTTGATCGTAGCCTAGCTTTCACCAAGTGTTCTCATCATATGTTATGCTTGCTAGTTGCTGAAGCATGTAACTCTAAAACCACAACAGCCTGCCCTTATCAAACCCAAAAAAATAAAAAATGGCCGTATATGTAGGAAAAAGCCACCAGTTTATCCACAATATCGAAGTTTCTCAAGGCTTCAAATTATCAATATCACAACTCCGTCCTTGACATTTTCCTTATCCGCCAAGAACCCCCGGTTTGCAATAAGACACACGAGAATCGATGATTGTTGTCGTATTCTTCCCATACTTTATGTCATTCGGCCAATTCAATAACATCCTTGTACAATGAAGCGTGTGGTCATAGCTAAATACATCATCATCAATCGCACGGTGCTCCAGCATTGCTCGATGAAGCCTTCGCCACTGGTAAATGCAATGTATGATGTGAAAGTCGGGTGTAGGCCAAAGATAGTCCCAATCGCCTGCAAATGCCATATCGTGCGGCGCTTGTTGTGTCTTTTCAGGATCAAGCCAGAGATCAAAATCAATCTCAAGAAGCATCTCCCCTAACACTTCTCGGTGGTAGCATTCTGGCGTATACCAGCGTGTAGCTAATAAGTCAAAGATACAACCTGCTGCTTTGGCTTCGTGCCGGTTGCTGCCACATATGGGATCATAGTCTCGAGGTCCAGTTGAGATTGGATCACCATTGACATCAATGGCTTTTTCGGGGCGGGCTAGCGATTGGGTTTGATGTGCTTTTTGGAGGGCATTGAAAATTGTGTAGACCAAAGGAGGAAAAGCGAAACTTCCCACAACTCCAACAAAAATCCCGCAGATAAATATTAGAACATAAGACAATCGAGGGGTTCTTCCTAGTCGTCGTTGGTCTATATCAATATCTTCCCACTCCGACTTGTCAAGTGGTTCGTCCTCGTGGGACTTGGATCCAGCGAGTACTGGCAGTGGTGTATATTCTTGCTTTGAGGACATGGAGAATGATTTAGGAAATATATAACAAGAAACAGTAATGGAACTCCTATAGAGCAGAATGAGTCTGAAGTGTTGATAGTGCCAAGAACACATTCAAGAAAAAGGCTAAAGAGGGCTATTCATTCAACAGAAGGTGGTTGCCGCCTACGAAAATGGAAGAGGAGTGGGAATAGAAGCTAGGTTGGTGCAACAACGGTGGGAGTGGGCCGCCAACTATCCGAACCTTGAGATCCTCGGTATCCCCGGTGTCTCTATTATTGACCAGCTTGGTTTATGATCAGATTTTGGCACCAATGGGAACCCTTCAACACCCCGAGAACCATGAGCTTAAAGCTTTAAAGTCCGAGCATCGGCACATGCTTTGCTCAAGTCACTTCTGTATGTAATTACCTGCATATGAGGATACTTCCTCCAATGAATACAGTTTGACTTATCATGTATAGAGAGTTTAATCACGTAACCGTAAACAGCACCCTCACTTCTAGATTAAATTCAAAATTGGGTTTGAAGCAGCAACTTACAATAGGACATGTAGGGAGATACCCCATCTAAGAATGATGTGTGAAGTGCGGTCAAGCTTAACCAGGCACGATCGACACGCCATGGATCCATCAGGTCCCTTTGCAGATGCATGATCCGTCCCGAGTCACCACCAGATTCCGTGTGCCGAAGATGGCAAAGAATGAGTCGGTCGCTGCGCTGTAGGGTAACCTTATCGCAAAGACGAGGCAATTCTTCCGGCCTGTAATAGCGGAAACGAATTGAATCAATGAACGGAAAAGGCCCATGATCACTCTTCCCATGACCTGCGTGCCTTCTCAGAAAAAATCTTCCACTAATATGTGCGGTGCAGTACCTTGCGTTTCTGAAATATACTCAAGCAATTGGATCATGGAGGCTCCATTCAAGTCCATTGCCGAGAAGCCAGAGCTGCAGGTCAGATCTGCATGCAACAAGGATATATGGGGATTGTGGGGTTACGATACTTGTCTATCCGGTCCGCAGCTATCGTGCATAACACAGAAGCTTGAATAGGACAAGCTTTGAATGTGGAATGCATCTGCATAGGAAAGTCACCTGCCAAACAGAGTGGCCCGCACGTAGATGAGATAACGAAGGATTCTTCTGACGCTAGACTGCTCTAGTTTCGCAGGTGGCAATGAAAAGTTAAACCTTGCTTCTCAACTAACGGACGTAGATACTCAATCGTATGAGTGACAAAGAAATACCGTAAAATTGTCAACACCAACTGAACTTAGTTAGGTTAACAAAGTGGCAGACTAAGGGGATTTGAAACCAGCACGTGAGTTTTGAGGCGTAAGGTCGACAACACTATTACTAATTGTCCTAGGGGTCATGCTTCAAGTCTTTCGCAGACGTCAGAGCCTTGTACCCCTCAAGATATGGTTGACATAAACACAAAGCAAAAAGTCGATGAGGTCCCCTTAAATCTACAAGAGCTATCAGACGAAGCAGAAGCCGATGAAGAAGACACTTTCACACCTCTCCAACTTGCCTCCTCTCAGGGTGATTTGGATCTTGTTTCGAAGTTGCTGAAGCAGCGGACTGATCCCAATGAATTACCCAAAGGATGGTATGGCAAGACTGCACTTCAGGCTGCCTCTTTACATGGCCACTTCTACATTGTAGAGGAGCTCATTGCCTGGGGCGCCATAATAGACGCACCAGGTGGTAACAATGGTGGACGAACAGCTCTTGTGCTTGCGGCTGGCGCCGGCCATTCCCAGGTAGTAGAGAAATTGATAGCAGAAGGCGCAGACGTAAAACTGCCAGCAAGTCGCTACATGGGACGGACGGCGCTTCAGGCGGCTGCCGAAGGCGGACATTCCGATATTGTACAAAGATTATTAGATGAGGGTGCTGAGATCAACGCGGTGCCGGCTCATAACTATGGCCGTACAGCACTTCAAGCTGCCGTTGAGCAGCAACACACTAGAGTCGTGGAAATGTTACTTGCAGAAGGAGCAGATGTGAACCAGCGGATTATGAGATATAAAGGTTTAACCGCTTTGCAGGCAGCTGCATTGGTAGGTAATATAGACTTGATAGAGTTGCTGCTCAAGGCTGGTGCCGATGTGAATGCTAAGGGAAGTTACTATAATGGTTACACAGCACTGTCTGCAGCTGCAGAAACAGGGCATGTAGACGTGGTGAGAAGGCTGCTTGAAGCAGGCGCTGATATTGCTTCGACATCTGGGAATAAACGTTGGACACCTGTACAGGTCGCCAAACTTAAGGGGCGGAAGGAAGTTATGAAGCCTTTGATGGACGCGGAAGAGGTACAGAAGTTTCGAAAAAACGCTACCTGGCAGAATGGAGACTGTTAATAACTCTCATATTGTTGCACCTCGTCCATTGAGCTAATATATCGAAAAATGTCACATCGACGGCAATTGAGCTGATTTTGAAGCCGAGTGTAGGGGCTATCCTGATTTGAAGCATTGTTTAGTTTTCCAATAACTTGACTTCCAATATTCAAATTATAAGATCGTGTGTATGTAGTTTCTATTAAAAACTGTGGAATCATGTTGGCCTTGTCTATATTGTCCAGTCTGGTGATTTGATTTCTTTAGGCGCATTTGAACCACCGTGATGATCAGAGATGTCAGGGTTTACTTGAAAGAAAACTTCTTATTAGCATCCATAGAATCCTTTTCATATTGAATCTTGGCTGTGGAATGGCGATTAGCCATGCACTTCAGCTAACTCGACTACTAATTTGATGATCTTTTTCTGCAAATATTAGGCACCATGATAGCGAGTAGAAGGGACGTGTGGGGAGTCTGTACGCGATCACACAGACTTAGTTAAGAAAGTTATTTGTAAAGAAGATACAATTGATGGTATGTCAGGTGATAAAGCTGTCTCTGTGTCGTTGTTGCTTTAGGTCCTTGCGCATTCTCATCTTTGGATACACAATAAGCCCTATGGCTTTGGGCAAAAGTTCAGCTCGAGAGGAAGGTTTTTTTTAAAGAGGCGCCCTTGAGTTAGTGTGATGTTTTCGTATCCTCTTTCGTTATTTCAGCATTCACATTCGCTCAATGTGGTTTCACTTTTGGTCTCAAATATGTTAAATGCGTATCTTTGGGGGGGGGGGGTTAGTTGTAGATCCATGCCCGATTATGCTTTGCTTGTTTAGAAACGAATGGAACCTGTCTAGATGTTGAACTCAACGACAAAGCTTAATGGAAGCAATTTTTGGGTCTTCTCCTTTGGATATCATTCCCTTGGTACTCTTGGACTTAGGCTAGCATTCCATGGATTTACTCATGGATGTGACTTGTCCGACGGTGGATAGCATCAGTAGGTTCCTCTGTAAGTTGTGTTGGTTGAAACCACATTTCCATCCGTGTAGGCGTGTTCAGTTGGCTCCTTTTCAAATCTTAGGTGAAGGGCACTAAGTATTCTATTTGAGTTCTTTCCACTCTCATCGGGAGCCCAGCCGGACCCTGATTCCATTTAGGAGTCTTCACCTGCGTCTGCTCCGGAATCATCAGAAAATGGGCGAGGGGCTTCTAATGCTTGGCGGAGGAGACATAGCTATTCTATGTTATCGGGATCTCTATTGCCATATTTGTTTAATACCTTGCATTGGTACTTCATTAGTAGTTGCAGTATCCATAACTTTCCATAGATACCATCATTTTCGAATGACCAAGGCCTTGGTCTGTGGTTCGCTTGCCCTCTGAATGTTTCATAATCCTTGGATGTGTCGCTAAATACATTGGGTTCTAAATGTACTTGGGCTGTAAGATTTTCGTCATGACGTAGATTATCGCGGCCGATTAACTGGTAATTCTTCCATTTCGTATTGATACATCAATATTTCGTCACTAACTGTGGTCGTCATAGCCCCCTGTGCAACAGCATTTATAGGAGCCTCGTTTGCTTCGAAATCACCCTCGATCTTGCACATGAGTCCTGTAGGAGGTTTATACACCATCTGATCATTGCTTTCTTTCAAACGAGCATTTCCTCAAGAAATGTCTGACATGTCGGGTGCTAATAATAGTATCTCTCAAGACCAATAATAAATGATTTAAGCGTTATGGAATTGCTTAAAATGAGTGCTTAAAACGAACTGAGGCGCAATATGAATGTGCCAACAAACTATCTTTTTGGATCTTCTACTTGAGATGTTGCTGAAGACGCTGTCTGCTACAAATGTAATCTCAGGTCTCGTTTTGGAGGTGTTTCTTATATTCGATAAGTTTTAAGACCGATACTAAAATTGAGGGGGCTGTAAGAAGAAGGTATGAATTCTGTATTATAAACAGTTAGTGCTAAAATTTCTCTGGAAATATACTTCCAGTTGGATATCCGTTCTCAAAGATTACTTCTGGCCGTCGAAAAGGCGAAGGCTAGATTGTAGCTTGTATCGTAGATTGGCCTATAGAATTGTTTTTTGATGTCGAAGGAGATAGTGGCCGGAGGAATTCCGCTTTAAAAACCAATATCTGCTGTGTAACTCCCCGTGTTGCTTCGTAATCTTTACCCCTTATTTACAATACACATTCATTTTGCAACATGCTCTCAGTTGAAATTTTATACCTGTCAATATAACTTTCAAACTAGGAGCGAGGACTAGGAAAGAAAGGAATTGATAACTAACGGTAGAAATGCCCAATCACTCGACTGAGGAAGAGTTCGGAATGAATTCTCTAGCCCTCACAGAGGACTTCACGTTTGCCACCGCTTGATCTCTTAGAGGGATGCTGAACCTTTGTAGTCGAAGAAAACCATCCGTTTAAAAGCCCATATGAGAGATTCTGGCTGAAATCATCTCATACTATGGATTATCTTGGGTTTATGTCTACCTCATCTGCACCACAAAAGTCACCTCACACCACAAATATGGCTTGCATAATTTGATAAACATCAGAACAAGACCCCTTCCCTTTTTGGGTGCCTCCAGGCGTGAAATCAAGGCGCTTAATATCCTTGTCTCTCCTTTGGCGCATACCCCTCCTCCAAATACTCGATATCCTCCTTCGAGAGTTTTCCAGAAGAAGCAAAATGAACACTCGCAACAGCTTGGTCAATTCTCTCCTTGCTGCTCAAGCCAATAATGGGATTGACACTGCTTTTGCTCAAACACCATGCTGTTGCGATCGTAGCCATAGACACACTGTGTTTCTTTGCGATTTCCTCGACACGAGTAATGATGGTCTTGTCGATTTCGGACTCTTTGCCACGAATCATTGCGCTGAGCATGCGATCTGACTTTTCGCGCTTGGTAGATCGGTCGTTAAATGGGCGGGAAAGAGCACCTCGAGCGATTGGAGACCATGGAATTAAGCCGACACCAACGTCGCGGCAGTAAGGGATCATCTCACGTTCTGAAGAGAATTAGCTTGCCATGCTTTAATTAAAGTGAGAGCTTTGGCAAAACATACCTTCCTCACGGTAGAGTAGGTTGTAGTAATTCTGCATAGAGACGAATTTGTGCCAGCCATGCTTCTCTGCAATATTCTGAAGAGTTTGGAATTCCCAAGCTGCCATCTATCATCATTGTAAGCGTCGTTCCTGTGTGTGACTTCGACTGACTTACACTGCTAGCACCAATATATCGAACCTTTCCACTCTCAACAACATCATTCAAAGCCCTCATAATCTCCTCACGTGGTGTCTCGCGATCTAGCCTATGAATCTGCAAAACATCGATATACGTGCCCAATCTTTCGCAGCTGCGATCAACAGCATCCAGAATATGCTTCCTGCTCAACCCAACCTGATTCACCATCTCTCCGTCGTTGGTTGATGAGGCACTAATTGGAGGCTGAGATCCATCTTGAGCGACGCCGAAGAAACACTTGCTCAGGATTACAACTTTACTGCGAGGGATATTGTATGTCTTCAATGCCTTGCCAATGATTTCCTCAGATCGCCCATTAGAATAGACATCTGCGGTATCCCACGTGTTGAGGCCCACGTCATACGCGTGCTTGAGGAGAGGTAATGCTGTGGCTTCATCAATTACCCATTCCTGCCAGTCAGAACTGCCAAGTGACATAGCTCCGAAGATGACCTTGGAGATCTTAAGACCAGAAGTACCAAGGCGTACATACTCCATCTTTGAAGTTGAATTTGCTGCCATATCGCTTGCGGTCTGGAACATGTATGCCATTAAGGGTGTTGGAAGGATTGGGCGCGAGTGTGAAGAAAGGGAGTAAAGAGTGAAGATAAATTGAGGATATGGATCGAGAAATTCAAGAGCATAAAGAAACTCAATTACAAGCGAGTGAGTCCTGAAGAAGATATATGGGGACTGAAAAGAAAAAAGTTATGACTCAACTCCGAACCAACCTTGTTGACCAGCTCCATCAAATTAACTAGTTCGACTCGCCTCCAACGAATGATACAGTACATCGGAGAAAAAGGCGTTAAATAGGAGGCTATTATTGAGAATTCTATCGGGGAAGAGCTTAACCCCGCAACTTGCCCCTCTCTATGCCAAGCCCAAACGTCATCCCTGTTCCCTTATTTTTATCCCCGCTCAAAAAGATAACACCATGATAAGAGAAAAGGCATTGTTTTGCTCCCGGGCTTTTTTTCAAGACGAGATTTCATATTTTATTACCTCCAGTATCTAGGGTTGGAATATTTACATTTGCAAATGGTTGGCTAATTCTATTGATTTAGGTATGTGATACGGAGTAGCAATTGAGAATAACACGAAAATACTTTCACCATGGTGCTTACAATCCTCTCCGACTCGGATGTCAAAAACCTCCTCCACAATCTCACTATAGAGGATGTTGAGTCCTTACAGAACTCTCTGCGCCAGGCACTACATGAGTACTCCACTGGCACACAAGATGATGGGTGTTGCTCTGATAATCAACCTGAACGGACGGTCCTGGAGTCACATAACGGGAACACTACCCTCTTTATGCCCTCAACTAGTTCTTCTGGTATAGGCATGAAAGGTATGCTCCTGCATGCTCTCCCCTAGATATTAAATGCTTACTCACCACAGTTGTAACACTTGCGACACCACCAGATACGCATTCTGATGATGCCACTGACACACTCGATACCCCTCCTCCAGCCCCAACGACCCCCTATGGTGCGCTCACACTCATGGACCTCTCCGGTAAGCCCGTCGGCTTTGTCAACGCCGAAGAAATAACTGCTTTTCGAACTGCCCTGGCCAGCTCCCTCCTCTTCATCCGCCGTGCAAAAGTAAAGACCCTCACCATTTTTGGCGTAGGAAAACAGGCCTATTGGCACGTCCGGCTCGCCCTCCTCCTACATGGCCACACCCTAAAACACATCCACTTCATCAACCGGACATTCTCTGACCGGGCAAAGGATGTAATGAAGAGTTTTATTCACGTCCCTGCCGAGGTTAAGGAAAGCGAGGGGTGGACGAATACTACATTTGGGATGTTGACGCCAGGATACGGAGAATATAGCAGATTGCTTAAAGATCAGGTCCGAAGCGCAGATATTATTGTCACTACAACGCCAAGCACAGAAGCACTATTCGATCATACTATTCTCACCAACACCGAAGGCCGTCGAAGAGGTCGATTAATAGTAGCAATCGGCAGCTATAAAAAACACATGCTTGAGGTCCCACCTGAGATCCTTGTACAAGCTGTTAAACGCCATGGGTCCGGTCATCATTTTCACAAACACGCCGAGGAGGGAGGAGTTATCGTCGTTGATACCCTGGCGTGTGTTACACAGACGGGCGAGTTGACGAAGGCGGGCATCAAAGAGTCGCAGACGGTGGAGTTGGGGGAGTTAGTGTTGCTTGAGAGGCTAGGTGGTGATGACGATGGGAGTGCGATCACTGACTCTCCACCGCCTGAAATAAGCCTAGAAACTCTAAACCTAGGTGATGGAAATCGTGCCCTCTCCCATGTTTTCCGCAATAGTACATCCAGCATTCCCTCCTCCCCAACCCTCGGCCCCTCCACAACTACCACCTCCCTCTCCTCTAACAAAAATCTCTCCTCATCATCGCGCACATCCTCTCCATCTCGCAAGAGCTCTTTCTCTCTGCATAAACGGACTGGTTCGCTTAGTGGGAGTGGGAGTGGGAGTGGGAGTCGAAGTGGCAGTATCGTGAGTAAGAGGAGGAAACAGCAGACGGAGAAGGAGGATGAGATGTGTAGGTGGTTGAGCAGGGGTAATGTGATTTATAAGAGTGTGGGGATGGGGTTGATGGACCTTGTGGTTGGGGGTGATTTGGTTAGGTTGGCGAGGAGGAGGGGGTTAGGAATTACGGTTGAGGACTTTTGAGCTGAGCCCTACAATGTCTTGGGCTAGGAGCCTACTTTTCTGGTTAAGGATATGTCTTGATGAGATGATGGATGGGATTTTTGACGTTTGTGGATGGGATTACTTAATGAGCATGATACCAGGACGCACAAAAAGATCATTCATTAGATGAGAACACATAGCAAATATAAAAGCGAGGCGGCAGGGGAAATGAAATTTAAAACAGTTTATTAAAGCAACTCTTCTTACTCTCTCCGTATGTGTGAGTGAAGTTTCCGGTAGTACGCCAGGTCTCAAGCATCCATCTAGCCGAGCCTCTCCGGGTATTCAAAAACTAACGTGACTCTATCTGCAGCATAGTGTCTCCTCTGTCTGTGTCTCTTTCTTGCTTTTTCAAACTTACACACGACCTCGCACCATTGTGCTCTCGGACTGCCAAACCAAATATGTACTCCATGCCACCCTGAACTCCGCTTTCTGGTAGACCGAACCAATCCCAACCCAACTGCCTTTGCTCGCTCTCAACGCCTTGAATGACTTCAGGGTGATAAATTATCTGACAGTCATGGATGCTCCATCATCTTGGAAAACGAGCATACCATGGTTTCCCTTGACAATCTCCTCCTCACCCGCCCCGTCACTACCGCCAATCTTCTTTGAGAGCTTGCCATCAATACCGCAGTTTCCGTATCCGAGATCGTTGATCTTTCCGCATGCGATATCGTATAATACACCGTGGACTTTGAGTCCACGCTCCTTAATGGCTTCCTCGACAACGTAGTTCGACATCAAGACCTCGACACCCCTTTCAACGTTCAGCTCTGCCAATCGTCTCGTCCGTTTGCCGTCATCCTTGATCTCTGCCAGCTCCTTGTCGTTTGCCATCCTGACAGCCTTCAATGGTGTCAACCATGCATCCAAAACGCCACCAATCCGTCCATTGGAAAGAGCGCCGGCACATCCGCCGCACGAAGTGTGGCCGCAAAGAACGATGTGCGAGACCTTTAGGTGGAGAACAGCATACTCGAGGACGGAGAGGAAGTTTAAATCAGTTGGAGAGAGAATATTAGCAATGTTGCGGTGAGTGAAGATATCACCGGGCTGGAGACCAAGGAGGGTAGTTTCGGGGACTCGCGAGTCAGAGCAGCCGAGCCAGACTATGAATCACTCATGTCAGTATGTTCAACTCTCACATGAATGGTTTATGGGGAAATGGAGGGAAATGACTGAGCAGGCCGAGGATCGGGAGACGTACGGATACTGGGTGACTGTCCCTTTGCAAGATTCGGGAAGAACGTGGGGTTCTGGTGCCCTTTATAGTTGGCCCAGGCATCGTTGGATTTCAAAGCATACTGGAATTTATCTATATTGAGTGTTAGTTTGTGATCCTCAATTCCTGATCTACCTCCTGTGGAATGGTTGGGAATGCCTGTCTGACTGCACAACGAAGACGGAATTAAGGCGCAACATATCGTGGGATAGTAGGGACAGACAGACCTTGCGAGCCCATTGTAACCGTGTCGCGCTGAGTCCAGGAAGTCGAATGCTTTATTGCTTTTGAGCGAAATAAATACAGGGAAGAGAAGGAGTGAAATAGGGATTATCTCGAACAAGTGAAGGTAGGGCACACTAGGAAGGATGTTGGTAAAAGTGTTGTGGTCGTTCAAAATTAGCTCGCTGTTTCTCCGGCTCTGATCGCTTTGCAGGTGGTGAGACCTCCGATAACGCGGATAAGCTGTTGGGCCAATAAAGAGGCTCAATCAGGAAGATGTGCCCGTCAAAAAACGTCACAATTAGTGTGCCCGCTAACACAGAGATTGATCAGGTGATTAGAATGGGGGA
Source organism: Tricladium varicosporioides (assembly GCA_021365295.1). Taxonomy (NCBI): domain Eukaryota; kingdom Fungi; phylum Ascomycota; class Leotiomycetes; order Helotiales; family Tricladiaceae; genus Tricladium; species Tricladium varicosporioides. The sequence continues at coordinate 974,978 of JAJTIW010000013.1, read as the reverse complement.
TGGAGAAGAACACTGGTGGAAGGATGCAGATGCAGGGCGGAAGTGATGCGCAGCAACGTACGATAAACAATATGAGGTGATATTGGGGATGAAGAGACACTGGGGATGAGGAGGAGCCCGTGAGTATATGAGGCTGCTGAGTGTACCACAGACTGTACGAGATGGGACTGGGATTCTAAAACGCAGTGCGCTTCGCAACACCCGCTGAAGACTTGCCAACGCCAACCTTCGAACGGCTTCGTCCGAGGGTTGGCGATCCGCTCCCAGACAACACAACTCTCCGCGGGTCCGCTGAACACCTCATCCCTCGGAAAATCAAGAGTTGGGTCACAAGTTGCCTCTTTGAGCCATCGAAGGTCCCAAGATTGCAATCATCACTCCCTTCATTGTCCCGTCATATGCATGCTGAAGATTTGCTCCGCCGAGGCTTGGAAGTGATTAATCATTCGTAGCTCATCATGAAAATGCCGCACCAATGTGCCTTCATTCTCAGACGATATTTTCTTCGGTCCTTCTAGCGTGAGATGGCGGCTAATAAGAAGTTGTTAAAAGAGGCCAGATGGAAAAAGAAAAGAAGTAGTTGGATGAAGCGAATATAGAATGACCCCAGACGAAGATCCGGCAATGGTGCATCGTGCGAGCTCTTGGGAGATGGAATAAGCATTGGCAGGAGTCAGCGAAACGTTTGAGCACCCGGCTAGTCATTGTGCCGCATAGCGATTTGGGTTAGTCCCGCTGATTACAGAACAGTGATGGGATACTTTAATGGATGAACGATATTGCGAAATGAGATAAAACTTTACCATCCGACGCCTCTGTACCTTCTAGGAAATTAAGTCTCAACAGGCCAAGATTCGCGAAAACTTTCCATGCGAGGTGCTTCAAAAGAGACCAAACTTTGTTACACAGAGGAGCGGTCAAAAGTGACATAGTGCTTTTGATGAGGTGCCAACAGGTACTGGATCATTTCATTCAGCTCGCATTTTTTGCCGCTATATCCCTAATACAGTCCTGCCATGCAATGCCGTGATATCGTAAATAACGCCAGTAAGAAAGCCACATCAAGACATCTAGATCTTGATAGCACTCTCAAGAGCCTTGCGCTTCTTCTCTGTGCGTGCATTGGCCTTGGCTCCCATAATACCACCACCCCAGTGTCTCTTGGCCTCCTCGTACTTCTCCGCGTAACCCTCCTTAATGGCCGATGTCAACTTCGAGAATTCAGACTTGTCCTCCGATCGAACCTCAGTCAGGGCGAGAACAGCAGCCGTCTTCTTGTGAACGACCGTGCCGAGACGAGCCTTACCCTTGATGATGGCGTACGGGACACCCATCTTTTTGCAGAGAGCTGGAAGGAAGATGACCAACTCAATTGGGTCGACATCGTTAGGAATCAGTACCAAAGAAGCCTTCTTGTTCTCGATGAGACCAACAACATGGTTAAGACCGTACTTGACGGCGTATGGCTTCTTGCTGACGTCCTCCTTCTTCTTTCCCTCCTTGATGGCGGTAGCCTCCTTCACCAATCTCTCCTTCTTCTCAGCCTTGGACTCTGGGCGGTACTTGTTAAGAAGCTTGAAAGCTTGGGCCGCAGTGTTGCGGTCAAGGACATTCTGGAATTGTGCGATCGCAGGTGGGACCTTCAGGCGCATGTTGAGGATCTTCTTTTGGCGTTGAAGACGGACATACTCGGGCCACTTCACCATACGGGAAAGGTTTCGTCGTGGCTGAATATCTTGTCCGATGCCATAGTTGCGGCTTCGCTTCTCGATCAAAGGGTTCTTGCGATAGTTAGCATTCAGGGGAGGTAACGCAAGGCGGAGGGGGGACGTACCTTTGGGGCCTTCTTAGATCCTGCACCAGCTCGGGACTGGGGGAATGGGGCTGGAGCAGCCTTCTTTCCGGCTTTTGGAGGCTATCATTGAGAAGAAAGACATCAGCGAATGTGTTCACTAATAATCTTCCTGAACTCTAAAGAGACTACATTGGCATTTCTGCGCAGATGTAGCTCAAGCCAAATCATCATCAACCCCCGAAGGAGAAGATGGAAAATGCATCTCGACTTGCGATTGCTCGTAGAAGCACGAGAGCGGTGGCGGGGAGTATCACTTCATAGAGAATAAGTTATCGAATGCTTACCATGATGATCGAGTCGCTGTGTCGTGGTGCAGCGATTGTCGTTGATGGTTGTCGATGGAATTTGGAAAATAATTTCAAGTCCGCAAAGTTGTGTGTGCGAAGGCACAAATCTTGGCACGCTCGCTTCTGACACCCAATCAATCGCAACGCTAAAATGCCCCTCTATGCGGGTCACGACTCACCTGCAGATTAGTATCTCAAATATTTCTAGTGACTAGGGGGTTGAACATTTCCCCAAGACCAGCAAACGCGGTTTTTTGAAGCGTAAAGAGATCTTGATCCCTAAGATGGCGCCCGCGCTTTGCGCGGTATGTAAAACGGCTCGAGCATTGATTATACGACCAAAGAACCACCAAAAGCTCTGCAAGACTTGTTTTATTGCCATCTTTGAAGCTGAAATCCACCATACAATCACGACAACATCCCTTTTCTCTCCAGGGGACAAGATCGCAATCGGTGCATCAGGCGGTAAAGATTCTACTGTCCTCGCATCAGTTCTCAAGACACTGAACGAACGGTATAACTATGGCTTAGAACTCGTTTTACTCAGCATAGATGAAGGAATTAAGGGATATCGAGATGACTCCCTCGAAACAGTCAAACGAAATGCCGTTCAGTACGACATGCCTCTGAAAATTGTGGGATACGATGAACTGTATGGTTGGACGATGGACCAAGTTGTTGAAGCCATTGGCAAGAAAGGGAATTGCACATATTGTGGAGTATTTCGACGGCAAGCACTAGATCGAGGGGCAAAAATGCTAGGTATAAATCATGTGGTTACTGGGCATAATGCAGACGACGTTGCAGAAACAATCCTGATGAATTTACTGAGGGGCGATTTGCCACGACTGGCACGAAGTACGAATATTGTCACAGGAGACGCGACAAGTGATGTACGACGGAGCAAACCACTGAAATATGCATATGAGAAGGAAATCGTTCTCTATGCGCACCACAAAAAGTTGGATTATTTCAGCACGGAGTGTCTATACAGCCCAGAAGCTTTTAGAGGAAGTGCCAGAAGTCTGATCAAGAACTTGGAGAGGGTCAGGCCAAGTGCCATCCTAGACGTCGTCCGGAGTGGAGAGGATATGGCGAGGCTAGTGCCAGAAGTAGTGACCGGAGTTAGCCAATGCAAAAGCCAGAAAGTCTCATTGTTGAATGCTGATGGCGAGGAGGAAGGCATAGGTGGCTGTGGTAGTGTCAATGGAAGAAACAGTGGCGGTGAGATGGCGGATATGGAGAAGAAGCTACGACAAGATGAAGAAGCATCAGCAAGGGAAATCGATATTACTACAACAATTAAAAACGAGTTGAATAGCCAACAGCATGACAGAAAAATAGAGAACAAACCTGAACGAAAGCAGGGCAAGAAACTTGTACGCCAAACTCTTGGAAACTGCAATAAATGCGGGTATATGTCGAGTCAAGACATATGCAAGGCCTGCACTCTGCTTGAAGGTCTCAACAAGAATCGACCCAAAATGGAAATTGCGGTGGATATTGAAGATGAAGACAGCTCTACGTTACGAAGGAGGATGGAAGGAATTGCTCTAGCTGCGGGTTGAAGTACATGCAAATGCAAAAAAAACAAAAGCAAATGGAGTTTTCACTCACAGATCCTAGTACTGGTATCATTAAGAGTTCAGCCTAACCATTGGTACACGGACCCCTGTACGAGAACGTCGTGATATAGGATGGGAACAAAATGAATATTCGATACGACAACTACTATCAGCATCAATCGAAAACCACGAAGGCCAAAGCCACCAGCAAGTGTCCGTAAAGGGCAAGTTACACGAGTTTCGGCAGTCAAAATGACACCGAAGATTTATGTTTCATTTTCAGCAAGCTGCTTTTCAAACAGTGGCCAAGTCGACCCCTAGAATTTGATGACTCAAACATCAAGCAGTCTAGGTAAGGTCAGGAACTTTAGGCGGAAGCAGCAACTCATCCTCGTCACGAACTTCCACCTTTTCAAGCTTAGACAATTCGGACCGTTCTCTACCCTGCCTTGCCTCTGGTTTGCATTTCATCGCACAAATCTTCCTAATAGAGAATTTTATCGTGGCTGTGTCTTTGCTGTTCCGTATTCAACCCAAGTATTCCCGACCAACAAACTCGCTGAAGCGACCCATTAACACTATCAATAAAACACTTCAAGTGATGAATGGACTAAATCCTTCTGTCCATGCAATCGAACTTTCCTCTCCGATAAGCCTCTGCCTATCAAACTGAGACGTACGCAAGATAAGCTGTCTCCTTGTAAATCCTCACGAGCTCTCACTTGCCAGTAAATATCAGCCTCTGCAACGACTCTCATAACCCTACACACCTTCCGGGTCATTATGCAAGCAGATTCAGATTAGTCACCTGATGAATGTAATCTTTACAAACCTCGTGAGTCCAAAGTATGGCCGACAAGTTACTCGAAAACACCACGAGAAAGGGATGAGAGGCGCAGGTTTTAAGTTGAAACATTGCTTGGGAGGATTCTGTCGATGCCGTTTGATCTTTCTTGGGAAATCTAATGATGCACATATTGTGTTCCAAGTTTATCAAGCAAAATTTTTCAGCCTTTTCTTAAAAGGATTTGTCTAGGTTCATTCGGTTTCTCGAAGAAACTATTGAAGCGTGGATCATGGCCCATTCCATGTCGTGGTAGGTGTAGTGACTGTTCAGAATATTACTTACTAGAAAATTTTCATAAACCATTCTGTTGATGTCGGTCTCTCTGTTCTTCTAGCTAAGCGCAATCATATCAAGCATTATGACCACAGCTTATCCAAGACTTAAAATATGGTTATTTAAGCGAGGCGTATCACCCCGCCCTAAATTTATTTTGAGATTGATAGTTGCTAACCTCAATATAGAGAGGCCTCTTCATGGATCAGTGGGATCGTTATGCGGTTAGAGAACGGAGGATTGCTTGGTGATGAGCCTCCTGCCTCGTAGACTATGATGACGTACAACGCTGAAGTTGCGCAGCATGCATCACCATTAATTTTTGCCATATTGTTCACACTTTAAGCTAATATCAAAGTTTCAATTTTAGAGTCATCACCTTTGCGTTTCGGTCCTTGAGGAAGTATATATATATTCCAAAGTGTCCCTTCCACCAAAGAATCAGCCACCAACCATCACTCTATCACTTCAAAGACCAAACTATTCAATCTTCTTTGTTGAACTAAATCTCCAATAGCCAAACGCTTTACCACCACAATCATGCAACTCCAGAACATCCTCGCAGTTTTCATCGCCGGCGCCTCTGTGGTAGCCGCGGCCCCAGCGGCCCCTCAAAGCAGAAACTTGAACTACCTCGAGGCTCGTGCAGCTCAAGCTTGCGACCAAGGATGGAGTTTCTGTGGTGTATGTTTCTATCTTGACCTTTCTGCTTTTGAGTTACCTCAGCGGCTTCCCGGTCAACACAACCAATGAAAAACCTAGCTAAGTTAAAGCAGGAATGCAACGGAACCAGCTGCAAAGTAGCAGGAATAAACTAGTAAGTCCTTCTCTTTCTCTTCCAAACCCATCCCCCATCTTTTAAAAGCAAAATCTAACATCATAGCAGTGGGTGCAGCATCGGCTCAGTAAGTAAACACCTTCGGACTTGAAACTTTCAGATATTCTTACAAAAATGGAATTATCAACATTGCTAATACTTCATGGTAGTGCACTAAACAAAGCGGAGGTGGGGATGGTGCTCACTGTGGTACTCACGGCACGCTTGCTCAGGGTCCTTATGAGTGCCCTGGGAATCGAGGATAGTAACTGGAACCTCATGATTAAAGTCTTGTGGGGTGAAGACTTGGCGATGAAAGTGGGGTGTGGAGGTAAAATAGGAGATGGGATTTATGGTTCTGATTCTGGTCAGGAGCGGATGTCTGTCACTATCCTATGGCTATGGTGGGCATTTCATTTATGTAGTCAGAAATTCGTAAACAAATTTGTCTTGTTCCCAAATCTGGTTTTCGGGTTTGTAGCCCTATCATCCAAAGTGACACCCTAAACTATAAGTAGTCCTTTTAGAAAGCTTCCCTGTTTGAACCTGGATTTTAAAATCCATCAACTAGAGTAATTTTTTTCAAATCAAACCATCTAGATAGGTGTGATTCTTCCCACTTGGCACTCTCAAACTGGCTTTTGACATGATCTCTGGCTTTCAATATATCAATTCTCCTATAAATATTATCGCTAACAAGTTTTAGAATCAAGAAACAAGTCAGTTGTTCAATATTTAGTTCACGTCGAATACACAAGCACTTGGTAACTAATTTATTTTGGGCATAATTGGAAGATTTTGCGTCAACTATAGCATCAGGAGCAGATATTATATCGAGTTATTGCTAAGTATATATAGTCCTTGCTCGATTCGTTAAGACTGTAAGATAGGCCTCTCACTATGATCGACCTAACAGGAATACGGAATCTTTGTGAATGAATAGAATGATCGTCCATAGATCCCATTCCATTGATTGTAATACACTTTGGCCCCAATTGCTCAGGGTGCAAGCTACTGAAGGTTGTGCTTTTAATTGAAGCCTAGGGCCACATGGGTACGCAATTCCGTTCTCGTCCACTACTTGGATTTTTTATCGGGAATATAATGTGAAATTCCTTGGATGAAAAAATTTCTTCAGAGGTTGTAATTAATGAATCTAAAGCTTCAAGCCGGAAAACTGTTTAGCAATACTAGAAAAGGCCAGTAGAGCATACAATGTCACCTGTCTGATAAGTTTAATGAAAGATTACAGTCACTTGTTTCGTCTCAAGTAATTATACTTACAATTTAGACGACCCGTTGAATGTCATATTCGAAGCATTCTCTAGGGGTTTGATTTTACAGTGTGGTGTATGAAGTGTTCGCTGTTGATCCTCTTCAAGTTTGAAATCTCTTAATTTGATCACAGTAAATATGGTCTCCATAATGACGGCTAGTTGATTAGTACTGTGAAATCCTACGAAATAATGAAAAAGGAGTGTTGAAGAGTGAACTTTGGTATCTCAAGACAGCACACCAGGTCACGTGGGTCTTGGGGATACCATTCTCCGTTCGACACAGATTCGGAAGACCGTATTAGGTAATTCCGACTTCAATCTCTTTGATGTTACTCACCGTCACCTTGCAGCGCGGTCATTACATTATGATATTAATCCATACAAGGTACCTGATAGAAGACTGACTAGCTAGATAAGAGCTACATCAGGTAGGTGTATGCTTCTTACAAATCACTTTACCCCACATCAGGATTGAACACAAATACAAATCCCTTTCCTGGTTCACATATTTCCCCCCTCTCCCCTCTCTATCTCCTGCTACTTTTACAGACGGGGTTTTTTTAAGTGAGACAATATTTCTCTGCTAATGATACTTGTCTTGCACAATGTCCTCCTTAACACTCACTACACTAATTCAGCACAATAATTCAGCACCACTAAACAAGCCCGAGGAAGTCATGCACCATGGCTTCAGTGGCAAAACAGAGGCCGCGATTGAGTTAGATCCACTACCTAGCAGCTTGATAACGAGAAATTCCCCTGTTGTCAAAAACAAACCCTTCCAGCGAACGGATTCTGAGAGATCAGGTCCTCCAGCTGCTGCGGTTATTGTGGACCAAATGCAAACAATATGGAATCCATACAAAAATAGATTCCGTGTATTAGGGTGCTGTTTCACTGGCTTCTCAAACGGAATGAACGACTCCGCTCCTGGAGCTTTACTTGCGAGCATCGAAAGGTACGTATCTACTATCACACATCTTAGTTGATACACTAATACCTACCAGAGACTACAAAATTAACTACGGTACTGTCTCTGCGATATTCGTCTGCAACGCTCTTGGATTCATAGCTGCTGCATTCTTCGTGAGCTCGCTGACCCAAAGATTCGGGCGAGCGAAAGCCTTGATCCTTTCAGAGGCTCTGCTTATTATTGGCTACATCATCATTGCTATCACTCCTCCTTTTCCAGTAGTAACAATTTCGTATGTTTCATAACTGCCCTCATCCAGTTATTCGGATTACTGATGTTATTGCTAGATTCTTCATCACGGGCATAGGAATGGGCGTCAATCTTGCCATCAGTCAGGTATTTTGCGCAAATCTCGCAAATAACATTGCCATGGTGGGCCTCTACCAAGGATCTTACGGAATTGGAGGAACTATATCGCCCTTGATAGCTACAGCTATGGTATCCCGTGGCTACATATGGTCACGATTCTACCTAATTGAACTTGGATTCGCAGTATTTAACCTCTTCTTCTCACCATGGGCATTTTGGAAGTATGAGGAGGAGTCTGAAGCCGATCAGTCACTTCCTTCACCAGCGAATGGACAAAGCCAAGCACAGGGTCAGCGAAGTGAGAAACGGAGATGGCGATCTTTCAAGACTATAATGTCTAACAAGCCCACTATTCTTGGTGCATGCTTCACATTTTCATATCAAGGTGCTGAAGTCGCAATTTCAGGTTGGATCATTTCCTTCTTGGTACAAATTCGGCATGGAGACCCAAGTAAAGTTGGTTATGTAACGTCCGGATTCTGGGCAGGAATCACAGTTGGCCGGTTCACGCTCAGTTTCCTTGCCCATCGTATCGGTGAACGCCTCTCTGTCTTCCTCTTCACCTTCGGCGCTCTCCTCCTCGAACTCCTAATTTGGTTCGTGCCCTCCATTCCTGGTGATTCCGTTGCGGTCGCTATTTCAGGTTTCCTCCTCGGTCCTGTTTCGCCCTGCTCAATTCATTTATATCAACGCCTTATCCCACGAAAGATGCAGATATCAAGTTTGAGTTTGATAGGCAGTGTAGGGAGCTCGGGAGGGGCGATTGCGCCGTTTATGACGGGTATGATTGCGCAGAGTGCAGGGACTTGGGTCCTACATCCGATTTGTATTGGGCTGTTTGTTGCGATGGCGGTGAGTTGGTGGGTTTTGCCTGAGCCGGAGAAGAGGGCGGAATAAGGTGGTGGTTTGGATTTGCTCAAGTAAGATCTGAAATCTCGTTAATGCCTCTAGTTATGCTAAAACTCCCAGTATCTATCTTCTAGATGTTTAAGAAATATACTTGCTTGGAAGGAAAGAATTTTTGGAATACTTCTAGCTCATTTTCTTGTCATAACTGCTATTCCATCATTGGAGGATCATCCGTGAAAGGAGGAAGTTTAAGCCCCGCGAAACTAGAAGTGTAGGAAATATCGGATATAAGTCAAAATATTGTTCATCTTAGCCTAACGTCATGAAATTTCCTAGGATCGCCAGTCAGCATCGAAGCATTACCATATATCCCAATGTAGCCTTCGCTTCTAATCTACCGAGCGAGCCCCTGAGAACCACATCAGCGTCATAAACACTTAACGATTTTCGATGCATGTTCTAGTTCTTATTCAGGTTTCCTCCATCTGCTTTATCGATGAATTATAGAGACACGCACTATGGTAAGTCCTTTAGTAGAACGGTAGCTTAAAACCACACAGCGGGCAATATTTGGCCCTAGTGCGTTTCCTACTAGCACTTCCCTTCAAATATTCTCCGGCCTCCGTTTCTCACTCCCGCGAACTTCTCAAACTCCTTACCTGCAGCACCATCTTAAATTACGGCATCTTGCCACGTAGCCATGATGGAGTAGGAGCAATATTCTACAGAGGCGGGGACTCGAGCTGCACGCAGGCTGCAAACGACATAGGACAGCACAGTTCATCTGCTGTGAACTCCGACTCCGATAATAGACCCCGAGAAGCCCTTACAAGAACCCAAGAATAGTTCCCGGCTCATCTCCAAGCCTCTGCCAGCAGCAGAGAGAATTCTAAGCATCAACGTAATTAACAAGCGATGGAATTACCGGGTGCCGAAGAGAAACACCTTGATGAAGAGAGCTAGAACACTGAGGAGCCGATAAACTTAAGCTTGTTAATAAACCCAAAATTTAAATACACCCCAACTATACCGACTTAGATGAAGGCCAGGCGGTACCCAACAAGGTTGATGAAATCCTAGAGTAAAAAAACAGTATGGAAAATTTCAACCCCAAAGGCCGTGACGAAGCGATACGACTATTCCAGAAGTTGCACTGTTTCTGTGTTGTGTTATTGACTGTTCCCCGAGCAAAGTTAGGATATAAATACTTGGCAGAGAAGTGTAAGAAATGACACTAGTTCACACTAATACAAGACACGAAAGATCTCAAACCCAGTGCTGGAATGAAACAACGATTGTGGACAGGCAAAGAAGATTAGTGAACCACGTTCAGGGAGTATGAGAGGTACTCAACACAATTGGTCTAGTTAACGAAACGCACTTCCTCCACTGTGGGTTCCTAAGCCTTCCACCTGGGATTCCTGGCTTTAATTGTCTTCTGTGGTTACTTCCATAGCCGCTATGAACCTTCGATCTAAGAGGGGAAAGTCGGCAAAATAATGGCGACACATATTTGTAGGGTACATCAATAGGGTTTGCTTTTATTGAAAGCCAAGTCAGCACTGTCAGCGTTGAGAAATTGTCAAGTATTCCCTAGATCTTGCAGACTGTAACTCAACATGCTTCAATGATGGGTTTCTGAAAGCAGGTCTTGATAGGCTCATTTGAGACGAGAAGAAATTGCACGCCATTAAAACGTTAGTTAATGCCAATTAAAGCACCTCAAAACATGATCAGACGTATTTCCACTCTGAGATATAGACTAGACGTCGTCCAACCTGCCCCAAAAACGCCACAATGCATAGTACGTCCATGAACCTTGAATACAATCACAATTGAGCGAGGGAACGTATTCCCACCTGTTCCTTCCTTCTCCGTATCTCTCGTCTCGTTCTCATTCGTATCATTCCAGTATTAGGTATGACTCCTGTAACTGGACTCACAACGCCAACACCGAGTTCTTCGTAAGTCGATCAATTTCCGTCTATGTTCCCGCTATGTACCGTATCAAGGACTTGCCCAACCACCCGCTACATCGACCCATTCTGCTAAACAGGATCCCTGCTTGCCTTCTACATCAACAATGTCGGTATCACATCTACATCTACAGCCAACACCGTTTTCTTTTGGTGCGTCCCAGTTCTCCCAGTATTCGTCTTCCTCTTTTCGTTTCTTCTCATCGAGCGTAGTCTTTTCAAGGAACGGCGATCGAGGCATTTGACGAGCCGGGGCGTTCGCAGGACAATGCTGGATGGTGGTATGTCGGTAACCGAAATCACGGAAGTAATGAATGTCGCGGGGTGCAAGAAGGGCACCAGCAGCAAGCGAGTGAATTGGAGCATCACCCCACTACTTTTGTTAGCATAGTGTCCTTGATTAGCAATATCGATAAACTTACCCGCTCCATCCAAAACCCTCCACTGCGATCCATCATCTGGAAGAAGTCCTCATATGCCTTACTTCTGAACCAACTGAGTCTTGCAATTTCGAAATTCGACCAGAAATGGCACATGTTATACTTTTCGCCTTCCATTGCCTCTGGGTCAATGTCTGGCAGAGAAGTGTGACCTGGGTCGCTTCTGAGGATGTCTTCTGGTAGTCCTTTTTTGTAGTTGGGGTCATCTTCCGGAAGTTCTTTTGGCTCTTCTGGTTGTGGCTCAACAAACATTTCCCAAAGGCCCTGAGATGTAATATTGTTGACCCTCTTGTATGCTGATGCATATCGGAAAATATTTGGCACAGTTTCCTTTAGTTCCTTAACCGCGATTGTGAAACCATACGTTTTATTCGATTCAATCATCTTAAGGAATGGATCACTGTAGCAAGTTAGACACGTCTAGATCATCCAGGAGCATGGCACATACTATGTGATATCGCAGAAGTACTTAATCTCTGGTTCCAATCGCCAGTACCACTCATACTTCGCCAACAGTTCGTGCTTGTAGAAAAATCTACATCACGTCAGCTCGAAATTCTTAGTTTGTCTTCAATGCACACATACCCTGAATAGAATCTGCACATGGCATGGTAACTTTCCATTCCACCATACATAATAGCAGCATCTCCTTGCTTTGCAATACCCTCCCTAGCGACTTTTGGGTCGATCCAATCTGGGAACCCCCAGGCTTTCGGGTCGATAGTTCCAAATTCAACCGGCGCACTTGTGTAATTCGTGATGGTTTCTTTGAATGTCTCGTTGAATTCGGCGTCATTCAGGAAGACATAGGGGTAATGGTACCACCTATTGAAATGTCGCTCGATGGACTTGACGGATTGTATGACACCCTCCAACTCCTTATTTCTCGCTAGCACTACGAATGCTGCATTCGCTCTTGGCTGAGATGTATCTGGCTCTAAGCAGCCAGTCACGAAGACCTTGTCATGTTCTTCGCTGATTTTTCTAGAAACAAGAATTATTAGCACAGGCTAGATATCAATTATGAGACAAGGATGAACAAACCTAATAGCTGGTGGCGCTCCAGCAGGCATTAATATACCGACTCCTGATTTAGGATGTCGGACAAACAGCACCAGTATCAACACAACTACCATACAAGGAAAAAGCAGAACGACGCCGAGAGGTATAGAAATGCTCGAATTGCCCTTTAACCTGAGCGGCCGCCGAAAGAACGCCAGTCTCGATGTAACTTTCTGTTTCGTCTTGCCCTCGTCCATCAATGGGAGTTTGGGTGCTGGAGGCGTCCTCTTTATGAATCTCTGTACGAACCCCATTGTTGCGGTGCCGTATGAAGAGCGAAGATTTTGTCGAAGTTGAATAGGGGGGCTGTCGTGGGCCCCAAGTTGGAGCAGCAGAGGTTGACAATCAGGATATTACAATATGTATCTAGAAAACGCAAGATCGAATGGAAAAGGAGAAGATTGAACGAAGTTGTATCCCTATCTCAGCAAGTCCTGATCGATGCTGGTAACGAGCGGATGGAGGAGATGTCCTCTGCGAAAGAAATACTTTGCGATGACGCGTCTGAGATGCGGTGCTGTACCTTCTGCGCTGTGGTGCGGACGACTCGAGTTGATAGATTATGGCATTCAATGCATGGAGTCAAGGCTGTCGAGGCCCAGGACGACGGGGTAGAGGTAGTTTGTGGTTGTGGACAGAGGTCGTTTGCTTGTGTCTTCACGATAGGAGGTCGCCAGTAAAGATGCAGTTGCATGCCAAGAGGTACAGGGGCATAAAATCTCGGCTAAAGTGTTCGACGAATTTCAGGAAACCTCCCTGTAATTTTTGTTGAGAGATAGGAGGTCGTGATTAGAGTGGCGGTTTCGATCAATTGGCATATGGAAAATAATGCTACCGCATCGCAAAAGCTCCCACCCACACATTAACGTCTTATCCGAACAAAACTGGGGTGGACGGGATACCATCAACAGCGCTATTCCAGGACATCATCCTTCTCCTGGCCTAGCTGAAAGTAGAATGCCAAGACGAAACTTTTTTGTTATCGATTGAGGCTGAACACATGCCCGAAGAACGTTGAAGCTTGTATTCTGTACACTACTCAAGAATTCCTTTGCATTCCGGAACCCTGGAACGAATTGGAGCTTGCCACAGTTATTGAGAGCTCTGACTTTTGATACAAGTCCTTAGCCAAGGAGCTGTGAAAGCAGGCGACACCCTCGACTTCCGTAAATTGCGGTAGGCTTGTTAAGCTCTTCCTTTCAATGCAACATTCATGACATCCTCTCACATAGGAGGAGGAGTGCACGAATAAGAAGACGAAGACTTGCTGCTACTACTGTGATTTCGAGAAGCATTTGAAATTGTTTACGAGCTTACGAAATCGCTCCTTCAAGCACTCAAATAACCTCAAGTCTGTCAGAACCTAATTCATCCTGCGATTAGAAGTATTCGGGACCAACAAGCGCATTCCTATAAGCAACAGTGTCACCATGTCCAAAATCACCTCCAAGAACCTCCACTATGATGATAGTCTTCCACCATTCCTCGCACGTCTTAAAGCTGGCCAAGCATCCTCGGATGGTCGCCATGAATTCGCCGTTGCGCGACCTAAGAAAGCTCGAAATCCAGAAGATGATGCAGAAGATGAACCCGTCTACTTTAACGAAGATACTGGGGAAACTTTGACAAAGAAAGAATGGGAGGACAAGGAAGCTGGTGAGGATGCACAGGCCGACGCTAAGGTAGAGACTGGAGATAGTGTCGACAAGGAGGAAGAGAAAGACACGAGGGAAAACAAGGAGAAGGAGAAGCTCGCAGCTATCGGCGCTAGCAAAAAACGGAAGGTGGGCAAAGTCATAGGTGGAGATGATGAGGATCAGGATCACGATATTGAAAGGGCAGCAAAAGCTGTAGCTGCAATAAGTGGTAAACCGGAAGCGGGAGGCAAGAAGTCTGAACCTGCAAAATCAAAAGGCAAAACTGGGAAGAAGGGTAAGAAGATCAAGTTGAGCTTTGGAGATGATGAATGATCGTTGCGATTCGGTCTAAAGCTACGAATTCCCCCAAACGAGAGTAATGAATTACGACTTTGTAATAGGAAAATCCTTTCCTAAGATGGAAGTCTCCATAACAGTCATAAGTTCATGGCTAAAAGAAGACCTTTATCTTCTCCTGCGTCCCTTTAAAGCGGTCCGTTTGAAAGCATAAGAGTGGCCATCAAACCAGCAGCAAAGGAGAGCCCAACGAAATTAAGCCACGGTGACCATGAATGGGTCCCCTGGGCACTCGATGATCATGGTTAATTTATGGACAACGATCTCACTCTACAGGGAAATGGCAGCATGTCCAGGGCTCGAGTTGGAGCATTCTTGCCAAAAGAGAGTGGAACTTGTCTGTTGCGGTGTTGCTAAGTAACTCTAAAAAGATACCCACGAAGCAAAATCACAAATTTGATGCAGATTCTAAGTCAATCTACACTAGGTCTTGAAGCCGGCACCTTCACACATTCAGGGAACAAATGGTTTTATCGTTCCATTCATCATCGCCTAGCTAGCAAATCGTCCTGTCCCCTTCTTCCTCCACCCTAAATACATATTTAGTATGCACTCCAGATCCAGCTAAATAAAGCTCCAGCTCAAGCATTAGCCCAATACGCGCCGGGAACAGCTAAAATCGCCCACCCTTGTGCAACGAGGAAAAACATAATGCCATGCCATGCATATGCCAAAGCCAGAGCCAAAGATCCAGAGCCAAGCCAGCCCAGTCCCACGAACGATTTCCGTCGCATAGCACATAGTCATAATAAACGCCTATATTCAGAGGAAACTATGAGATTTTGGCTATCGTGGTCGTGTATGTGTAATGAAAACGAGAATTATAAATGTCTCCATTCGATGCCATTGCCTAATAGATTTGTTGCGAAACAATGAAGAAACGGGGGATAGGTTGGCGATATGCTGAAAGGATGAAATTTTCTCGAATATAGATGCTTTCATGCCGTGACGTTTGGTAACTATGTCTGCATGTTGATGATAACCATTAAGCAGCTTGTCGTGAGCTAGAGACGAAGTCCCAGAGCATTTTGACAAGGGATTCGGGGAGGGTATATAGGTCGACGTGGAATTCGCCTTCTGTTAAGCACATATAAATTAGCCAATGCTCATGATGTCCATTTCGAATTCTCTGCCATGAGGCAGACTAGAAGGAATGTGGGAGAAGTTAAGACTTACGCTCAATATCATTCTTGGTATAGGTCTCCTCGCTCTTATTATCATGTATCATCTGTACCACATGTAGCAAATCCTCTTCCCCAAGCTTCACCAAGCCTTCCGCCAGCTTTTCCATATCTACCGCCCCCTGCTGTCTCTTCCTTTTCTTCTCACCGTCCTTCTTCCGCGCTCCATTTTCATCACCCGGTACAGGTCCACTGTCTCTCAGAAGATTGATCAGGGCTGCAGAGGGATTCTTAAAGGAGACCGTGTGCTTGGATTCGTAGTGTGGCTTGGCGAAATTGAGGTCGTGGGCGAGGGTGTTCTTGCCGCCCTTTTCGGTGGTGTAGAGGTCGATGGTCATATCAAATTCACCCCATCCTTCATTTTCGCAGCGGAATGGCGCCTCATGAAAGGCTATGTGCAAACGTCAGCCACAGGCCCTTATTTACTACTCCTTCCAGACGTTCACAGCCAAGAAAGAGAGCGAATTGGCACACATACTCTGAATAGGATTTGCGAACGAGGGATGAAGATTATAAACGGCCTTGGTGAAGCAGGTCGCGGGTTTCTCATTGCCAGCTTCGTCGAGGAGGAAGATCTCAATGTTCCAGCTCTTCATAGGAAATCCCTCAACTTCAGAAGGCTTGTCACTATCGCGTATAAAACTATCAGCCTACATCCTTCCAATTCTTCATCAATCAGCGCAAGAGAAAAACATACATATTTGCCTGCTCCGTAACGAGCTTCACAGTGCGCTTGATCTGCATAAACCAACATCGTCAGCCATCTCTCCACCCCTTTCTCTTGTATTCTGATCTTCGTAGAAAGCGCATCGAAAGGCACAAGAGGAAACTCACATCCGCGACCATCTTGACGGTGTTTTTGGGTAGTTTGGAGATGAATTGCGTGGAGAATAGGGTTCAGGCGGTTTGCGGCGACGCGACTGACGTCCAAGGTTCGCGACAATTGGTGGGGTTGCGGTTCGCGAAGCCTGGAAGGTTGAACCCGGGGACAGGAGGTAGACACCTGACCTATAGGGCTGCAAGTTTTAACCTTTTGATAGAGTTAATGGTGAAGGTACATCCGAAAGTGAAAATGGATTTTATGGTAGTCTAAATCAGAAGTAGTATAATTTAACAAGAGTTTTCTTTTCCATGCTCTTTGTGTTGATTGAATTTTATCTAGAAACTGAAACTGAAGGAGCACAGGGTCTAGTGCCGTTAATCAAATCGACAAAGTAATGTTGGGATTTTTTTTTATTCAGGATGGTGGTAGAAAGAGTAAAGGAGGAGATAGAGCGAGTTTATAGGGGTGGTGGGTGGTGGGTTAGAATATGTAATGCATGAATCTGTGATTTCATAAGGTTGAGTGACAAAACTGAAGTTGAGCGAGAAGATTTTCAGTTCAAAGATCCTAAAATTTACCTCAGACATACTTGCATGTGAGATGGGCCGCATAAAAACCAATGCAATGACAGCAGTTCAAACGTAGGCAGGTTGCACTAAGTGCATACCTTGTGTTGAATTCTCTAAACCATTTGACAGGTGGTTTCTAAGGTGGAGCTATTCGTGAAAAAACCGGGCTAGAGAGATACCACATCGAGAAAAATACTAGGGGGGACAAAGAGGGACTGCTATTTAAGTCTAACTACAACCTAACCTAAGCTTGCCACAATTCTCATGACGAGCAAAACGATCGGATCTCAAAAGCATCCCTTCCAATCCACCGCCATCATCAGATCTATGATTACTCCATGGATGAGGGGGAAGAAACTAATACCAAGACCGCCAGATTTGTCAAGGTAGAGTATAATTGGGGCTGTTTACATGGGGAAGTTGCGCTTTTCTTTATGAAAAAGCATGCTGGTTTTCGGGTATGAGGGGCTCGGGCGTGAAAGAAGTCCAGGCAAAGATGTTCGTGACTTTCGTAATCGAGAAGGGTATTTTCGTTATCGAATCCAATCAAGTCCTTCCCATATTATGGAATTTTGGCTGTTAAATTAAGCCTTTGCGAACAGGGCCTCGTTGTCTTGTTGGGCCTTGATGAATGCTTCCTTGAAGAGGTTCGCGTCTGTAAATTGTGTTAGTTGAAGTACAAACACTTCCTATAGATTCAACAACTTACTTTCAGAGTTGGCAAATCGAATGGCAAGAGTGCAAGCCTCTGGTTCCCCCTCACTAACATCAGCAGCAGCGTTCCACACCCATGATCTGTCCGAGCCAACATTTGGGGAAAGCTTCATCTCGGGAACAACTATCAATAATTAGCCCCCGTCTCTCGTAAATAGCCTCCAAACTAGTGACAACATACTGTAGTGGTTGGCGCAAACCTTCAAGGTCTTGTCTCTTCGCATAACCAATCTCGTCTTCTGGTTGTCTTTGTGCTTCAAGAGTCTAACATCACCAGTTCCGCGCTCCTTCCACTCGTTGTTGCTCTTGTCAAACTTGAACAGCTTGGCGCGCATCTTGAAGAGTTGCTCCTCCATTTCTTCATTGGTCTTGACTTCGACTTTCTCGGTGAGACGGATGACTGGCTCGAAGTGGACGTCTTCAGATTCTGGGGCTTCCTCCTGCATCACAAGCAATATCAGCAAGCGCTCTTCTTGTTCCTTATACAACTCTATTGTACGCCTTAACATACCTCAGGATTCTCCTCAGCAGCAGCAGCCTTCTGTGCTTTTGCGCTCCCGGAGTTCTCACCACGGTCTTCATCCTCATCCTTCTTCTCTTTCTTGGCACCACCTCCAAACATGGAGAAAACATTGTCGGCGACACCAGTGGCGGCGGAGGTAACAGTGGTAGCGGTAGTAGTCGCAGCGCTGGTAGCTTGTTCAGTCAAAGTCTACACAAGAGATATCTCATCAGCAAATGCTCAAAATCAGATCACCCCTCCTTTGCAACCCCTCCACACCGCGCAGCCTTTGGCCCTCGCCCACCCTCAACCTCAAACCAAAGGAGAATAAAACATACCGCGCTCTCTGGCTTCGTCTCATCCTCAACTTTGGGAGCAACCTCTTCCTTGCTCTCAACCTTGGGCTCCGTAGTTGCGCTGGGGGTAGTATCCGCCATCTTGACTTTTGCTTCTGTTGATCTAACCTAACTTAAGCTTACAAGGCGGCGCGGCGTAGTTGATGCAGTGATGCAGTAATACTGTATGGAGAGTAAAGGTGCACAAGCTTGGTCGAACACGTAAGATACTGTGCAGCTGTCGTGGCGTAGGTAAAAAACGATGTGAGTTGTCAGTCGTTGAACCTGGAAGGACAAAATAGAAGGTCCCTTCCTCATTTGTTGTTTTGATCTCTGTGGATGTTCCCAGCTAAGCGAGCTGATTAGGCCTTAGCGTGATGCCTATCGTACCCCTGAAATATTGCCCCTCCTCAGAATTTTACATCGAGCCCCTCTGTAGAATTTGTGAGCCGTGGGGCATAAGATTTAATATGCAGTAGTGTAAAATTTCATACTTTTCAAATGAAATTCACATACCATAGAAACTTACATTGGCAAATTGTTGGGGTGCATAGGATGAGCCACATTGTTTTTCTTACCCCACTTCTTGTCTCACCACAACTCTTAAATCAACAACGGAAATCATATAAGCTAGCTCGATACTACCACGCACCAGATTGCCATTTACTGGATTTCTCTCGGCAGTGCGCTACTGAAGGATTTGAATTTAGGTTAAAGGTCAAAGCCTCAAATTATCCCACTTGTAAAATTGAAAGGATATGAGAAGGGTATGTTGCAATAACTAAGTGAACTATGATACCCCAATACACCAGCAATAAGTGCCTTAGCTTAACCATGGATATCTCTCAATCTCAATATGTGTCCTTGAGAGTACTCAAACCAGCCATGCTGGATATACCTAGTCCGATCCACACTATACCCAGCTCAAGAATCCATAACTCCAAAACAAGACAGCAAAATCCCCCCCAAACCCCATCCGCAAGAGGCAAACACAATACGTTCAGACCTTCTGCTTTCTCCCCAGTTTCTTTGCTGCTCGGGCTTCCTTCTTCGCCGATTTCTTGGCGAGCCTATCAGCCCATTTCTTCTTATCTAGCTTCTTGTCCTTCTGACTACATCTCCTGGACTTCTTGCTCGCACCCTGCTTGCTCTTCTTCAATTCCTCAGTCCTAGATCTAGAAGCTTCTAAAGCTGCTTTCTCATACGCCTTATACTCCTCTTCCTTGCCCTGCATCCTTAACCAAACCAGTTTAGATCTAACTTGAGCCTTAAAGATACCCTCGTTCAAAGGCTCTTGAATTGAGTTCAATTCAGCGATGTTTTCCGCAAGTTTGGATTCCGCTTCCGTCAACCGAATTCCTAATTCCTTGGAAAGAATGGCGCTTCGCTTGGCAACTTCCATGGACATTGCCTTGGCCAAGCTTGTGATGCTCTCTGTTGCAGAGGATGCCTGATCAACAGCCGCCTTTCTTACTTCCTGTAGCCGATTGAGAGTTGACTGAGATTGAGATTTGGCGTCCTCAACGATCTTTTCAGCTTTCAATCTTACATCAGACATAGCAGGATCCACTCTGCTGAACTCTTCAGAAAATGCAGCCGATACCTTATCAACAAGGTTCTGCCATGATTGGAAAGCAGAGGTACCGAAGTCCACTTGGAAGGTCTCGTTAACTCTTGGTCTTCTCTTAGTAACAATGGAGATGTTGAGTACCCCATAGGCATCTTTCTTAGATAGCAACAAAACTATACCTTCATCCGAACTGTAGGCGCGTTCTGTGTCAACAGTATCATTATCTCTAGTGATGTTGACTGACATGGCCTCCTTTGTCAACCAGCTCAACTTCGTAGCTGAGGGAATTCGAATCAAGATTTCTCTGTCACCGAGAATTTCTGCAGAACAGACAGATTTGTTGAGAACCTGTTGGCTAGCGGTAAATTTCTGGGAAGTCTTTCCAATTTCCATAGATGGGACGACTGCTAGGCTGTTTGGTCCTGTCGGCCTCGACTCTGTAACAGTTATTGTGCGAGTAGAGGTAGCTACCGTAATTGAAGTAGATGTCGAGATTGAGCTCAGTATAGAAATCGATGAAAGAGGAGAGGGTGTGGAGGAAATCGGAATGTTAGATACAATCTTACTATTGATAGAGATTGCGGGATTCGATGAAGAGGAATAGCTCGGAAATCCCGTTAAAAGTGCAGTGATCACGCTCAGAAGGAGCATGCTGACTGGAAGAACAGCGCCCCACACTGGTCCAGTTTGGTTGCGGAAGTTGTTGACACGCTCAAGAAAACTGATTGATGTCTTTTCATCTTCCGGAGCAGGAGCGCTGTTAGTTTCCACCTTGGTAGGCATGGCAACAGGCTGTGGTAGCTCAAGTGGCTCGTGCAATCCAGTCAAGTATGCAAGATTCCTATTCATCTGCCTAGCGTCGATGTTTAGAAAAGAAGCAAGATCAATAGGAAGACGTTGGTGGATAACATTTCCTCGGCCATTGATGTCTCGTGATTCCAAGCACATATGGATAGCGTGCTGGTCAAGAGACATACCTTGACGTTGATCGAATAGCTGCTGGTGCGAGATGACAACTGAAGGAATGCTGTGCCGACTCATGAACTGTCTTGCAATAGCTCTGGTCTTTCTAGCATCTATGTCATCCGAATCAGAACAGTAGAAAATGGCGATCTGAGGCAACTCCCAATGTGGCTCAATGATAAAGGTTTCTTGGTCAGGAACTGAGTGGTAACAGTAATTGTCCTCCAAGGTCAACTTGATAACGTCGGGCTTCTCAGGAGCATCTTCGAACTTAAGTGTCTGTGCGAATATACAGTCTTCCACCTTAATTTGGTAGCCAGATGAATGCATCAGCTCGATTTCTGGTGTACGTTCAGAACCAAAGGCCGATACCGGAACAACATTGTATAGCTGGGAAGCAGAGTGACGAAGGTGTTGTGCTCGTTTGCCTCCCTCGACGGAAGCAGTCACGGAACTTGCAATCTTGTGAATGATGTCTTGTTTAGCTGAGTGACTTCCAACATATAATATTCGAAGAGGATCTCTGGTGGAAAGACCCTGCTTGGTCATGGTTTGTCGAATAGTACCAACCAAACGCTGAGGCGGCGTATGAAGCATTAGATTTTTGACAATCTTAGCCGTATGCTCCTCACTGAAGTCGGTGATAGTATGCTTTACCGAGACATTCTCGGCGCCAAGGCTGAATGGTTCTTCGAATTCGATGGAGTCCACGAGAGGTCTGCTACAGTCCTCGTTAACGATAGCAGAGCTCCGTGCTATTGGTGTGTCGAAAGATTCATCGGCTGGATGGTCGAGCCCAGAGTATGCCGGAATCGGAGCACTCTCCTCTTCATCACCACTTTCACTTTGCTCTGTATCTGCGATGCTGGCAACATCGTCCGGACGGCCGAAGTCTGTGGAGGCAATGGATTCTGTCCTATTATCATCACGGCTTTCGGTATCGGTATCTATAAATTCGTAGGCAGACTCCCCAAGGATACTTCCGTCCTCACTCTGTGGGGACATTTTGGCGGCGGCAATACTTGCAACCCAGCTGGTTACTCGTTCGTCCGTCGCTAGTATGGGAAATCGTAGGATGCTCGAGTCTTTCGAAGAGTCGAGCGTGGGAGTAGTTGGATCTGATTTCGAGGCTGCGGGAGGGTCACTAGAAGTTTCCATAATCGTTAGCCTTACGGAATCATGTCATAGAACAAGACATGGAATCGTAAAAGTAGTGGAAGGTCGTAGAGTAGGTTGAAGTGATTAGAAAGTAAACATGAATCCGAAGAAGAAGAAGAAGAGAAAGCGTACAGTGGGATATTCAATGACTGGCTTCGCGTGGTGTACCAAAGAACAGCTAGCTAATATGGTCCTGCCTGATGGGTTGCCTGCTGGCAGTGTCCGGGCGTAATCCCTCGCCGCCTCGCTGTCTCAGGAATGGTGTACAAGAAGCGTCTTGATCCAAAAAGCGCGGGTGCTCGACTGACAGAGCTTAGATCTGCAAGATGCATTCAATAACAAGATATGAAGGACAGGAATGGAGGATGAGGGCATTCGTATGAAGGTGTCGTCGAGCATGGAGCCTAGGATGGAGGGGTATTGCGCATGCGCTAAGACCTCATCTCATTGGCGATAAGGAGAGCCTATCCGATAACACGGCAGGAAGAGTCACATATTTCTAGAAGCCACATTACCTTTTCTCTGTGAGTTACTGCACAAATTAATATACCAGAGTGTCACCTTATCACTATCTCGATGTTTGCATCTTCTTTACTCTAAACAATACTCTTGGAGACAAAGAAACCCCCCAACTTCGCTGCTCTTATCGGCCAGCAGACGGGGGGTTACATCAGCTTAGCTTAAGCCCGAGGGCTAAATATTTAGTGGAATAGCGATCACGGGGTAAACCCCAGTCTCCACTTTGGGCAGCCAAGAGGATCTTCTAAAGAAGGAATTGCATGATGTTTCTATCCAATCTATGCTAGCCATCTATTGTTTATACAATCCATCAAAGGTAACAAATGCCGTATGCTGAACTCCGTGAATTCATTCCAGCCTATTCAGCGACCCAGACGGCAGCCATTCCCATTCCTGTACCAATACACATACTCGTGACACCAACCCTCTCCCCTCTCCGTCTCAGCTCGTACAGTAATGTGGAAACCTGGCGAGCTCCAGTGCAGCCCAGCGGATGACCGAATGCGATCGCACCACCCTTGGGATTGATCTTACTCTGATCTATGCCCAACTCATTTGCGCACCACACACACTGACTGGCAAAAGCCTCGTTGATTTCGAAAATGTCGACATCATCCTTGTTAATACCAGTCTTCTCAAACACCTTTGGAATTGCTGCCCAAGGACCGATACCCATAAGTAATGGAGCAACACCAGCAACTGAAGCCGCAACATACTTCCCTAGAATCTTCTGGCCAAGCCTTTCAGCGGTTGAACGCTTCATGAGAAGCACTGCTGCTGCACCATCGCTGATCTGAGATGCATTTCCAGCATGGATGGAACCATCCTTGGCAAATGCAGGCTTGATCTTGCCGAGACTCTCAGCAGTGATGCCAGGTCGAACACCATCGTCTTTGGAGACTGTGATTTCCTTAGTCTCGCCAGACTTGGGATCTTCCCACTTGACTTTCAATGGAGCGATTTCCTCATCGAAAAGTCCAGCCTCTTGTGCCTTCAGTGCCTTTTGGTAAGAGGAGGCAGCAAATGCATCCTGAACATTTCGTGAAACATTGCGGTCCTTAGCCATCTGCTCAGAAAGGACTCCCATAGGAACCTTGCAGTTGGCCGATTCTGGGTGGGCTTCTAGGAGGTCTGAAAATTCAGTGACAGCACCAGGCCTACAAGAGTAGTTGTTAGCTAATATCACATTGACCACAGGGAGTTGATGCACTAACCCATACTGCGAACTCATACTCTCCACCCCAGCCCCAATACCCACCTCAATCATCCCACTACTTATCGCATTCGCAATATCCACGCAGGCCTGCAGACCCGACGAACACTGTCTATTCAAACTCCTCACCGCCGTGCTGACTGGGAACCCAGCAACTAACGCCGCAGCCCTGAATTCCGTCGCACCACCGCCAGGAGGCAAGACCGAACCAACGGCAATATCCTCCACCAGTTTAGGATCGATC
Source organism: Tricladium varicosporioides (assembly GCA_021365295.1). Classification (NCBI taxonomy): domain Eukaryota; kingdom Fungi; phylum Ascomycota; class Leotiomycetes; order Helotiales; family Tricladiaceae; genus Tricladium; species Tricladium varicosporioides. The sequence goes on along the minus strand of JAJTIW010000013.1, from coordinate 950,663 downwards.
TGCGAGCGTTCGAGCAAGGACTGGAAAGCACCAACGAGGAGGTCTGCCGCGGCTGTGTCTTTGAATCCTCCCTTTCCGCCTTTTGTGAATGCAGTTCGGAGACAGGCTGTTACGACGACCTGGGTGGGGATATCAGCTTATGAAGAAATATGAAGGGAGGAGGGGCATACATCATCTGGGTTCTTCTGTAGGATTCTCGCCCGAGCAGAACTAGTATCTCCCCCCGTAGGCACAATCTTGCTTTTACTCCCAACCAGGTGCCCTGAGACTTGTGTGAGACGTTTCTGTGCTAATTCTCAATGTCAGCCTCGCTCTCCCATCCACCAGTTCTTGCTCTTTGCAAAACATACCAGCAGACATTGTGGATGTCTTTTCTTTCTAGAAATTCCAAGTCCTAGTATCTTCAGAGGGGAAAGTGTTGCTCTAAAAACAATGTCGAGGGGAGAATGTCGATGTCAAATAAGGAGAAGGAAGTGGTTTGGACCGAGATGGTCGGACAGCTTTCATCACTCTCTTCGTCAGGATCTGGGGTAGGAATGTGGCTGCCGAGGCTCGATTTAGAGATCCCTGATTGGTTAGTTGGGCTAAGTGGGGCTCAAACCCGATTTTCACATGCGAGGAGGATTGGGGACCAAGAAAAATTACTGTCACGCGCGTGGTGGATCGGGATCAGGATGTAATCGAGACATAACAGTGGGAGTGAGATTTACATGTGAGTGTGATCTGTGCTGCTTTGATTTGACTCTGATTTTGGGGGAGGGGAGGGGGAAGCAATTCTTCAGTCGTTGCTATGTTTGTAATCCCCCTTTCTGGAATCATAACTTACTTTACATCAATGCTCTATCCGTTACTAGAGTAATTTTAGATTAAAAAAGTTAAAGCTCCTTGGATTTCTAGTCTATCGATGTTAACATCTATATAGTTGTAGCTTTTTCTTTTTTTAAAAACAAATATATATAATATATTAAAATATAAAATTTGTGTCAATTGCCAAAGGCAGGCTCTAATCCGTTCATGAATGTGTATACACATGAAAATCCATGAGACTATTCACGGATAACATAAGAGAATATGACCAGCGGTGCCCTTATAGTTTGTATTATATCTATTATTGTACATATATTCACTATTCCAATTCAGTTCGGCGTCCTGTCGAACCACAATACTCCCTAATTTCGTCTCATCAATCATCACTATCTACTATCCAAAATTCCGGATTGCTCCCCGCGGTATATACTCCTTTCCATCTATTACTCGCTCTCCTCTGCGTTATCAAGCACCCACCCCTTACTCATCTCAACAGCCTGTGTCCACTTCCTAAACATCATCCTGCTCTTCTTCTCATCAACTTGCGGCGTGAAAATTTTTCTGTCTTCCCTATTTATCTCTTTTAGCTCGTCAAACTCTTTCCAGATATTAACTGCGAAACCGGCGGCAATGGCTGCCCCAAGGGCGGTGGTTTCTCTCATGACAGGTCGGTCGACGGGTATGCCGATTATATCGGCTTGGGTTTGCATGCACAGGTCTGAGTTTGACATGCCTCCGTCGACAGCTAGTCCTCCAAGTTTGTGACCCGAGTCTTTTTCCATCGCGTCAAGGATTGCTTTCGTTTGGTAACAGGTTGCCTCGAGTGTGGCTCGGGCGATGTGACCTCGTTGAGTGTGTGCGGTTATACCAACTTTATTGGTGTTAGCAATTGACAAGCATATACAAGTGATTGAGCTTACAGAGTGTTCCCTTGGCGTCATCAATCCAGTAAGGTGCAAATAGACCACTGAAAGCAGTCACGAAAACGACACCACCATTGTCTTTTACTGTCTCAGCCAATTCTGTAATCTTGCTCGAGTGTTTGATAAAGCCCATGTTGTTCATCAAAAACTTCACACCAGATCCAGCCACCGCTATACTACCTTCGAGAGCATAGATTGGTGGTCTTCCTCCACCAAAATCATACGCAACGGTGGCTAGAAGTCCGTATTTTGAAATGACAGGCTTGTCGCCAACATTATAGAGCAGGAAACATCCAGTACCATAGGTATTCTTGGCCTCACCAGGAGAGAAGCCACATTGGCCAACTAAAGCTGCTGATTGATCACCAAGGCAACCAGTAATTTTTTTTCCCTTCAATGTTCCATATGCAAGAGCGCCGAAGGCTTCTGGGTCTGAAGAAGGCACAATTTTGGGTAACTTGAGCTTGTTCTTGTCGAGCTTAAAGAACCCAAGCAGTTTATCGTCATATTTGAGGGTGTGGAGGTTCATAAACATGGTACGTGAAGCGTTGGTTGTGTCCGTAACATGAATGCCTCCCTCCTTTCCACCATTCAATTTATAAATCAACCAAGAGTCGACTGTACCAAATGAACATCTGCCCTCGTCGTATGCATTCTTAACAGCCTTGACATTTTCGTATAACCAAAGGAATTTAACGCTAGATGGATACGTGGAAAGCGGCAGGCCACAAAGGTCTAATAATTCATCAGCGCCCCCCCGTAGCTTCAACTCTCGAACAAGCGAGGTTGTCCGTGTATCAGGCCAAACAACGGCATTGTATAATGGCTCGCCAGTATGTGTATCCCAGCAGATTGTTGTTTCTCTTTGGTTCGTGATACCGATTGCTTTTATCTGATCTTTTGTGTGACCTTGCTTCAAGAATTCCTCTGTCGCCTTCTCGATACACGTTTCCACCGACTGCACTAATTCGAGAGGGTCATGTTCATGCCAGCTATGAAAATCTGTTTAGCATACAAAAAAGCAACCATTGGAGAGCAGCAGACTTACCCCGATTCCGGATATATATTCTCAAATTCGATTTGATGGCTTGCTACTGGTGTGCCTTCTCCGTTAAAGATCAAAAACCTTGAGGAAGTTGTGCCTTGATCAATGCTGCCGATAAACCAATGGCTCTTTTTCTCCTCTTCTGTTTGGGAGAGGCCTTTTGGCAGATGTTCATGATTTTCAACAGTGCTAAGATCATTGACGTGCTCAACGTGACTAACTTTGGTTTCTGGGTCTAAAAGTTTCAAGGCATCCTCGCTAGGAACCGACACTGTCGTTATTGGCATAGAATCCATTCTGTATCTTGGTGTTTGGGAGGAAAACGAGGAGCGAAGCGGGGTAGGGAGTACCGGTAATAGCTGTTGTATTGGTGTACCACAATTGCGAACTGGAATTGATAGTGGAAAGAATCTGCGGAGAGGGGTTATCGCAATGGATGGGAACGGAAGAAAGGGGTTGAGGCTGCAGGACACAACTCCGGGCGCAAAGGAGGGGGGCGGCCTGATATGACATCGCGCAAACATCAAGGAGGGACGATTAAGACAAAGCAACCCCACATTGACTGCAGCATGTGACGGGGAAAAGATGGAGGGGTGGATTGGCAGCACAGCAACCTGCATCAGCCTGCATAGACTCGCATTTTCGCGCTGATCCACAAGCGAACCCAGGTCTCAATGCTGCTTGGCGGGTTAATTATTTCCGTCTAGATGTGGCTGGGTTTGACAGGGGAAAAGAAGCCTCTTTGAACGACCATTGTCAATCCTGTAACTTATCGTTCTCAACACCACGGAAAATCATCTTTCCACACATTCTCCACATTTCAAAAGCCTCATATTGCTTCTTGCGTGCATATTAGCATTCAATATCTCAAGACGCATCCAATTGCGCTTCTTTAGGCCAAGGGCGAGAAGTACATTGCCGGCCTCCCAAGGTCACGTTGATTGAGATAACTAAAGTTAGCACTCTCCAATCCTCATATTTCTAGGAATCGGACCGTTAAGCACTTTTGCAAGCTAGTCTTACAATCATGTTCTTTATTTTTGGAGTTTTCAAATGTTGATTTATAAAATTGGGATTGATGAGAGACTAATTCACAATATCTGTAGTCTAGACTAATTCTGCAATGCACGAGGACAATCACATTCATGTAAGGTATGGTGTTTCATTAGACGCTAAATGCATCACATAACTCTATCACGGTATGTACCCACTTTGCTGTTTCCTTTCCATTCCGCGAAACTCCAAGGGCTTTTCCACCTAACCCTAACCCACAGTAGAACCAAAAATCACTCCGACACCCCCATATGCTTCCATAGTACACCACCACTATTGAATGCCTGTTGCCGCTAGAGTATCACCATCGGGGTTGAAAATTATCTACGGTAGTGTCGGTGATGAGTAAATGAAATAAATATTAGTGGATGCGTACCATTTTGTTGATGAAAAACCCGCCAACAGAGCCATCCTCCTTCCCTACCTAGTCGCATAGAGTCGTGTTTGTGTCGAGATAATATTTTTTTAGCCTTTCTTTTATTTCTCTTTTTATTTTGTTTTTTGTCTTGTTTTTTTAAGTCGTATTCGTCATGAGGGTGTGAGTGATGAGCAAGAACCAGGACAGTGATGAATGTTTACGACTTTGTCGAGTTAGATCGTTATCTTACTATGTTGAGTAGGTTGCTTTCGAGCTGCAGAAGTTCTTCGAGTTCGTCTCGAAGGCGAATGATCTTTCTAGCCTTTCGTGCTCTTTTTGTTGCAAGGAACTCATTGACATTATCGATGTTGCTATCGCCGGACTCATATCCATCCTCGGCTGGTATTCTGAGGTTTTTAGGGAAGTTGCACCACTGGTCCCATTGCTTCTGTGTTCTTTTTGGGTCGGAATCGATCATTTGTCTTTTCCACTGTTGGCCTGTGACTGGGTGTCGGCAGAATCCAAGTGGTGGTTCAGGGCGTTGGATGGCCTTGATTTCTGCTTTGACCTGTGCGATGGTCCTGGGGCAGTTGGTGTATTTATCATGTAGCTCAGCTTCCAGGGCCGCCAGCTCGGCCATATGGGCTTTGTAACTTTCGTGGAGTTGCACTGGTGTTTGACCTTCGAACTCAGCAGAGGATCTCGAGTCGTCGCCCATTTCCGGTATGCTGTCAGGTTCAACATTATTGTCATTTCTTTCCCTCTTACCCAGGTAACTGGAAGTGGAATTTTTGAAGAGTCTAGTAGTGCAGCTATACTGAGTGCTACTAGTGGTACCCACTTTGATACTGTTAACATTATTCGAGAACATCAATTTTTCATGGTAGAGCTCACGGCAATAGATAGCCATTTCTGAGTGGTGTCAGCACAGCCTGTACGGAAGTGCTCCGTATTAAAGCTTCAATAGTTGCTTTTATCTATCGTGTAGTGGTTCTCGCTGTTGACCTTAGGTTTTGGTTTTGAAAAACGTTTTCAGTTCAAATGAAGCGAAGAGTCTAGTTAAATTATGAGGTGTGTTCTTGAAGAAAGCCGTTCCGACAAGAGGGAAAGAGGTCTTAAATATGTGAAAATCAAAACTAAAACTTAAGAGTCACAATTAGGCTCCATTTAGATTATTTAATTATGCAACATTTATGGTATTTTCTTTCTATGGTCACCATGTTCTGACCGGTGCCTTTTTGCTGCATATCGCATCATGATGGAATTCTTCGGTTGCAGATGGGAAATTTGAAAACGCCATCCCTAATCTGGAAGTACCAAAGTACACTCATACATTTTTGAGTAGATGCTCTTGAATTTAGCTGGAGGTTAGTGTAATGGAGAATAGTTATTGCGAGACATCGGAATTTTCTGTGGGAGCTTGTCAAGCATAAAGGGGCTCGCTAGTGGTGAGTCAATTGTCATGAAGGTAATATGTTTCCCACCGTCTCAATCTAACTTTTTTTTTTGAAAATTTTTTTTGAAAATTTTTTATGGTAAAGAGGCTTTGGGAGTGGGACTAAAAAATAATTTAGTAGCCTGTAGGTAGTTCTGTCGCTCGCAAACGCTGCCGGGGTATCTCTTCGTAGTGAACACTTTTTTCTACTCCACAGGCTTAGGAGGTAATTTTTTACACAAATACAATACAAGCTCCATCAATAATCATATTCTGTATTTTCAGTATACTTTACAGTCTAGGTGAGCTCTCAAGAATACCATTACGAGCCTTAAGGTTTTATTCCTGTATTCACCCACTCAAGCGCTATACAGAAATCTATCACGATCCCCATAGGCTCAAGTGATTTACTAGCAGCAATTGTTAGGCTGTTAAAGCCTATAAGTAAAACCAAAGTTCCTGGTACCTAGATAAGTGTTCCTTTTTAGAGTTCAGGCCCGAAAACTTCTCGAATGCCGGGCGGAATAGGTAAAACGGGCCGTACTTTCTTTAAGACCAATCCCAGCATCCGATTCCAGGTTCCAGAGCAGCATTCCTCAACAGATTAGCAGAAACCACCTGGAGGTTTGTTCTATCGAGGTCGTTAATTCATGACTGTCGTTTCTCCGGTGCCGACGCCGGCATTGAAGAACAGCCTGGCAAGAGCATATTATTGTTCCTCGCGACTGCCTTATTTGCATGATCCTCCACAGAGTTCCACAAAATTCTGAAGGCACAACACTTCAAAGATGCTTTGAAATCACCCACCTACAAAGCTCCGGGGTGGGGGGGGGGGGGCAAAAAAACAAATTGGAAACTACTCTGCAGCAATTCTACATTCTACAGTATTTCAAACTCTTTACTGTAGCCTCGATTTCATGCCCTTTAGGTGATTATAAGTATATATCATTGAGCTGCATAATTTTCTTCGGAGACGAAAATGATATTACCTTTGATTCATACACCATCACACAATGCATGTGATATGCACTTATTATCTGCTAAAGAGCACCATTTGCATCTACAAAGAGAGGGTAGAGCTTGGGCAGTGTTTACATCGGAGGCTTTCTCACCCATTTTACTGGTTTCTAAGCCTGGTATCATCAATTCACTTTAGCCAGTCTTTTCCGGACACCATTGTAGCTGATTATTACTCCTACGAGCATAACCTTCTTGCAACGGGCGCCTAACCGTGTTCTCAGTGGTATTGTCTACAGAATTGGAATCCAGGTCGATGGTAGATGTAGAGGAAACGGATAGCCAAACGCATTTGGCGCAGCAGCAATTATAGTACACCCAAACACCACAAATTTACATGGCCAAGACTGCCACCACCGCGCTCACCTCCTATCAGCCTACCGGTAGGACTAACATTCTAACACTCGGACTTCAGCTTGCTGCCGAACACCATAAGAAGTTATGTTAATCTCATTCTAGATTTCTAAAAATTCTCTGATTCGAAATATGTAATTAATCACATAGCTGAATATATCTATATATATAAAGTCAATAGTTGGATGATTGCTGATGGAGCGCTGGTCGAAAATCAAGGCATAATCAGGATGGCGTTAGAGCTGGAGGAGATGAAGAAATTGGCTCACTTAGTCTGTAGCACGATTCCCAGGGCACGAAAATACGAATAAAGGATACTATGCAGCTTTATACATACAGAATTAATAACAAACATGTCGTACCAGACATTCCTGATATAGAAAGTGGTTTAGAAACGAAGAATGAAATGCGAAGTTGAATGAAGTTGTCGTTGTCGTATAAATAGGATCACACGGACATACCTCCTACTATGATAGCCATATACAAACAAGTCCTATGGTACAGACGATTTTTTATAAACTTACTGGACAATCTCATTGCCGTGACTTACTGGAATGGGAGTGTATCTATCTATTTGTGACAATTTATCAGAAGCTGGTTTTGAAGACAGCCTAGCGTAAGTGATAATTTTCTGGATTATTTGAGTTTAGTAATTTGCATGCTTTGCAGACTGTAAAGCTCACAGCAACTCCAAATGCGATAGAGGTTGCCTGATCGAAACTTCCCTGCAGCTGGTCACTTGCCTTGGCTCCCTCCCTATCAGATTGAGCAAACCACATCCCTGGTTTCTGCCATTCCCCAACACCTCCACTAACCTTTTCTGGTTCCCCGCTCTTAACATCACGACGACACCCTTCGATTCATCAACATTTCATCACAAACTTCCGCAGTAACAAACCCAAAGCCAAGGCACATCAAGTTGAATGCTTTGCATTCCTCACTCTTCAAATATTTAAACCTCGTTCTGCAATTTGATGTCATTTGGAACCTCAAATTTGGCCATCGTTTTGTATAAACGGGAGGCTTTCCTGGTGCACAGTTGGGATCATCCGTAATTCTATTATCACCATAATCGATCCTCTGAGTTAGTCACACACTCTCTCCTTAGGATCATCCCAGATTTCTACCTGGTATTTAGGTAGCGATCTGGTCACTACTATCTCAAACCACATTTCGAAATAGCTCCTAGCCTGAAACTATTTCTCAGTCGACTCTCTTAAAATGGTCTACATAATGAAGTTCAACATTGATGGCGGATGCCGTAGAAATGGACGAAGGGACGCGATAGGTGCTGCTGCCGCGGTCTTGTACCATCCATTTTCAACTTGGTGCAAGACGATGCTTCTGCCAGAAACATATTATGCTCCCCATCCATCAAGCCAGAGAGCAGAATTGACTGCTCTTATTATTGCACTGGAATGGGTGCTTGAGAAATATGAAGAACTGAACGGATACCCACGTCTCGATGTCGAAATTCGCACCGACTCCAAATATGTCATTGGGTGTATGAATACCTGGATCTACAAATGGACTAGGAACGGATGGAAAAATGCTGCCGGTTATTCGGTTGTTAATCAGGATCTCATACAAAAGGCTTCGGATCTAGATGACAAAGTGGCGGAGCTGGGATGCGTGAGGTACACTTGGGTTCCTCGCTCAGAAAACGAGGATGCAGACGGATATTGCAATAAAATGATGGATGAGATGTAAAGTGAATGATCGGAAGATTGTGACTGCTGGTTTTCGTTGGTGTGTTCTTTCAGTGAGTTCTTACTGGCAAGCAGACCCGGCATTGGGTCATCTTTAATTTCAATTGGGCAAGTGTGGAAGGAGCTTTGGATGTATGGTGTTTTCAAACCAAGCTAGTTAAGGATTTTCGATTAGTCGGTCAAGGTTTCTACGGGTTTAGGTACGCTATGCTGTGTTAGAAACCAGCAGATCCTTTATAATTGCAGTCGATTGGCTGCTCTCAATGTGTACAGGCATCACACTTCAATTGTTAGCTAAAGAAAGTTCCGGGGTTCACCCGATCATTCCTGAAATTTGTAACAAATGTTGTCCATTTTGACTTCACTTTGCACTATTCCATAAAAATCTAAAATGCTGCCCAGCCTAATAACAATATCCACCCGTAACCCTGTTAGCCCCCATCTCAATATGTTTATATCTCACCTCTTCACCTAGCGATCTTAATCGCTACTTCCATTTTATGAATTTCCCTCTATAGAATTTAATGAATTATCTAATGTTGTCTATCTTGTGCCCATCCATTAAACATCCAGTATCCAATCCACTTATTCATGTAGGACACAGTATGGAATGAGCAACCTCACTCGATACTGAAAGAGCAAAAGGACATCAGAAGCGATATAAAAGGCGAGGATGATAAAAAAGGCTGATTCGTGGCGTAGCAAGGAAGTAAATTGGTGCTTGGTGGACACTCCGAGGGCGGCCGGAGGGGAGGTAAAAGAGGGCAAAGGTAACGACGTTAAAATGTAGGTGATTATGGGGGGGTGAAATGGGAGTTGGTGGGGATGTGGAGGGTATAGACTATTTTTAAGGAGGGTTTTGGTAGTCGAAAGTGTATTTTGAAAATTCTAACAGCTAAGTTAACGGCTTGTAGTTCTGGTATCGTTCTTAGGGTGGTAAAGTCCATACTAGGTGTGCACTACCAAGCCTCCCGTGGCAACGAGATTCCAGCACGCTCATCGTAGGAGGTCATTCTTAATGCGGCGTCGGGTTAGAAGGATAATTTGTGGAAGAAATGGGATGAGAACGAAATGAATTTCAATAAATAGGTACCATGGACTCTAGATTAAATTATAGATAAATTATAAATATTCGCCTCCCTCCTCCAATCCCTTCTCTTGATTTGGTGCTACTGCCATGAGAACACTCCCATTTCGCCAGCTTTTGCCCATCCTTGACGACATGGAAGTAATAGAGAATGAGCTAAAGAAAGGGAGATAAAGATTTAGAACGGCTTTCATAGATTGGACTTTGAATTTCTGTTACACTTCCCAAGTTCGAAGGGTACATCCTCAACTTGCACAAGATAGCCAATATCTCTGGAATTCAGTAGAGTACTTGCCCCTGGAATCAAACCCACAATCTTGGCTTCGAAGTTCCCTTCGCGTTCATTTTTGTGTGCTCGGGGTTATAACGTGACTACAAGATTAGCTATAATTGGGAGCATTGGGCATACGTGATGCCAGCCTCATCCGGCCCATTTATCACAACATCACTATCTAATGAGCGACGCCCTTCTCCTTACTCTCTTGAACCAAGGCCCAGTACTTTGATTTTGACCTTGTTCTGAATTCCTTACCCCATTTAATCATGACCAAGAACACCGCACAAGCAGCCATACCAACAAATGCAGCAGAAATAAAGCAGTTCTGTGTTCCTAGACCATCAAGCCAAGGCGTAATACTATTGAGATCCGGGTTAGTTCTTTCAAGTAGTATTATGGTAAGTATTTCATCTTACCCATAACCAATAGCAAAACTCATAGTATTCCTCACAATAATCACACTTCCTAGCGCCTCACTACTTAATTCTTGATACGTATCAATCATATAATTAACACTCAGTGTAATTCCACAAGTATTTGCGAACGCAAGCGAGAACATTGCAAAGATCATGCCAAACCAGTGAACATGGTGAGCAGCACCAACACCCCAGAGGATGAGTGAGGCGGGAACGACGAAGATGCAGGCTAGGAAAGGCCAAAGTCGTTGCTCCGGTTCCATTATGCCTTTGTTGCGGCGGACTAATTTCAGGGTGAGCCAGTCGCTAAGGCGGCCAGTGCAGAAGGATCTGTGAAAGGGATATTAGTTAGGTGGGAGGTAGTGTTGCGAAGAGGAAAATTCACCCGCCGATTGTACCAAGAAGGCAGGCTAGGTAGCTTAGTCCAACCATAGAAGAGCTGTTTGAGCAGAGATAATTAGCAGGAGAGTAGGGGTGGGTTGGGAAGCACATACGCAAAGTTGTATGGCGCCCCTGAAAGGAGTAGAGAGGCAGTGGCATTGAGCACATTGAACCATATAAGGTAACTGCCGTAGGAGAATCTAGGTACACTTAGTACAAGGATGGGCCATTGATTTAAATCAGCAGAAAGTAATACCCCGCATAGAATACCACAGGCCAGCTGATAAACCTCATCGTGAGTAAACTTCGGTAAAACATCAAATTTGGTTTCGACTTATCCTTAAGGGCCAGTTTCTCCCAGTAGGTTTTTTGTTGGAAAACCTGAGCAGTTGCGATCTCCGGGTCTTGTGTTACTGGTGCAGCCTTCTTCTCGTCTGATATGCGGGGACTTTCAGCTGGCGACGTGGTTGTTGAGTCTTCTACAACCCCGACCGTTTTTCTCTCATAATTTGTTTCCTCCATGAAAAAGAACAGGATAATGAATGCAACCCCGAGGAAGATGGACGGCCAATAGAATACCCACCTCCATCCTTGGTACTCATTGATAAAACCGCAAATGACAGGAGCGAAGTAATTACTTCCGGCTAGGAAGAAGGCGTAAAGACCCATGTATGTGCCGCGTTGATGTGAGAAGTACTGCCAATTTCTATTAATACCAATACCAGGGGTAATCACTGGTACTACACTTACGATATCGGTAACAGATATCTCTGGAAGTGCCTCAATTGGAGCCGCAAAGAATCCACCCAGGACATTTTTCGCAATCCACATATCGTTGTTATTTGCCCAGGGGCTCCACATAGTGAACGCCTGGGTTGAGATCAGATTTTTTCAGCCAACCACAAGGAATGAGCTTACCAGCGTCCCAAGTAGGGAAATGAGATGTGTTGGTCGTTTTCCATATTGTAGAGCGAAAGGTTGCCAAAACAGCAGACCCCACCCAGCTAACAAAAACATGTATCCAGTTCCAGCATTAAGATCTGATATACTGAGACCAGTAGCCTCCGAAAGAGGAACGATAACAGAATATACTGTAGAAAATGCTATGCCAACAACGACGGTATATCTAAGTGTGCGGATTAGAAAGTGGCGAGGGATGCCCGCAGCAACATGTTTACCTACATGCTTGAACAGGCCGTGGAAAGAGCCTTCCGCCTTGGGGACCAATTCAACGGGTCATCTGGGTCATCAGACGGTGTTGGGATCAAAACAATCTCCTTTTGTGATTCAGAATGCCTTGTTACCATGCTATGATCGAGATCGAGTAGATGTACAGTCCCGGGTATTGCTTCGAAATCGATCTCGCCATGATGATGGACCATTGTGAGGATTTCGAGTAGAAGAGAGGAGGTGACAATATTGAGCTACCCAACAAGGTGAATTGCTCAACCTTCTGCTGGTAGATAGGTTGCTAAGACATGAGATTGTATTCAAATACTAGTAGATAAAGCGGGAATAATATAGAACAGAGTGGAGGGCGGATAGTGATAGAGAAAGGTGGGGTATTGATCTTGACAAGGAAGCAGAGAGCGATATACTCCATAAATGATATCAACGTCTTCCGAAGGGCCCGGCCCGAGAGACTGATACCTACGGGTATTGAATGGGTATAACACCCGTTCCAATATACCAGGGTAGTCTTATCTTCTACGTCTCCAAGTTCGCCGCCAATGGATGGCCATTTCCCATTCTTATCGTTGAGCCTAGCCTCCTTCATCAGTACTTGAAATTTAGTGGAGACTTGCAAACGCTGGCACTTCACTACAAAGAACTACCAGAGTTAGTAAAGCATATCAACTCCCGTAACTTTCCTTGGAGATCAGACCATTTACAATCCTCGATAAGAACCCCTCCATAGAACCGCCGCAATGCTGCAGATCGCGTAGCAGAACATCATGAAGATCGGGCAACCCCCATTTTCGAATTCAACCCAACCCGTCAAGATTGCTGATAACTTGAGTGGTAAAAGCTTTCTCAAACATCACCATGAAATCACAATATGTTGAATCCATCACTATAGCATAGGTTGCTACTCGCAAGTTTCATGGAGAATGACAATGGTCACCAACCGTGACAACTACTGAAACACTTTAATAACATTATCAAAGAGCTCGGTACCAATAGCACTTCTCACTTGAATAGGGGATTTTCAAGGGATTAGTTCTTACTAATAATATGCATATTTTCTTCTAACTTGCGTAGTTATGAAGCCCTGCGTCCATGTTGCAGGGAAGTGATTATTGATGAGGTTGGTTGAGATGATGAATGTTATGACGGATTGATCAAGAAACCGCCAATTAGACGTAGGTGCAATGCGGCTCTGGGATTTTTTAAAGCCATTTTGTGGTATGCCAGTGCTGCAATGTGATTATCCTTTCCTTCTACATAATGGAGCCTGTTTCCTGTTTGTAGGGGACTTGGTTATTTGTAGAAGGCACGCTTCCCTCCTTTGAGAGCAGGTAGGAGACTGGTGCACACGACTAGACTCAGAAACTTTTACTATTTCATCCCATTTTAAGGGGATTCCGGGTAGGGCTATGGAACCCCGCTAGTTATGTGTCCTATAAGAGCTAACCAAGACCTTAAAGTTGTGCAATTGATCCTCCAAACATAAGGAGGAGCGCCTGCTCGAAAGGCTATAGTTCTGTGTACCTATGTCTTGATACCGCTGTTTTTCACAAATATCATATATGAGAAAGCCCGCTATTTGTATGATACCCTAGACACTTTGTATTTCCAAAACCCCCAAGTCTTAAATCATCAATCACCACTCATACAACATAATGTTCCTCATCAAGGAGTGTCTTCTCCTTCCACGACTCCTGTAACCAAGCAAAATTTACAACTCTTGGCAACTTGCCTCTCCACGAAGCAATGTCCGCTCTAATATATTTGATCTTTTCTTGTGACGCTTCCAAGACCACGAAATGTGTGATTCCTAGCTGATCATCTCTCTTCGCAACATGTCCACCAGCGAAACGAACCCTATTTTCGGCGACTATAAAGTCGATTTTACTGTTTGAGTTTTTTATTTCATCCTTATGTGCAGGAACGAATCGAATTATACATCTTGAGAAAATGGATCCTGTAATTTCACTAAATCCATGTCCTCGTTCCTCCAGCTCCTCTACAAAACCCTCTGCTGAAAATTTGTAGTTCTTTGGGTGTATCATCCCATCGCAGATGTTCTTAAGCTCATCTGTTGTCACATCTCGTGCATAGCTGTCGCCAAATTGATCAACGTTTCCCTCAATGTCTGGCTGAGCAACTTCGGTAGCGAAGAACATGTGCATTGGCTCGAATGGAATAAGGAGTCTCTCCCGTTGTGGACCATCAATCTCGCCTTGTTTCAAGGCGTCAAGTATCCAGGATGGTCTGATAACATTTTTTTGGCCTCTTTTGACAAGACTTGATACTTTGACAGCATTCATGTCTCCAACGCAGATGATGCTGTCGTTAGCCGTAGGGTTTTGGGTGACAGCACCGCCGTTAGCTTTTATGATTTGCTGGAGTTCCGCCTTCGATTTCTTCTGGGGCTTGAACATGTCCGTCATAACACAGAAAGTCAAACCACTGAAGATCTTCGTTTCCGGTCCAGCATAAGGGCTTCTGATCTTGTCGTCGTTGCCTGCAATGACGAGCTCCTTTTTCAACTTCTTAGACATTTTGCGCTTGGTGTCCAGCTTGAACTCCTTTTCTCTGTCCTCTTTCTCTACTTGATTCTTCAATTTCTCAAACTCGGATAGCGACAAGGCGCTCTTCCAGTCTTTGTCCATTCGTAATTTCTTAAATCTGGGGAATCGTAGAGAGTATCGGGTTTTGAACTGGTCTGACACTGCTACGGATGCAGCTTTGACTTCCAAAACAACCGAATCGCAAGGTTTGATCCATTGATCAGGACGTTCGGCTTCACCATGCGGCCCACCAAGTTCAACATACTCAGTCGGAGGGTGTTTGCCATCCCAGTCAACCCACTTACCTTCCGTTTGGTGTTTGATATTTGCATAGTCCTCTGCTCTGAAACCTCCGCCGACTTTGAAGAAAGAAAAGCATTTCATGGGACTCGCACCTATATCATACATATTAGTATTAGTGGCTAAATTGTATCATAAATTTCTTACCTTTTTTGATGTGATTATCGTCTACCCGTAGTCCGCACAAAAAAGAGGAAAGAGCACCGCCACGATGTCCAGATCCATAATAACCACCAATGACTACACAATCTAGCGATTCCCCAAACTCCGTCATATACTCTGGCTTGACCTTTACCCAATTATCGTTTCGGCTATTTAGCTGGTAGACCGATCGCGGGTTCTTCAGCACTAAGCCCTCCGATGCTTCAGCTACAACTTTGCGCAAGGCAGGATCGATATCTTCCGCGCTTGTAGCAACTTGATATCGGTGGATCTCGAGACGGTTGTGCACATTTTTGACAGATCCTTCTAGAGCTTGTCGCCTGTCCTTCAGCATATATTGTGTGAGTCTCTGATCATTCAGGAACAGACAGTCAAAGACACGAAAAAGTGGTCGTGGGCCAGTCTGAAAAGGATTTTTCTGTTCCGAAATGGCAGCCGTTTTCAGAGTTCCAAAATCGACCATTTTATTCGTTTCGGGATCCCAAGTGATCATTTCTCCGTCAAGGATCATGTTCTTCACTCTTGAATCGAATGCATTTTTGAGATGTCTTGTCAGTGCTGAATTGTCGTCTTCGAAGCTGCTGCCGTAAAGATAGGTGTAATCCTTTCCTTTCCTTGACCAGAATGCGAAGCGGTAGCCGCCGGGAATATTCCCATCTTCTTGCATGTGCATCTGCATCCTTTCACCGTCAAGTTTCTCCTCGATCCAAAATGTTGGATCTTCAGCTGTAGTACCCAATTTTTCGATCATTCTTTGAAATGAGTGATCCTGAAACTGTGCTAACTGTGGCTGAAAACATTCCATAATTGAGACACCAGTATCTTCACCATCCAATCTTTGCGTCGGGTCAGTCAATTCCCAGCAAACTCGTCGGAGACTGGAAGACACATTGAAAAGATCCTCCCCGTTAGGGTGCCAAAGCTGTGAGTTATTAGCATATTGACATTCAAATCATTAGAAAGGCCTACATTGAGAATTGTCTTCTCCGATGCTCCCACCTTCATCTCTCGTAAGATAATGCGGATCAGCCATTTCAATTCATCAGCGTTCATGCGGGTGTAAAATTGTCTGAAAATTGGGAGCTGTTGTTCTTCTTTTGATGCTGTAGAGAGTTGGTCCAGAAGCTCATTGACCTCAGCAATCCGCATATCACCATATTCCGTTCTCATGGGTCTCTTAGCCAACACCTCATAACAACGACCTGCAAAGTCTCCCGCCATTCTAGTAGTAGTCGACTGACCAGGAAGTTTCCAGTTTAGAAGATTGAACCCATCCTCAGCATGGGGATTGAGATTGAGAAGTTTTACAATAAGTTTTCCGATGGCTTTCTCTTTCAAGCCGTACATGGCTCTGTCACGATCCTTTTCTGGGATAATTAGACGAAGAGCAGGATAAAAGTCGTTGCCGACATCCTGTCGCCATCGACTGATGAACTTCTCAATAATGAGAGTCCGGGCCTCATGAGCATTTAGTTTGCTCGGTCCGTGGGGCCCTACCTTCTTTCGAGTAATTTTTGGTCCTGTGGGCTTCTTATTCTCACTCAAGGGATCAAAGAGCCCCACTATGAGCTCGTGGAAGAAGAAGGTTTTTGAGTGATTCTGAGGCCGGTTGGGATATCTTCAAATTAACTTAAGATCACCAAGTAGCTAGTGGAAAACATACTTATCATCGAGCTCATCCGTTGGCAGGGAATTATAGCCATACTGGCTCTGGTCTCCCTCAGTTGCATCATTCTCAGGTGGTTTTTGACTCCGGGCCATTGCTTTGGCGAAGGTGTTTTCATGAGATGATAATACACAGGAAGAGAGGTTCGTTGCGAGAGAGGTGATGCTGATGGGCTTTAAATCAAAACAATGACTGAAAGACGAACCCTCAAAGATTGCGCGAACGCGTCGAGGGGCCAAATCTAGGCAGCGACTCGCCTAAAATGCGTGATGGGCACGAAAGCACGTGCTTTCAGGCAGTAAACTTCTGGCGGCCAAAATCTAGCAGTGAACAACACCGCCTTTTTTTTATATTTTTTATAACTCATACACTGTGATGCGCACATGGAGTTCCATTTGAGGCTAACCTAAGCTTTATAATCTGTCAAGTAGCTCAAGCTAATCTCTCATCAGCATCAAAGTGAGATGTTAAATGGGTGTATTGTATTTTGTGTTACTAACTATGGTTGTCAGCCTTTGCGAAAACCTAAGCCTACACATCATTATCAGTGCGATTATTTAAGAAGTCTATAGTGCATTTCCAGTGGTTTCTCCAGTTGTTTAGGCATAGCAGCTTCCTAAGACTAGATAAATATCCTTCACTCAGACAAGTGTAATTACTCTCAGTCCTAGATCTCCCCCGGAGGTTTGGCCTGTCGTGCTCCCACGATGAGACAATTGACTAGCATCAATATTATCAATACCATGATCCATGTTCCCAACCGGCTGGATACCGAGTCTGCGGATCCACTCTCTTCTGGTATATATTGGCGAATAGAAGTTTGTTTTCTGGGTATGAAGCATGATATCATTCTTACGACACTCACTTCATAGAAGTGTGATCAGTAGCTAATATAGTGGCACGCCCCAAATACAATTCATTTTTTCTTCTATTTCTAGGTGTTTGACTAGATCCAAGACCTAGATCTGGACCGCGCTCAAAAGTCAACTATGGTTGTCTTCTCAAGGGAGTTCCTCGGTATTCTACAAAGGAAGAGGAGATAAATAGTGGACACGACTCATTCGCGGCACTAGTCAGCTATTTTCCGTAACGGGTAAAGCTAAGGGGATGTGTACCGAACTCGGGAAGCTTCCTACATAATTGTTGATACCAAGACGCCTGAAGAACTACTCACAAGCATGCTCACGGACTAGGATTGACTAAGACGGTAGACGCAAGACATAAGACCAGACATGACAAGATCCAGGCCCCAAAGTTATGCAAATGCACTTTGATATTTCCAGAATGGAAAACAACCGGCAGGACGGTTAAGAGATCTATCTCAAATTCTAACGAGTGCGATGCGACAGGTCACTGATAAAGTCTCCCTTAAATGGTCATCGTGCAGACGCCAAGCCGATCAATGTTTTTTGGTAGGTGACACTTTGAACACGTGAATAGCTTGAGGGTGTGCCACGCTCCTATTTGTACTACCATTGAAATCAGCATATGATAAATCCCACTGAGAGTTCAGGTTTCCATCCAACGAAATGTGAGAAGCCGACGAAACCCGCATGAATAATTTAAAGTCGGCATAGTCGGTAGACTTGATTTTCAAGACGGGAACTCGAGTAAGGATGCTATTATTTAAGCAGAATTTCTTCACATGTAGTCCAGTTGATTGTAGAAACGACGAACCCAACACTCGCGTTGTCATGACAAGTTCCCCTCCAAAGCACCGATCGCGGAGCTCCTGGCGGGTCAACACTTGATGATCCATCATTTCACTGACTCCTTTCAAGGCTCAGATATTCTTGTGGATCCTGTCGAGTATCAGTATTGTGAAAATTTTCTAATGCCTCAAAATGGACTCCAGATAGGGCGGTGAAGTCTGCACCGCAACGTGGATAGAGGCATTCCGTGGAAGGGAAAAATTCGACGGTAAAAAGCAATTGAAAGTGCCGCTGAGTACCGAAGCAGGCCCATATCGGTACGGGGGGGGATCGGGCGCATATGGTTCCAGGGGGCTCTGCGAGGGTGTTTGGGGACGTGGAGTGCATCCGTTCCTTTGATCCATTTCTCTTGCATCTTGGCCGAAGGTTGACGGTTGTTGATCTTCGTCGTGGGTTTCCTCGATTAATAAAGCGAATTAATCCATTTATCTTTGTCCGCCAAGGCTTATCATTGGAGCCAACATGACTGGCTCTGATGTTCATGCTAGCTACATCGTTGCACCTGCATTCTGAAGACTAGAGCGTCGGCGGAGGCCGCTTCTCAACCCTAAACCCTTCGAGGTGAACACATCCCACGTTACGTAGCTTCTTGTGTTGGTGGTGTTGGGCGTAAATCATCGAAGCCAGCTGGTACTTGAGCGAATGATAAGTGAAGACCGTGAGACAAGTCGTCTGAGCACTGGATGTTGTCTCGGGGACCCGGGAATTTGCAGGCGATCCGGGTGGAATCTCAGCTGTGCTGTTCTATCGAAATGGCAGGACACGTTGGTGACAGACTGCATTTCGTACTTTGAAGGGACTAAGGGTGGGCATCCCACCTGTCATCAAATCCCACCGTCCGAGGCGTGGACGTGAGGTGTGAGTGAAGCGTGAGGCGTGAAGCGTGAGGCGTGTCCATATCAACCCTCCCCCAGCGGCCTTAATGCAGCCAGCCTCACGCCTTGCATTGCTCGTGTGCTGCCTCGTTGAAGTCCCGATAAGGAGAGTCACTCTCCCACCTGCTTACTCTTCTCGACTCCTAACTTCCACCTTTCGTTCCTTCCGAACAGTCACCCACGACACGGCCTGGACATCCCATACATCCCTCGCAGGCCCTCGACTTCTAAAGAATTTCTCGAAGCCTGCAATGCCTCACTATTCACATATTACTCAACTTTTGATCGAACTGCTGGTGACCGTTCGAGGAATTGCGGATCGATAAGACCCAACAACGACAGAGATAGAGTTTGAGACTCTTATTTTGTGCTTCCAGATCAGAAATTTAACCAACCAACAACCTCCATCCTGTTATTCACTCCAGAGTCTTATCCTGGTAAATATATCGTAATAGTGTGAGTCGGGCACAAGGCCTCGGAGCCACTCGCGATGCTTGCTCCGAGAAGTTATTTGTTCTCTTCTAGAGATGCACAATATGAAAAACAAAGTAAAAATAGGACAAAGAGACCTTCTCCTTCTCCAACAAAGCATGCGCCGATGTCTGTCTCCTCAACTAGCACCACTACAGCAGACTCACGACCGACTACACCATCCTCACCTGTCGTCATTCCTACCCGCAGCCAACACCACGAGTCTCCTTGCGAAGCACCGAGGGCACAAGTGAGAAAGGGAAGGCACCATGGGAGGAAGCCACGATCAACTCATTCGCCAGATGCGATTTCCCCGTCAGTTGCTGCGCTTCTTGCTATTACACAGATTCCACAAAGGCCGACACTTGGGGGTCGAACAAAGAGCGGAGGAGGACAAAGGTTGACGGTAGATGCCATATTGGAGCATACGGGTGTGTCTGAGAAGAATTTGAGCATGTCACTTGGGCGAAGTCCACTCGACTACCTTCTCAGCCCGCCTGAAGATCTGGACGATGAGTTCATGGGAAGTGAGAATGGACAAGAGTCAGTCATATCCGCTAGGACAGTTTCGAGCGAGTCGATGCCATCGCTGGAGGATGATTCGATCAGTGAAGCCTCGCCTTCTATGACTTCTTTAGTTACTCCAAGCTATCGTGGAAGGAAATCGCTACCGTCACGGCGAATGCAGGCTTTGTCGTCGCCACCTGGTGAGTCTTCCTCGGAGGACCATCCTCTATCACAGACCCAAATCGATTTCGACGAGCTTGATTTTAGAGTGTTCCAGAAACCCCAGGATGAGGAGACCTCAAGCATCGAACTTCCTTCCCGTGCGAGAAGATCGATGTTTAAGTCAAATCTAACGGCATCACTCCGAGCATTACGGTCGGCTGCAAAATCATTCTCGTCTCTCACAACGCCAATGCTTACACCCGACGACTTTCTCACACGATCAATTATTACAATAGACCCTCAAGTTCCTTTCACAGATGAGCGCATGCCTCCTAGACTGGAAGATACGCCGACTCCGGCACTAAGACGCTACCTAAATCCGACTACGAATGCTCCAATAGAAGCACATGTTCCACCATCCCTCGCCCAGACGATGCCCGCGACTAAATGTACTGCCTCCATTCAAATGGAGACTTATAAAGTTTCTCGCTCAGCAAAAGGAGTCTCCCACAATGTTATTAGCCGCCGAACTCAGTCGACCGAGGACGCTTTAGCCGAAGTTGTTGGACCTGTAGCACGTCAACGCGAAATGCGAGAAAACAGTGACTTCATTCGAATCGCAGTCATGGAAATGGCAATGCGGAAGAAGGGCAAGCTTGATGACCAAAAACCTGGCCGGGCAAAGTGGGCTTTACCACCACGGAAAGCGCCGACCAAGAGTTACGCAATTGGAGAAGATGGAATCCCTGTTCGTTGGATCTCTCAGGTATATGAGTGACAAACTACACGCCTTCTGCTCAATTGATTCCTCGGCATTACACATCATAATGTATCGCCTTGTCGGTTCGCATCATCACGCGCAACACGCAGCACTGCACACCGAATGAAGCTTCTTTTGCCATTCTAGAAGGAATTTAGACCCGCAAAATCGCCAAAATACCGGCTGTTTGGGTTCAAGGATCAGCAACAGTCCACTTCGTTCAGGTTTCTACTTCAAACCCTAATCTCCCCCACTTTCTACAGGTCCGAATCGGAGGGTGCATAAGTGATGCTGCTCGAATCCACTATCGTGACGGTTTTGAAATCCGAAATCGATATATTTTAGTGTTTTGAAAGTATCCAGATACCATAGGCAGAGCTCTCCGGAGAAGTCGGAAATCCATGATAGAAGACAGAACTGCGGGATCGCCAGGGTAAGTCACGCATGCATGATGTGATCTGTCAGGGCATTTTAGCAGCTTGATTGGTCCAGTCTCTGCTGTGGGCTCACAGGGCACACACCACACCGCAACCGTTGGACACGGAAAATGTATTGTGCTCCCCCGGAATGCGGTTGTGCCTGGAACAATTCGAATTTCTTGTCGTACCACATCTGCGCTTCCCCCGCTGGAAGGATGTAACAGCCCGCAAATAGATGGTTTTTGGAAAAGATATACCGCTCCAAGCATTCGCCTAACAACGAAAGACTTTCGGAACCCGAACCCGGAGTCGGATGGACACGTCACAGGCATTTTCTCCGAGTTATATGCACGCATAAGGCGGGAGGAACCGTAGAAGAATCTTTTCATCTGACTATTCATCTATTCCCGCACTATGCACCGTGCTTCGCCGATTACGATAAGCTCGCATTCGACGCATTCTGCCACGAAAGAAAGTTGATATCCAGTGGGCACCTGCACAAAGGGTTCAAAACAACCCTTGGGCAAAACAATGCAGACGTCGTGTGACCCCTCCGCCCCCCCGGGTCAGGGGTATTTTTGCCTAGCCGACAAACTAGAGAGATCTCGGCCTCATTATGTCGAACAACTCTGTTGCATATCCTTTCGCGGCCAAGATGCGCGACGCTCTTTTGAGCCTTTCTATATCTCTGCGGCCAACAATACTGCTATACTCATCGCTAGGTGTGCACCACCAGCGTTTCGACATTTTCATTTTGTTTATAGCATGTGCTTTCATCGTCAAGTAAGGTGTTCTGGAGCATAGCATGATATTAGCATATTCACAGGAGTTAAGAGAATATTCAGACTCCTTAAGCAGCCACCTGCGATTCCTATTATTATCACGAGCCCACGTTGGCTGGGCTGGTCCTAGAGCGATAGAGATGAAACCATCTGTGGAGTATTTACAGTTGTTGAAAATATGAATCCAGAGGAAATAGATCAATGTATCAAATCACAGAGTGCCTCTTCTGACTTGTGACCAAGCGGGGCGAAGCGATTTCAAATAAAAACCCCCTTTTGGATCACACTTGCTCTTCTCCTGAGACACGGGTTCTTTCCCCTACACAGCGAT
The DNA here is from genome assembly GCA_021365295.1 of Tricladium varicosporioides. NCBI lineage: Eukaryota > Fungi > Ascomycota > Leotiomycetes > Helotiales > Tricladiaceae > Tricladium > Tricladium varicosporioides. The sequence continues at coordinate 927,920 of JAJTIW010000013.1, read as the reverse complement.
GTCAAGATTGACAAAAAACACATCTGCTGATGAATTAAAAATAACAGGGTTGACGGTGATAATGTGCTAAGTTTCATTTGACCTGAGACTTCGCGGTAGAATATGTGTTGTCGGCCTTGTACAAGCTCCAGTTTAACCTACATTAACTTAGCGCTATGAGACTAATTGACTTCAATTTTTTTAATCCTAGTCTGATCTAGGTGAGCTGAATGAGATCTCTCAAAAAGGGGCAAAAAACTGATCATGTCTGAGTCACGTGTATTTGTTGATTTGTTGATTTGGTAGCCTCGTGTAGTTCTAAAATTAGCCATGAAATCACCATCCTGTACGTTCAAGGCTCCGGGGCCTCGGATTCAACAACATCTGCGAAACAGACAAATCCTATGTGTGCCAACGTATGCATGCTGGCCCAGAATTCAGAACAAACTGACGATCGGACAGAGCTTGTAAGCTCTTGGCCGCTCGATGAATGCAGCGGCTGGAGCGCAGGATATTCGGCTTCGTAAAGATGCAGCAACGACAGCTCAAAATGCTGCACTTCGAGGGGCGACGATGGCATTTGGCAAACCGCCAGTCAAACCAAAACCGCAGATCAATACATACAGTGGGACAAATGGAGCTCTAGCTGCTGCTGCAAAAGCTGGCGGCTCTCGAACTACGTCAAACACGGCCGTACCCTCAAACATCCAGTCTCCTATGAATGACCACTTAACTGGTTACTTTGCAGTCGACGGGAGCTCAAGCAGCAAGCCATCTACAAGACAAACAGATTATCGAACAACACAGCATCGACTAAATCAGTACGAGCCGGAACGGAATGGAAAAGGCCGTCCTGTCGAGCAGTCAAAATCCGAATCATACATAGCAGCCAACTTTGCAGCTTCAAGATCTACTTCTGTCAGTCCTAACATAACTGGGCAGCAGCAATTCCCACCTATAAACATGGGCAGAACAAGTAGTTTTCGGGGTAGAGCTGCATCACCAGTCAAGAGTGTACGGTCGTTAGCGGAGAGTTCAGATCATTCTGGTGGTCCGGATATAGCGCCTATTGCACCCACAACATCGTTGATTGATATGTTCGAGAAGTCGGGAGGTGTGCCCAAGACCCAAACCAAACCTAAGAAATCGAGCTCTTCCTCGCCTCAGATGTATCACTCTCCAAACCCAAGGCGATCTCCACGCTCCTCGAATGCTCCAACGTCCCCAGTGCTTATCAACCTCGTAAGACCAGAGATCAAGTCGCCTAAGCCCCTACTAGCACAAGTACCAAAGCTAGGGGGGACGATCAGACGTACAGAAGAATCACCTAAACCATCAGACCCTCCTGTGACTGCTACTAAACCAATACCAATTCCTTCCAACCAAAGGCAGACGCCTCCATCGAAGCCGAAACCTCTACCTGAAGAGGTTAATTCGTCTTCCGATGACTCATTCGTCTCTGCATCAGACTATAAACCATCTTTCCGTGCTGAGCTCAATGACCAACAGCGAAGGCGATTGACGTCTGCTTCAGCTGTCTCTGTGAATTCCATTGCGACCATCGACTCAATGGCCAATGCAATAGTTGCTAGCAGCCTAGCATCTTCTCGTGCAGCCTCCCCATCAAGATTATCGCTGCATGGTTCGCTATTAGCCCCTCCACCTCCACCAACTCGTCGAAGTCCTCACCGAGGTCATATATTCCATGTTCAGAAAGACTCGCGCACTCCGAGTCCACAAAAGCATTCAGGTCTAAGGTCTACTTTGAGAAAACCAAAATCTAAGGAGGAGATTGATGAAGGCGAGAAACGAAGGACGAAGAAGGCACATTTGATGAAGAAACATCCTAACAAACATCATGAGGGCGATCGGAAGCGTTGGCGAGATCAAATCACAGAACGGGAAAGAAAAAGATATGAGGCTGTGTGGGCAAGCAATAAGGGGTTTTACGTACCATCTCTTCCTAACGCGGAAAATATGGTGTGCAATTTAGTAGTTAGGGACATTTGGTCTCGATCAAGACTGCACCCTGACGTTCTTGAAGAGGTCTATTCCCTTGTTGACAGGAACTATCACGGCTATCTTGACAAAGAGGGTTTCGTAGTTGGGCTTTGGCTGATTGACCAACGGTTGAAGGGTCGGAAATTACCAATCAGAGTCTCTGAAAGCGTTTGGCATAGCGTGGGCATTCTTGGGGGGATCAAGGTTAAGAAAGCGAAGCATTGAGTGGCATAGCCTTTGTATATTATGATGAAATTTAGGGGTCACCCTACGAGAGGCAGGAGAGGTTGTTTAATGCTAATACCCGGGGTGTTTTGTGATTCACATTAGGAGGGACGGTGGGTCGGATAGAATATTGTACCTGCAATGGAGCTAGTCACGAGAATTTCCATCACGGTCTGCTTATTATCTATCATCATGAATGTGTTTCTTACGTTTCTGATTATTTTAGTCAAGTGACTCTCTGGCTTCTCTTGTTTGTTTTCTGAACTATCCTGATTGTAATACACTTCTTGCTCATTAATTGCTAATGGTTTGTATACAAACTCTTCGCTTACTACCGAGCATACCCCTTTATGAAAGGCTACTCGGTTGACACTCTCTCAATGCGGCCTCAAAGTATCTTCACTGTGGAAACGGGAAGACTGCAGGGCTCCGATAACCATTCGCCCCTACACTTCTCACACCAAATTCAACATTGTCTTTGCTTATATCCACGGTCGCTGTTGTTACATCTCCAACAGGAATGACATGCGTCCAAAATGGCTCATTGGTTGGTCTCCATACGATCTCATACTGAACCGCTCCAAGTACAGCCTGCCAGAACAGAGTACTCTTGTTTGTTAAAGTTGCTGTATCAATCGTCACATCCCTTGGACTTTCCGGTCCGTTCGCCAAACTCCATACTGCTGCACCAGTCACCTTACCAACACGGGAAATGTAGTAATAATCGCAGAACTCGGGCAAGTCACCATATTGCGTGCCGTTTTTCACAATCACATCTTGGTGTTGGTGAGCGAAGTTCTCACGAGGTTCGGTAAACCGCACTGCAGGGTAGCCAGCAGTTAAAAAAGAAAGATGGTCACCCCCTCGAAGGTATCGATCTGCTCTGTACACCGTTTCAACAGACATTCCTGTCACAGAGTTCGAAGCAACATCTCTTGTGAAGCGACCTAGCTGGCGGGCGGGAGAGTCGTTTTCGCCACCGATTGAAAGACGCCGAGACGATCTTGCACTAGTTTCGTTGCTGGGTATACCTTGGGTAAAGAGACGGATTATTTTGGATTGGTTCTTGCCATCGTCGCCGATGGGAGATCCGACAATGTCATTTGCTGATACTGGTCAATTTTATGTGCTTACTTCACTATTTGCCGAGGGACTTACTCCACATTCCCTGAACATTCGCAGAAGCACTGGCCAGAGCCTGAGCCATGTAATTTGAACCAAGGAGATTCTGTTCTTCACCTGCAACTGCTGCAAACTTGATCGTCGCTGCTGGACGACGAGTTGCCATGATTCGAGCCAACTCCATAGATATTGCTACCCCAGAACCATCGTCATCGGCTCCTGGAGCATCATCAACGAAGTTCATGATATCCGTATTACGAGAATCATAGTGACCACTTTGAATATATCAGCATTGGTTTATATAAAAATTATAATACGCCATACCTGACCACAATAATGCGATCTGGATCGGTACTCCCCCTCAACGTCGCAACGATGTTACTAATATTTGTTGGGGCAGTGATTCGACTAGTAACACCCTGGATATAACTCTGCAATTCCACAGTCATCCAACCATTGCTCGACCTCGCGAATTCCTGATATTGACTTAATAACCAATCTCTGGAAGCCCCAATCCCTCGATTGGGATCAGTTTGAGAAGATTGTGTATGTCTGGTACCAAAAGACACCAATTTTTTAATAATGGCTTCAACGCGAATGGGATCGACTTGATTAAGGATGGAAGTCAATTCGGCATCTGGTAATTGAGGCGTCAATGGGCGCCCTGTTAGCTCGGTTGGCCAGCTATTGATGGCGCAGAGATCGGTAGGAAATGGAATGGCCGCGGTAGTATTTGGGCGGATGTTGTCGTCTGCAAGGGCAATTGACAGAATTGGCAGCGCTGCCACTACGTAGGGCAAGGGGGAAAGCATAATTATGATGAAAAGCAGACGAAAGCAGAAGTACCCAACCTTCTTCACTTTAAATGTATTTCCATCTAAGTTTAAGGATCCCAAGAGTCCAACGGCTAAGGGACATCAATGACTTCACCAAAGCCTTAGGACCCCGCAATACCCTGTGCGACAAAATGACATCTATTCGGGACGGCATATGGTACCTGATTTATCATGAGGGGTACGATAGAAGAGGAAGCTCAAAGCTTTACATTTATCCGGAAAGGGAAGCTCATCATGCACGTCGATAAGGGCAGTCCGGGTTTTAAGATCGCCAAGGAACCAGGATCTTGGGACTTCAGATCAATTGCACAGAACTAATGGACCATTATGGAACTGGGAAATTGGCGTTTGGTGGAAGCCTCACAGCGCCGAGGTTTCAGCGACTGCCAGGTTTTAAAGACCATGAATACTTATGGAAGTTCACGTGACTTCTAGACCGTTCTTGGTTATTCGTCAGAAAGAGGAGTATTACACTAGGAAGGACTAAGTGTCGATATGAATAATTCCCTAGATATATGAATGTTGAGGTTTCCCAACCTCAAGGGGGATGTTGAACTCTGGAATTCCCCCACCTACCACGAACAAACTCAAACACTCTAATAGCAAATACTTCAAATGAAATAGCCATAAATTATTTGATATGTTTCATGACACGGTCATGGAAATTAATACACTGCATTCGTCAACCCTGAAAGGATTATGGAAAGTCGTAATTTCAATTTGACTCGAGATTTGGCGGAATAGGGGAGAACACCTAGAAGCGAGGATCACGTGGGTCTGAGTCCTCCTAGCATCAATAGTTACGTCGATCTTCCTCCACTTCAATTTGTACCCCCCACTTCTATTCAATCTCCACATCGCAGTTTCTTCACCTTCAATTGCGATTAGAGTTCAGGCTTTCCGGTTCAAATCCTTAAATTTGTGGTAGTAAGTTAAATTGTACCTATGGAGAGAGTAAACACTTAGAGTTTTTGAAAAGTCCAGTCATTAATTCATAGATTTTAAGTTATATAAGGAGAACTCATATGTATCCCAGTTGAGGTTCTGCTTTTGATTTTAAATTAAGGAGGGGCCTTCAGCTTCCGTATTTTTTTACTGAAGTCACCACTTCGACTTTCTGACCTTTGCTTTGCTATTAGCACTTTAGCTCTTGGCAAGACTATTCACAAAAGAATTTCGCTTGAGAGGCAATATTCACTTTCTAGCCATACCCAGTGCTAGAAGCTAAGCCTCATTCTTTTCAGCCTTACGAGCACAAATATTCCTCAACGCCAGTACCTCACTCTCAGGTATGTCCTAACAAACTTTCAACAATTGCTCCAGTCATCTTCGATCCTATTTCCGAAGTCTTCATATTTCCCCACTAGACATAGTCAACTCAAACTTCAAGTCACCTTACTGTGTAGCTCGAACTCCAAGGCCTCTTGAATATTAGCCTAGCTCTGCAACTAAGGTTGCGGAGCACTAAAGTGAGTAAGCCACCTGAGCAAGAATCTTTAGAATCACCTTCTCACCTAAAATCTATTCAACTAGCAATAGCGCTAGATCAATAACACCAAGCATTGTGGCCAAACATTTGCTTGAAATAGTAAATCGAATGCCTCATCACGAAGCTCAGAGTGTAAGTTACTTCTTTCAGCTTAGCCTTCATCTCCCAGTGCTAGTGCATCAAGTTAGATTAGGTGGATCTTTAAAGTGGCATTAATGATAGCCAGAACTCCACTGACACTACCAGGTTTCTGTGCCCAAAGCCACCCACCCCAACTACAAGCAAGCTGTTGCTCTCTATAGTTCTCGGCTGTTTCAAACCATGAATCGAACAATCATTGATCTGGATAATTCCTCCTCATCAGAGGGTGAAAAAGATATCCCGGCGCAAGTTCGTCTTCGTGCTCACCCCGCAAAAGGCAAAGAGCATAATAAGAAGATGTGGGCCAATTCTTCCAGAGCAAAAAAGCCAGAATTTGAAGACTACGAAGATGAGCTTGGTCCAGAAGACAGTCGCTCTGTTGTTCATCAACAAGCATCTTCCAAGACTGAGAAGGCACGATCTAAAAATATGACGAAGTATAATCGGCGTAAGAGTTCAAAGAAACAGAAGCGTCACCAAGCGATGGTTGAGGATGCTCTCTCAGATGAGGCTGAGGCTGCTCTCGAGGAGCGCCAGCTTGAGACACCAGATCCCCAAAGTCTTCTGAAGCTTTTGGATACGACGCTTCAATTTGTGGCTTCAGCAGACGTTAAAAAGTGGTTGGAGGCCATCAGTGCTGATGACGAATCTACCATAAGTGAGATCGAGGAGAAATGTGCTACACTCGCCAAGATTCTCCGTGCTGAAAGAAGTCCAACCAAGTCCAGCCCCTCTCGCCGAGGAAATGGTGTACTTGAAGGATTTGAGGGCATGTATGTCTATCGAGATCTAGCCAATACGATTATGATGTTAGCCCCAATGGAGTTTTTCAAGGCATCTACTAGCATGAAGGGCAAGACATTCGGCTTCGTTCGGCCTGCAGGGTCTTACTTCCCACTGATCTATTCTATCTCCGGCTGGCAAAATATCATTGCAACTAGTAGCACAATGCTGGATAGTGACTTCTGGACCAAAGAAGTGTTTAGGGTAGGCGACTTTTTCTGCCACAAATTCCGAACTACGGGATGGGAAGATCGCCGAGGCAAACCTAGAGGGATGGACTTCGCGTCCCATGTGGAGCCAAAACTAATGCTCTTCTTTGCCTGTCATATCGTTTGTCAGATGGAAGGCAGGGTCATGTCTGTCAGAAAGCAGATCGCGGCCATGCACAAGATTGGTCGTCTTCCAAATCCTCCCGCTGCAGAGATCATTCTTAACCGAAAGCCATGTAAATGCTGCAGGCAATTTCGGGACGCCCTGTTAGACCACACAGGCATCAATTTCACTTTCATCCAGTGCCCCACTCTTGGAAAAGTGTATCTAGAAAGGGACCAATATGGCAACCCGTTGTTCTCACTTACGGCAGATAATGAGGTTGATGCTGAAGATTCAGACAGCTCTGATGGAGATCCGGCCCCAAACCACGTTGCGTTAGCAAAGAGAAACTATCCGCAACTGGGCATGCCCCCCCCACGCCAGATTACTAGAGAGGAGACAGAGCAACGAGTTAACCTGGAAACTGAGAGGACAAGAATTGAAAAGTACAGATATACTTCTTCACTTACCACTCTCAAAGACCCCCTTCAAGGACCAAAAAAGCGGCCGGGAGGAAAGCAAAAATCAAATACTTTTGTTCGCAACACTACCACAGAAACATTCCACGAGGATGACAACGTCTCAGTCTATGATCCTCCATCCAACAGATCAAGAGCTGAAACCCCCGAGACACCCACCAAGAAGGTCACGCGGTCGGTTTCTGCTGGGCTCGGAACTGCTCTTGTAGCTGGACACAGCTATCAGGAGCTGGCACAGATTGAAAGGAGTATCAACTCCAAGAAGAGAAAGGATAGGGAACAAGAGAGAGTTGCTGAAACTACTCGGGGTTCGTATCCATCCCCCCCTTCTACCAAAAAACGCACACACACAAAATATTGAGTTCTGATTGTGGTCATGCACTTTCTGGGATGGTCTCCTTATTTCTCATTTAAAATCGTGGATGATTCCCACTTTGTTCCACATTGAGGTGATCCGTCACTTTCAACAATAGCCAACACCATTGATTTATCAAGATCATTTACAACGGTCCTTTAACGTCTGCTATGTTATTCTGAACGTGCCCATCATGTTTGAATTGAAAGTTTATTATCTAGAGATTCCAAAGTTGACTATTTGTCAAATGGTTGTGTTCGAGGGTGGGTCTCAAGGACGTTGCGTTCGGTCCCAGTTAATAGCAAGGGAGGTTGTAAGTAGGGTGCTGCAGGCGGTCATTCTATGAAAAGAAGCGATGGTGTGTTTTATCTGAGGAAACGAATCTGTCGTTCGAGGAAAGTGGCGGGCTTTGGTGACTACGCTTTGTGCGCTTATGGTGGTATTGAGAATTTTAAAGGAATGGATGAGAGTAATTTCCAGAGGGGTGGTAGTCATGATTTGAACTGTCTTTATCACGTGACTTTACAGCGGGTTTTCTGTCAGGATCCTTATATCCCCCAGGCCTATGTGGACCAAAAATAGCTTTAACATATACCCCAGCCTCATAAATTTATTTTGGCTGGTGGCTTAGTAATATGAGAAATTCTCGCTTTCTTATTCATGCCCGCTAGGCGCACTTTATAGTACGTGAGGTTATTTTCTCGCGTATGATTAAGCCCTGAGGTATTTCGGTTCATCGTGATCTAAGATAATCCGTTCCGATGGCGGGGTTGTAGCTGATGCCACTGATCTTAGCAGCAGCATCGCATCAACTCTGCAAGATATATTTGCTACACTAGCTCTATGCCTCTGTCATGCAATGAGCGAGCGTAAAAATGAAGACGCTTCTTTTGTGCTTTGTGCACGGCTTCAAAGGAGGGGATGATACCTTCGGAAACTTTCCCCGCGATCTCGAAAATCTCCTATCCAATGCCTTACCTAACCTTACAGTTCGCTCCTTGGTATATCCTAAATTCGAGACGAGGGGAGATTTAGCACAATGTGTTAGTAAATTTCGCGATTGGTATGCATGCTTCGATTTGCTAGAACATGAGTGAGAGTTGACATTTGGGTTAGGCTGCAGGAGAAAGTCATCGACCTGGAGGTAGAGAATAAGACACCGTCGCCCACCATCGACCCATCGGTTCGAACAGTTCTCATAGGCCACTCCATGGGTGGCATTGTTGCCGCAGATACAATTCTATCCCTCACGTCTGACCAACCAATTGAAGCCGCCGGCCTCCGATCCTCTACTCCCGAAGCCCACCTCAATACTCTCATGTTCCCATATATACAAGGCGTCCTTGCTTTCGATACACCATATCTTGGGATATCTCCTGGAGTAGTAGCACATGGAGCAGAGGGGCACTACAACACTGCGTCATCAGCACTTACGCAACTCAGCGGACTTACTGGCGCATTTTGGGGCGCAAAGGCTGCTACCACGAATTCTGAGGCGAAAGATAAAAAACCTGTTGCGGCATTACCAGCACCGGAGGCAAAGAAGCCAGCAGCAACTTCAGCATGGGGGAAATGGGGAACGATGGCCATCGCGGCAGGATCGGTCGCCGCTGTTGCTGGAGCAGGTGCCGCTGCTTTCGTCAACCGGGACAAAATAACGGAAGGATGGGGCTGGGCAAGCTCACACCTAGAATTCGTTGGATGCCTGATGAAAGGCGAGGAGTTGCGGAAAAGGGTTGGTGGAATGGTCACACTTCATAACGAGTTGAATGTTGGCTGGGCAAATCTATATACTAGGCTAGGAAAGCAGGCTGTAAACAAGGAGACTGGTAGTATGGTTGGAAGTGTGATTGGCAATCAGAGGACTTTTTGCAACTTACCAAAGTCGGATGCGAAGGCGTTTTGGTTTGAAGCTATCAACGATAATGCACAAGATGAGGCTGGTGCGCATATGAGTATGAAATATTTCCTCTTTTCAATTCCTAAGCTAATGATTTTGCAGCTATGTTTTTCCCCAAGGACAATCCAGGCTATCATGAGCTAGCTGAATCTGCCCGAAATCTCATAGCGCAGTGGACAACCAATGAGTGGTACGAGTCGAGCACCATGGAGACTACGAAAGTTCCCAGCGACTGGGACTGATTACTAAATTTGAGGCTAGTTGGATGAAAAATTTCATAAAATTTATGTATGTGAAATTAGCGTGGCGTTTGGGATTATATACCGGACTAGGTGGTAAATGATTAGAACAGGAACCTTTATGTTTGTTTCCAGAAGGGCCTAAGTTTGGCGCCGGACATGTGGTCTAGCAGTATAAAACTGGGCAGTTGAGATAGTTCAGCTGGAATTATCTCTCCTAACTTCTTTCCGTAAATTTGAGCAACCTATTGACAAAATGCAACCTCTCTTAACTTTCAACGATCATGTATCTTTACCTCGAGCATGAATATCCGACAACCATGGTAGTAAACTTCCTTTACTAGCGTGCCTCTATACCTTGCTATATTTGAAATCAAGGAAAGTTGTTGATGTGATAATCTCAGTCAGACCCAGTTCCTGCACAATTTCGAAACTCTTGGTTCACCATCCTCACCCCAAGACATCCCCCACCCCCCTCCAATTCGGAATCCCCCCTAGCCCACTTGGAATTCTAATTCCCTTACTCCAACTATAGTCCTCTAATGTCTCAATACAATGTTCCCTTCCAAACCCACTGCCCTTCGTGCCTCCAAACGGCATGCCCACTGCAGTCCGCAAATAGTGGTTTACCCACACCATGCCCACATCAATCTTCCTCGCCACCCTCAGCGCCTTTTCGTTATCCCTCGTGAAAATCCCTGCTGTCAAGCCATATTCCGTATCGTTCACGACTCGCACCGCTTCATCTTCGATTGAGAAGGATGTGACAGTTACTACGGGGCCGAAAATTTCCTCCTTTGCTATACGCATACTGGGCTTGACGTTTGTGATTAAAGTAGCTGGGACGAAGAACCCATTCTTGCACTTTTCATCAGCAGGCATGGCAGCTTGCGCAGCAAGCACAGCACCCTCACTCTGCCCAACCCTTATATATTCTCTCACCTTTTCCATCTGCACCTTGGACACCACAGGCCCAACGTGCGTCCGCACATCCATCCCATCGCCCACTACAAGCTTCCTCACACCCTTGCTTAACCTCTCCACGAACTCATCATGGATAGATTCATGAACTAGCATTCGTGACGAGGCCGTACACGCCTCCCCCTTATTAAAAAATCCTCCTTCTAAAGCAGCGCGAACCGCAAGGTCGAGATCCGCATCCTCAAAAATCAAAAATGCGTTTTTACCCCCGAGTTCAAGCGTCAATGGCGTTAGATTTGGCGCTACTGTTTTTGAAACTGCTATTCCTGCCGCCGTCGAGCCAGTCAGGGAAACCTTTTTAACAAGCGGGTGAGCAGCAAGAGTTGAAGGGACTTCTGGGCCGAATCCAGGAACGGCTTGAACAACGTTCGGCGGTAGGACAGTTTGAAGGATCTCAATAATTCTCAGACATGTCAAAGGGGCTTGTTCCCCAGGTTTGATAATGATTGTATTCCCCGCCGCCAGCGCTGGCGCCGTCTTTCCACAAGTGTGAATAGGGGGCCAGTTAAAAGGCAGGATGCCAGCAACAAGTCCATGCGGCTCGCGAATTTCAAGACCCAGGACACTCCCACGATCATAAAGGTTCGAGGGCAGTTTGTCACAGAGGGAAGCGAAGTAACGGAATATTTGGTGAGTGAATGTTATGTCGAACATTAAAGCGTCCTGATATGGTTTTCCATTTTCCATGCAGAGCATTTCTGCGAGATCTTTGGAGTGTTTCTCTAACGCATCAGCGCATTTGAAGAGGAAGACTGAGCGTTCTGTAGGGGTGCGACGGCGCCAGTCATTGTGGAAGGCTGCGTTGCCGGCTGAGATTGCTGAGAGGACAGTGGAGGTGTCACCGGCGACGATGGTGGTGATTGTTTCTCCTGTTGCTGGGTTTGAGACTACGAAGGTGTTGTTAAGGTCCTCGGATGATCTGGCGAAGGTTGAGAGCTTTGGGAATGAGAGTGAGGACATCGTGGGTAATTACATAGCCTGAGAGAAAGAATCAATGAGGAGTTGCTTGTATGTAGATATTACTCCTCTCTAAAAAGCAATGTCGACTCTCTTTGGTCTATAAAGCTTTGAGCACGATGCATTTGACTGCAACTTACTCGGACTTAATAAATGCTTGCGGAGATAACAAGGGACGAAAAGACGTTCGCACTAGTAAGCATGTAAAAGATCGAAGAAAAAAAGGAATCAAATGCATATGAATGAGCCGATTAGAGATCTAGGGGTACATACATTGAAACCTACTGCGAATGTAGTAGAGCACCCGAGCCGGACATGCGATGCTGACAGCAGTATCTAAACCAGTAAATTAGAACCTCAAACTTACGAAATAACGAATCATAAGTGTGTTGTTGTATGTACTCGATAGTTCGGCTTTAATGACCGGTAGCATTAGCTACTGGGTAGGATACCTGGAGATTTTTGTGATCAGATTCTAATATTCAGTCACATCTCCATGGACATAAGCTCGAAACAACATATTTCCGGACTGTAATCTCACTACCCCTCATCGCATCAATCAGGGTAAGCTAAATTAAATATCGATTCAAAATGATGATTGGTGTGCCACTTCGACAATTGTCTGATTTCATCGCTCTGATATTTCGATTTGTGCCTTGTACTTTAGGAGCCCTCATTTTCCTAGTACGATCCGTGATGTAGTTACGAAAGGACAGTAAAGTTAGGTGAAGCAGCTCAAATTGGCCTCAGCAATTCGTTCTGTGGCTTATCCCTCTCGTCAAACACCCTCGCCCTCTCTCCACCCAATTGGTATCAATGCCGCGGCGACACTACCAACACCCCTCTCCGTAGCCAGCAGATTGAATTGGGCGGCTGCATTCCGTGTATCTGATATATCAACCCTTATACCCAAGCTATTGATATACTGTCTCGTCTTTGGACTAATCGGCCTTAATTCCTTCCCCAATCCTAGAATCAGTAAATCTACCCCTCGTTAGCACCCCTCTGTATCCCCAATTCTAACCAAATCAATAAATTGGGAGGTAGATGTACCAGGCTTAGGCCAAACCAACCCCAACAAACCCCAGACCTCATCCTCCACCTCCCATTGCCCCTTCCCATTGACCATCCTCATCTCACGATTACCAAGCCAAGGACACCACTCAAACACCTCTCCATTAACCAATAATACTCCCTTCCCACCCACCACCTTCACCCCGCTATTCAAATGAAAGCCATCCCAAGCACAAGCATCAATGCTTGTGCTTGGAGCTGGGGTGTTTCCTAGCACGTTTAGGGAGCCGAAGTCGGTCTGGGTTTCTTCTGTGGAGGGTGGGCCACGATCGCGAGTTTGGGGCTTGGGTGAGGAAAGTCTATGGGGGAGGGTGGAGGTGAACGGGCGTCGGGAGAAGGTATAGGGGCGTGGGTGGTTGTGGTGGTGGTGAGGTTTGGGTGTGGAAAAGAGGAAAGAGTGGAGTTCGCGGATTGTTGGGCGCGAGAGAGGGGGATTGAGCCGTGGCATTATGATCGCAGTATATTTCAAGTTGAAGTACCGTCTTGGATGCGGGAGAGCAATCGCAATGTTTTGTGGTTGCACAAACAAGCTCATGCTTTTGGAGCTCCAAAATGTCCGAACGTCACGACAGGGGTTGTAAGCTCAGCTACACGTGACAGCGCTTGAAAATTATATCTCAAAACTTTTCATTCTATCGAACCCCGGCTTTCACCACCAAAAAACCTCCCAGATGTCTAGTTCTAGTGTCTAAATCTACCTCAGAATAAATCTGTGACGGCTCCGTGAGAAGCATCGCTGACCAATCTAGCATATTTCGCCAAGACACCCCTATTGACCACGCTCTGGGGTGCTTTCCAGACCTTCAAACGTTGAGCTATTTCTTCATCGCTGACGTCCATACTCAAGGTATTTGTTTCTGCGGAGATCGTAACAATATCGCCATCTTGTACGACCGCGATTGGACCTCCGGCTATTAAGAGTTAATTGCGGTGCATAATGCGATGTAGGAATTAGAGTGTGGTTTACCAGCTGCTTCAGGTACAACGTGACCGACGATGAAGCCATGACTTGCACCTGAGTATCTTCCATCGGTGACAAGTGCTACGTTCGTCAACCCGGCACCCATGATAGCTGCGCTTGCTTTAAGTCTGCAAATTTGATTGTAAGTAGAGTTCTAGAAGCGGACTTGTAAGCATGGCTAGGCTTCTTTCCCCACTTACTGTTCTGGCATACCGGGTCCACCTTTTGGTCCCTCATACCTCACAATCAAGACAAGATTTTCACCACGGGGAATTTGCCCTTTGATAAGAGCAGCATCAAGCTCGTGCTCCTTATTGAAGACTCTTGCTTTGCCCGTAAACACAAGACCTTCCTTGCCGGTAATCTTTGCAACTGCCCCACCAGGGCTAAGATTACCTCTCAGGATTTGCAGATGGCCGGTTTTCTTAATTGGGTCCGACAAAGGTCTGATAATCTTTTGATCTCCTGGCAAAGATGGGAATGACTCTAGGTTTTCTGCGAGTGTCTTGCCTGTGACCGTTGGGATGTTGCCATTTAAGAGCCCGGCAGCGACTAAAAGTTTCAATACGCTAGGTGTACCTCCGATATTGAAGAGATCCTCCATATAGTACTTCCCTGACGGAGCCAGGTCCGCAATAAAAGGGATTTTGTTGCTAACTCGTTGAACGTCGTCCAAAGTTAAGTCAACCTGCGCGGTTGTTGCCATGGCCAAGAAATGTAGAACTCCATTGGTACTGCCACCGAGGGCCATTGTCAACACTAGAGCATTCTCAAAGGATTCTTTGGTCAGCAAATCTTTTGGTCGGATATTCTTCTCCATGCAGGTCTTGATCGCCTCTGCCGCTTTCTCGCACTCTCTCATCTTAGCTGGTGATTCCGCTGGGTTTGATGAAGAACCGGGAAGGCATAGGCCCATAGCCTCAATCGCTGTAGACATTGTGTTCGCGGTATACATACCTCCACACTTGCTGGAAGTTAGCAATGAAATATGAGAAACAAATCGCCTTTATGGAGCAACTTACCGCGCCAGCTCCAGGGCAACTATGCTGCTCTAAATCGTCCATCACATCACTTGGTGTAGCGCCATTCTTTTTGGCCTCGTCGCAGGGGAAGAGTTTGTTGTAAGCGAAGGCTCCTGAAGCCTCGTAACACGTGCTGATATTAACCTCCTTATTGAGAAGCTTGGAGAAACCCTTTTTAATAGTTCCACCGTATATCATAACAAAAGGACGATTGTGACGAGCCGCTGCCATTATCACACCAGGCATATTTTTGTCGCAGCCTGGTATTGAAATGTTCGCATCGTGATGTTGGGCACAAGTCACGGTCTACATCCGGTCAGCTATTTTCTTTGAGTTATGACCGAAGGTGGATTATGCAATGACCTCTATTGAATCTGCAATAATTTCTCTTGTTTGAAGAGAGAATCTCATGCCTTTATACGGTTAACAATCATGATCTAGAGAGTCTATGGACAGACCAGACCTTCTCCTCCCATAGTAACTGCAAACTATTAGAATTTCGCTCATGTGAGGATCCACATTAATGCATCATGGAAGACTTGCTTGCATCTGATACACCAATAGTATTGAACTGCCACCCAAGCATGCCCTGTTTCTGAACTGCATCCTTCACTATCTTTCCGAGGCCGAGAACTGAAAGATAAGAGGTTAACAGGAAGTCGGGCTATTCTCGTCGGTATCACGTACGGTGCATACTGTAACACAGCTCAGTATCTGTACAACACCATTATCTTTGAAGGAGAACATGCTTGCACGGATTTCCCTCCCACCAGACAGTTGCAATTCTAAAGGTCTTTAGCAATCGTACTCGCTCGGATCAACCGTCTCTAAAAGCAGCAGGTTTCTGTACTAAGGACTAACCCTACGTGTGGCGCGGATTTCATGGCATCTCGGTTTCTGTAGGGCAATATATTAGCAATGCATGCGAGAGTGGGAGCACTTAGGAATAATTGGGAATAAAGGCTTAAGAAACATCAACTTACGGAACACCCGCGGCGTAAAGCATGGCCTGAGCTCCTGGGAAATCATGTCCTAATGGGTGCTTTTGTTAGAGGTTGGCTTCAAACAACTGTAGAGAAGTTCCTACCATTGGTGATGGTATTTGACCATCTGTTTAAAGCTTGCTTTCCATCCGCGGTAGTTGCGCCAGGTTCGAGACACTTGAAATCGATGTACCTGGGTTTCTCTGGTATATTGTCATAGTTGGAGGGATTCATGATGAAGTAGTGTGTAATAGATTGAGATGGAGCGGGGAGGAGCAAGTAAAATTTGAAAGGTATGGAGCAAAGTCCGGGGAAAGCTAGTCGGGGAAGGACGTAAGGAAGGAGCAAAGGTAAAGAATTTAAAGCTCTGGCAGCTTCAAACTTTTTGTGTGGAAAGTCTAGTCAAGAAGACCCCGCGCTGCTCCACACCTGACGGCATATAGGTACAGTAGCGTGTTCGACGGCCATTGAATGAAGCCAATGTGCTCATCCGTGTTGCTCAGCAGAGGATAACGGTGCTTGGGAGCTGGAATAGGGCTCCGCTATCGGTGGATGAAGGAGTTGAGGTTGGGATATATCTTATCTTTGTCAACAAGGTATGTACATGGGACCACATCCGTAGATATGGTAGCACACAAGCATAGTTTGCGGCTGTGCAGTACAAGTAAGGTCCCGACTTCCATCACAACTTTGTACAACAAAAGCAATACCTCGGCCACTCGGCGAGATCTTTCACAGGCAGAGGCGGCATTGCATCCGCGTTTTGTGGTGGCTGACTGCTAGCGGGGTCGGTTTTAAAAGCTGGTCAAATGGTAGGATGGGCTGTATACGGTAACTTTAGAAGAAGGGTTCGCCAAAAATATTAAAAGCTCATATTGCTGCGAGATAGCAATTTGATGCGTTGGTCTATTTCGGCCACCGTTCATAATTTGTCTCGAGCAAAAATAGGCAACTTGTGACAATGCTCTCTTCAGGTCAGAACCTTGGAAATTTCTCCAAAAATAAAGCATGTCTCTCTTATTGAGATGCATGCACTGTTCCTACATGTTATCAAACGGATGAGCTGGTCCCAGTTCGTTCTTCCATCAGCTCAACACGTCTGTGCCAATCGATGACGCACCTGGGCTGTTGACTCCCAAGATTTTGGGTAGCTCTATCAGAGTGGCATCTGAAATTCTCCAACACTACCAATGTGCGACCCTACACACAGGATACATCCGGAATTACCAATACCAAATTCGAAGGCCACGTCTTTTTCCCGCGCACCTGGACAGCAACGTTCCAATCGCGTTGTATCTACCACCAGTCGCGCCCAGGATTGATCAAATGTACACCTAAAAACCATATTAGAAGACAGCCTGATTCGACTACCAAAAGAAGCATGCCATTTCCGTCATAACAGCACTATTTGCTTTTGATTTTGAACTCTCCTATGATATGGAGTCTGCCTTTGTCTTATCATGGATATTCGTTTGCTTCATTACGACAACTGGAGCTCAATCAGATAGCAAGTCGAACCCGTTAGGTCTACTGAACACATCAAACCGAGCTCCTCTATCGCGAATTCAGCAGTGGCTCTTACATACCGCCCAGGAGAAAAGTGTGTGGCAGATGGTTCTGTGTAGTTCGTTGTCGGTGCTAGCACTTTGGTATGCTTGGAGGAAACATGGACATTCAGGTCACAGCACAGGATCAAATACAAGAGACACCAATAGTCAGGGTGCGCAGGAGGATACAGATAATAATGGTTAGTTCCTTAGCCAAACTGACAGAGCACTCTAATTCTGGAATTACAGAAGCTGAAGCATTAGATCCTGCTCTTTTAAAGAGACACTCTACCTTCAAGACTTACAAGACGTCTAATTACATCTATCCTTCTATCCGAGTGTTCTTCCGGGCACATCCCCAATTTGATAAGCTACCATCGACTCCAGCTCCCCTTCCCCTGCTGGTTTTTATACATGGTCTTGGGGGTTCAGTGGCACAATTCAATCCCCTCTTGAATAGCCTAGTCAACCTAGCATCATGCCTAGCCATCGACTTGCCTGGCTGCGGGCTTTCGACCTTTAAAACGAAAGATTGGAACGCGTATAAAATAGAGAATTTAGTGGAACTATTGGCTAAAGTGATTGAAGAACATCGAGCTCAGGACCAAGGGGTTGTTCTCATCGGCCATAGCCTTGGTTGTTCTCTAGCCGCACTTCTTGCTTCTACTACGTCGCCATGCTCAAATGGCATTTCCGAGAATGTTGTTGGCTTAGTCGGCATTTGTCCACGGGCCACCCCTCCATCAGAAGAAGAGGTTTCTATGTTCAAGAAATTACTTTTAATTCCTTCGCCAATCTTTAGTTTGTGGAGGGCATGGGATCGACGTGGAGGCTTGGAGAGCGCTTCTGTCCATCGTTTTGTTGGTGAGAATGCGGACAAAACCACTAAAGCGCTGCAATATCGATTCAATGAGCAAAGCAAAACCCCAGTCTGGAGACGGATGGCTTCGGGAACATTACCAATCTATAAGAATGGGTTTCCAGTGGGCGGTCTCCCCGGTAAGGAAATATGGGCTGGGCTTGAAGTCCCTGTATTTCTTGTTGCTGGCGAGGCTGATCACGTCACAAAACCTGTCGAGCTCGAAAAGATTGCATCATTTCTCGGGAAATCTCATCCCATGAAAAATGGCTCAAGTGAAGAAAGCGAGCACATTGTCGATGCCGTCGCACCTGACAATACCTCGACTGAAGAGTTGAAGCTTTCCATTGACAAAAAATCAATCGAGTCGATAACAGCCGAGGATTTTCTGAAGACTACTCCCCACACGATTGAAGATGCACACGAAGACCCATCAACGCCGAATGAATCTCTTGCCGCCGTTCCTTCTCAACCTCTCAAACCTAGAAAGGTTCTGAAGACCACTGTACTCCCCGACCCTGCCTCACATGCTCTATTGTACCAACCAGCAACTGCCCGCGTTCTAGCAGGACTCACTTCTGACTTTCTTTGCCGCCAGATTTCACCTCGCTTTGATCTAGGTTGGCAATTGTCGTATCTTTCAACATCAGGAAAATGGGATGTAAAAAATCTTGCAAAGTGGCAAGCCGTTCGTCCAGTGTCTGAACCTATAGCCAATGTATTCCGGGCGATGAAGACCTTGCGAGGGGTTGACGATACACACTCTCCTGCAGCCTTCTCCCGTGAGTGGAAAGGCATTATTACAGACGTTATGGACATAAGTCACGATCTTCCTGTGTATGATCCAAAGAGTCTGGAGGCTGGGGGTATTCGATATCACAAATTTCCAACTGTCTCTAAGATCCCTCCAACTGATGATGAAGTACGTAACTTTGTTAAATTTGTTGATGGACTCAGAGAAGAACAAAAAGTTCGTGTTCAGGAGGAAGGTTTGGATAAGGATAATGTCTTCATAGGGGTGCATTGCCATTATGTAAGTTCCCTTCTAATTTAACCTACATGCTTCATTGTCATCGAAGCTTCCTACTCAACCCTAGATCACCGCGACATGGCCGTCAATGCTCTCATCCCAGACCGACCAGAACAAGCAATGCTAACTCGACGTTCTTTCTTGAGGGGTTTAATCGCACTGGGTACTTTCTTGTATGCTATCTTGTCGAGCGCTGTGGCTTTTCTCTTGAAGCCGCCATTTCAGAATTTGCGGCAAAACGACCCAAGGGTATCAAACATGCACATTTCTTAGATAAACTTTATTTGAAGTATGCCATTGGGCTGAAAAGAGCGCCAACACTTTAAGTGGGCATTTGGGGTAACTCTGAACATCGGATGGCGCGAATGGAGTATTTTAGGAGAAAGGGTGCTAATGTTGATACCATGATGTTCACGAAACTATAGGTTAGATATGAATTTACTCTTGAGATAATATTCTTGGCATTTACCCCTTCTCTCTTGGCGGGGATGCCTCCGTGCAGATCTTCATATCCCGTGTCAGACACATGATTCAAGGGTTTATCATACTTCGTATAGGCATAAACAGGCAATCTTTTCTGTCTGTGCGCCTATCAAAGTATATATATAAATAAAAAGGGAACACTCGCTAGTTAGACACCTCTGTTTTACATCTTCCTATCTATCTATTTTAAATCGATCTGTAAAGCACAAATCAAAAACCTTAATCTATTTAGACCTGTACAGAGTACTTTTATTCGTTTATGCACTTCACAGTAAGCGAAAGCCAAAATCAGTCATCTGTGCGAGGAGGCTAGTCAACAGTAGCACCAAGCGTTCCGAGCCCACTTCCCTGTCGGTGACGTTAGTGGAGGGACGCGGGACTCGAATTTCTTAAGATCGGGTTCTTCCAGTCTAAGGAAGCTCTGCGGCTTCAACTCCTTAAATTCCGCCCTCTCAAGAACAATGAAAGTATTGCAATTATATCGTTGAGAATACATCAATTGATGTTCCGGAATCTTCAACTTCGACGTGGAAGCGAACGCGATCAACTGGATTGCGACCCCCTGTTGAAATGGATGAATCTCAGCCAAACGACCGGACAGGCCGGGACGAAGATACAAGCATCACGAGTGATCAAAATAGAAGAAATACTACAGGGGATGGGAAAGATATCGACGCTGAGACTCCGACAAACGTTGATGGTAATGGGAAAGGGAAAGGGGACGAGAAAAGTGAAGCAGAGGCAGGGGAAACTTTAGAGACAGGAAAGAAGCTCGATTTTTTCAAAAGAGCTTGGGCTGCACTTGATCTGAATCCGGGAGTAGTTATGATGATGCTCAAGTATGTACTTAGAGCAAATATTGCATGAGAATTATTGGAGGGGGAATCGTGCTAATATGGTTTTTCATTGTTAAGAGGAAGTGTTGCGCCAACGATTGGTGTGGTGAGTTTCTCACTTCTTTAACTATCTCCCACTCTAGATCTTTGCTATTAGACAAGAGTTACGCTGACTTCCTAGGCGTTCTACCAAGCTGACTCTGTCGCCAAAACATTCACGACGCTGGGGTATCTCATACCCATTCTTACCGTTATCAGCATACCTATTATGCCTCGAGCAAAATACTTCCAGACACTAATCCTCAATATCCTCGGAGTATGTATAGGCAGTGCGATTGCCCTGCTTGGAATATGGAGTGGAATCAAAGCGCGAGAACATACGACACCTCCTGGATCAGTAGAACGCTACAATTCTTCCCAGGCCGCTGTTTGTGCCATTTGGCTATTTGCAAATATCTACTTCGTGAATGTTATGAGGGCAAAGATTCCGGCTTTACAATTTCCTGTAATCATGTACAGTATCTTTACGAATGTCGCCTTTACATATGCACCATTATTTCAGACAGTTTCTCAGGGAGAATCTTTAGTCAAGAAATTACTCGAAGGATTTCTCACAGCTTTTGCGATTGCTACGGGTGTGAACTTATTCATTATACCAATTACTTCACGAACTGTAGTCTTTAAAGAAATGGAAGGGTATATTGATCTATTGAGAAAGATATTGTAGGTGCTTTGGCCTAAATGCTCTGTGCTGGCTAATCATGTTTGCAGAGGGGCCCAAACGGCATACTTGCAGAGCCTAGAAACGACTGATATGTTCGCTGAAGTCAGGGGAGAAGAGAAGCCCGACAAGGACAGGAAAAAGCGTAATAATAAGGCAAATCTTCACCCCGCCCAAACCCCGCAAGCAGCTGCTCTCAAAAGTGCAATCGCAGGGTTGAAAGGCCTTCACGGCAAGATTTATGGTGATCTGCCTTTTGCAAAAAGAGAGATAGCGTTCGGAAAGTTGGATGCTAAAGACCTTGATGAAATCTTCAACCGTTTCAGGGCAATCTTGATCCCTCTAGTAGGCCTTAGCACAATTACGGATATTTTCGAGAGGATCGCAGAAAGACGAGGATGGGTCCGAGGGGCTAATACCCCACATGACCAGGCAGAATCTTGGGATCCAGCTGAAGACGAAGCGAAGACTGAAGAGAAGCGAGTATGGAATGAAGTCATGAAAACCCTACACGAGCCCTTTACCGTTATCGTTGCTGCTATGAACGAAGGACTTCAGCATGCGAGCTTGCTCCTCGAGATAACCAAGCCACCTAGAAAGAGAAAGAGTGAAGATGAGGAATCGAAATCTCCTGATCCGAAGCCAGGTCAACCCGAGTTCTCGAAATTTTTAAGTAACAAAATCAATGACTTTTATGGAGCCCGAGGAACAACGTTAAAGGCATGGGCAAGAGAGAAAGGGTTATCTGCGGACCAATTTGATCATCTCCACGGCCCTTCGGTTGACAAAAATATGTTCACCGATACTGATTCACAGCATTTCCGGGATCAGCAGCAACTTTACCTCATTTTATATATGGAGTTTTTGGTACGTCTTTAGTACAGGGTCGGGCTAGGCTGACTTGTATGGTAGCTTTATTCTACTGGGGTTGCTATTTTGGAGCTGGTTGACTTCGCAGACAAAAAGGTCGCAGAGGGCTTCATGGAAAAGAATCGTTTGATAATGCCTGGTGGGCGCAGATTAAAGAAGTGGGTTCTGTCAATTGGCAAGGAGGATAGTTCCATTGACACAGAGTGTAAGTCACCTTGTTTCTACTACGACCAGTATCATTTCTCATACTAAAGCGCCAGCTCCTGATTCTCTCGAAAACGGAAGCAAAAATGTCTACATGGGCGCCGGTTTCAATCCTCGAAAAGATCCAGAGCATCTACCTCCAGCAACTATTTGGCAACACTTTGGGAACGGCCTAAGGGTCGTCCCTCGATTCTTGGGCTCTACTGAATCCGCATTCGGTTTCCGTGTTGCTTGTGCTACTTTGACAATCGGTATTGTTGCTTTCTTGAAAGACACTCAAGTTTTCTTTATTCAGCAACGATTAGTGTGGGCCATGATTATCATTGCCATAGGCATGACTATGACGTCTGGACAGTCTATCTTTGGCTTTCTTATGCGTGTTGGAGGAACAGCACTTTCGATGTCAGTATTTCTCATAGAGAAAATCCCTGTATCCCTAATTTATGCCTGGTATTAGCTGACCATGCGGCATCCTTAGGGTATTCTCATTCATAATATGGTATATCGTCGACGAAAAGACACCTGGTATTATAGTGTTCCTGTGGCTTTTCATCTTTTTGGAGATGTACTTGTTCCTCAAATTCCCACGCTTCATTGCTGTCTGGATCGTCTGCATTGTTACACAGGTTATGATCATAGGTTATGAGCTCCAAGTACGAAAAATTGGTGTTGCCGCTGCAACAGCAAGTGGCCAACCATACTACCCTATCTACGAGCTTGCCCCATACCGGTTGGCATGTGTCGCGGGTGGTTCATTTGTAGCCTTCATCTGGACGATATTTCCGTATCCTATCTCGGATCGATCATGGTTGAGGAGGGACCTTGGCTCAACGCTTTATTTGCTTGCAAATTACCATTCTATTGTCCACAGTACGATTGATGCACGTATGCATGGTACTGAGGGCGATATGGACTTGAAAACTTCGCCAGGTAGAAGGCTCGAGAAAGTAAGGCATAAAGTTTTCGGGAAACTGCTATTGTTGCTTCCATCACTTGAGCGTAAGGATGATTACCTACAACATAAGGAGGTATAGCTAATAAAACTCAGAGCATGCCGACTGGGAGAAGTGGGAACTTACCATTGGTGGCAAATTTCCAAGAGTCCATTCTTCCCCCAAGCTTCCACAGTTATATTCTAACTATATTTCTAGGAGTCATATGAAAACATCACACTTCGAGCTACTAAGTAAGGATGCATAGTTTCTCGAAGCATGCAATTGCTAATTCTGCCAACCAGCATAATGAACTACCTCTCCCTCATCTCTTACGCAACCCAATCCTGGTCCGCCAAAGACGGTGGAAAAGACTACCCCAACAACATCCCCACTGCCCGCCGTGCCTGGCTCCACGACCTCACCCTCCTCGTCGACAAGATCGGTCCAACCTCCCATACTGTAACCTCTATCCTCTCCATGCTCTCCGCTTCTGTTCGAATGGGCTCCGCCTTACCCCCTTACATGCAACTTCCCGAGCCCTATAATTTAAACAAAAGGCTAGAAGCACTAGATAGCGGAATATTAGATGCAAGGCATGTGGAGGAGCCAGGATATAGTGCGTATGCGGTTATGCAAGTTACGAGTGGCTTGATGATGGATGATTTAAGGAGGTTGGTGGATAGCGTGAGGGAGTTGGTGGGGGAGACGGATTTTAGCTTTAGGGTTGATACAAGCGAGAGCAGTTTTGAGAGTACCGTTATTGGAAGTGAAAATGATGGGGTGGGGGGGACAAAGGGGAAGAAAGGGAAGAGGGACTGAGCGGGAAGTCGGGAGCTATGGATTTGGATTGAGGAATGGTGGGGTATGGCGTCTGTTTGGTATATACGCTTTGGTCACCATCGAGGGGGTAACATCCACTAGAACCAGCCTGTGACTATTCAAGATAACTCCTTGATTTATTAAGCCTAATCCTAACAATGTGTGTCACCCGTCGCAGTAGATTAAAGAGAGACTTCAGTTCAAAAGTTACCGAGCTTGTCTGCCCTCACTAATCAAATGGAGTGAAACAGTTGGTGCTTAAGTGGCTTGAAAGCGATGATACGTATCTTAAGAAAAAGAGATCCTTAAGGCTGCCTACGTTGATGATGTCAGACATTTATTTTTTTCGCTAGATGATCACGAGCTAAGATTCCACAACGAACTCTAAAGAATCCCATAGTCTTCATTTGGGGCATGTGGTATTGCTAAACCCCAAAAAATTATATATATATATATATTTTATTTAAAGAAAGATGTAAACTCTTAGAACAACTACAGCGTGTGTAGGCCGTTTGAGTGGAAACCTCCTCACCTGCAGCTTCTCCCCGTGATTTTATCAAATGAGACGAAAGCAGCAATGGATATATACTAGCCTTCTTTCCTATTAACCATCGCGTAAATCTCATTACTTCTATTGATCAATATATAACATTTATTAAGCAACATACCTTAGTAAGTCTCTCCTTTCTATAACAAAATCCATTGAAGGACTAAGTAGCAAAGATTAGTGTCCAGACGTGCCATCTTATTCCTAATTAGCTTGAGAGATATATACAGACATTTAAATCCCTTGGTTCCATATAGTTGTATAGCAGAGGTGCGTATGCAGGATCGTGGATGATTTGTGCTATTGTACTATAGATCAACGGGCATTTTCGGTAAAGCCCCTGACAAGGATCACCTCGCCAAACTTCAAATTAGTCCTCCAACCACGCTTACGTTTCCTACACTTAACACACTGCGTGTGTTGATAACCATTAAATTTACAGATCCCAACCTCTAGGGAACTTTGTTTCCGTGGCTCAAATCCCAATGGCCTTTGAGGGTAAGCTTAAGGATATGGTGAACACAACCACAGTCACAAACAATTGTTACCTAAATGTGACCTCCACACAAAGTGTTTCTGCTCACGGACAAGGAAGACTTTTACAAGAAATAAATCGAGAAATGCCACTGTATTGCATTGAGTAAATCAGGGCGGGTCTTCTGCAGTGGAATTGCTCCACATATTCAAGAGTGGTTGGACACAAAAAAGGCTAGCTGGGAGGTGCAAGAGGAATGAATTGCCCAGGGAAATAGGAGTTATAGATTCAGGTCCACGTTGCAGCAAGTATCTCTCATTTACGGCGCCCGAGAAGATGCGAACCCTGCTTCTTAGCAAGCGTTATGGTTTAGAATTGACTACGTGCATACTCAACTGGCACTTTCTCGCTTGCTGTTGGGGAAAGCGGAGTGGCCTGTGTAACTTAGACCCTGCAGCTCTGTACATTACGGGTGTCCCCGAACAGTTCCTTGCCCATGGGAACATCTTTATAGCTATTTTTTTAAGACTGCCTTGATGATCCTAACCTAATCATTTCGACTTTAGGTTGTACAGGTAATATGATATTGGACACCTCAAAGCAGCTTGTGAAACATTATGTAACACCAAGACTCGCACAGAGCAAATAGTTCCTGCAGGTCCCTCCCGTTCCCTATGGTACTAGGGACTTTTAGATACTCCTTACTACGACTTAATCTTCAATATATATAGTTAATGCTCAAATTAAGAGAATTGGAACTGACTGGATGAAGGGGAGCCAAAGGGAAACAATAGCCATACAGTCGTCTTTACAGTCCTGAGTAATTTCTCCAGTCTTGAATATAAGCTACATTAGCTGATGGACGCTTCAGGGTTAACAGCTTACCTTTTAGTAATACCTGAAAGAGTGCTCTGGAACACAATACCCACGGAAACGAAGGGCCACCCGCGTACTGGTATCTTGGCTTGAATGAGGGAGGTTTGTGGTATTTATCGTAATCGTTGCGAGAGATATGAACTATATAATGTTCCTCCGACTCATTTAGCTCCAAGGTTTTTTTTTCAGTAGTTTTTGCTCTCCTTTCCAAAATGCATGTCCTCAAACAAATCGTCCCGGCAGCCTTCGCGGCAACCGCCCTCGCTGGACCAAACCCCGGACTCAGCATACTTGTCTACGACGACAACCACCACCTTCACTCCAAACGCCACTTACTGAAGAAACTCCAGCCGTATCATTACTGAACGCATTCCAACCATACCACTTGCAGAAACCATTCCAGCTGCGCCAAGGTTGGCGTAATTGTATACCGCTTACCTGAAATGCGGCGCTTCAATCACAGTTGGTGACGGTCCTAAGGGAACCCGCTCCATTATCCCAATCATCCAGGGGGGGGGGGGGGGTTCACCGGCCCTGGAATCTCGGGTGAGTCTCCTTATCCCGGGCCTATTCCACATACTAGACTTATTGCCATATAGGTACGATCTCGAACCTTGGTGCAGACTGGGGTCTCATCTCCGACAAGAATACCTTCTACGCTGACTCGCGCTCCAACCTTGTGACCAACGACGGTGCAAATATCTACCTCCAGCAGAGCGGAACCGGCGGGCAAGGAAACGGAAGGACCTTTTTGAGGATGGTTTACGAGACTGGAGACCCGAAGTACTACTGGTTGAATAATGTTGTTGCCATTGGCACTCTGACACTAGAGGGTGACCTTCCTCGCGGGGGAAGTGCTTTCAAGATTGAAGATTTCAGGGTAGGTTCTATGGCACCGCAAGTCTAAAAAAGAAAAAGAAAAGGTGTGCTGACGTAGCTGTGTTAGATGTATTAAGGAAGGGTGGAAGAGGGGACAAGTTCCAACACCTGAGACGAAATGTGGGCTAGGAGGACATGGTACCGCTTGTGGAACAACCAATAGTGATGCCGTAGTAGGTCTTACAAAGCTATTACACTCATTCCGCCAAATCTGTGAATGGAATTCTCTTGGCAAAATCTAGTATTGCTCTGTGTGCAAAGTACTACCATGCCTAGTGCGCCAAATGATGATGAGGTGATTGCATTTTGATATCTAGCAACCCAAAAATATATCCAAGAAACGAATTCTTTTCGACCCAACAGTAACATGCCTCTCCAAAGCAATTGCTTAAAGCGCAGCCTCCGAGAATGACTCCCTAGCAAATGACTCCCATTCAAAGGAGTGCTTTTCTTTCCTAAAATAACCCCGGATTTGTCTAAGCAAAAAGCCGCCATCACCCCCCCTTTCCAGGATATACCTCAGAAAATATATCTACAATCTAGGCCTATCATCACCTCTCCATCCCGCATCCATAGCAATCAATTCCGCCGCTCTCTCTCCAACCGCCAGCACGGTCAACATAGGATTGATAGTTGTCATACTCGGAAAAACACCAGCATCCGCAATTCTTACACCTTTTAAGCCTCTGACCTTCAAGTTCGGCCCAACAACAGCCATATCATCACTCTCAGCACCCATCTTTGTCGTACCGGCTGGGTGGTAGACAGTATGTGCAACCTTTCGAGCATACTCCGAGAGCTCAGCATCCGTCTGGGCTTTTGGACCTGGGGCAACTTCGCGCTTGAGCCAGTTCTTGAAAGGTGCTTGTTCGGCGATTTTACGAGCAGCACGCATACCGAAGACGAGAGTATCAGCATCATAGCCTTCTGGGTCAGTGAAGTAGCGGAAGTCGAGGGCAGGCTTGACATTCGGATCTTTGGAAGTCAAGTAGAGCTTCCCTCGTGATCGTGGGCGTGGGATGTTGGGAGTCATGCAGAAGGCGTTGAGAGGTACATCGTAGCCTAACCTTGCTGTGTTCAAGCAGAAAGGAATTTGGTAGCAATGCATCATCACATCTGCGATGTCGCTGTCGGGAAGAGCGGCAGGGTTGAGTGCTGGGTCAGTGAGGGCTTTTGCAGCATCTGGGGATTCGCGCCGGAGGAAGATGCCGGCGTCACTGTCCATGGTTGTCTGGGGTGGGACGGGGGCATTGAGCTCCCACATGATGATACTTTCAGGGTGGTCGAGGAGGTTCTCACCTACACCTGGCAAGTCATGAACAACGGGAATTTGGAGAGAGGAAAGTTGTTCTTTGGGACCAATTCCGGAAAGGAGCATGAGGCGCGGAGTGTCGACTGCGCCGGCGCAGAGAATGGTCTCGGTCTTTGGAGTAAGAGTGAGAGTACTTCCATCTTGAAGCGTGATGTTCACTCCCTTGACTGTCTTTCCGGAGATATTGATCTTGCTGACCCAGGCATTGGTCAAAACAGTCAAGTTGGGGCGCTTCTCGTGACCACGGAGAATTGGGTGGATATATGCTACGGAAGCAGAGCTTCGTCGTCCATCGTCTGGATTGTAGGCTACAGAGAAGAAACCTACTCCTCCCTTCAAACTTCCAGTGCTCTTGATTTCTTGATTAAAATCCTTGATCACGGGAATATTCATAGCAGTAGAGCATGACTCAACCCAATCCTTACACACCTGGTTGCGATGGCGGGGGTGCACTGGCTGAATTTGGTTGCGTAGGTTGTCGATAAGGCGCATCATGGTCTTGAAATTCCAGCCTTTACATCCCATGCTCTCCCAAAGTTTGCAGTCATATTCAAAAGGACGGAAAGAAATCAAGGTATTGTGAGAAGAGCAACCTCCAAGAACCTTGGCTCTGGAATGTCTAATATGTGAGTTCCCTAGGAAAGTCAGCTCAAGGAATAAGATTGATTACATTCATAGTTACCATTGGGTTGCTCAGTGGTGCCGTAATCATAATCAAGATCACCACCAAGTAATGAAAGCCATTCCTTCAGTTTCAAAACTCGGTCATCATTGAAATCGCTTGGGCCGGCCTCAATCATAAGAATTTTCTTATGTGGCAAGTATTCAGATAATCGACTGGCAATGACACAGCCAGCTGTACCACCACCAACAATGACATAGTCAAAGTCATTGACGGAGGACGATGAGATATATTCCGTAGTCATCTTGAAGTTGTTTCTGGAAGTTGTTTCTGAAATACTTGTGGAACACTGAGGATTTAGTCTTTCTTCTCTGTCAAAACTTCACTTGATGCTCAATCAAGTTTAAACCAAGGGCTGATTATAAACTGCCGGATTACCATGAACTTAGACACGATAAGGATAAGAGATGTCCCAGTAGTGATCTAAGATGTGGAGAAACAGATAGAGAGTGGAGAATATCCAGAATTGGGGGTTTGGTACCTGCTTTGTGTAAAAGGAAGGTAAGAAATAGATTAGAGAGAATTTAATAAGTATAATCGGTGAGAAATTGTGTAAGTTCGGGAAAAAGCCGGCACCTCAAGATACCAAGAAGAATACTCAAGAGCTGATCGGACCATTTTCACTTGAGCTATCGCTCCTGTTGGTTGGGTCACCTAATGCCATCACCAAGCCCTACGCTAGCGTATTTCGATATGAGCCTCTTAGTTTTCCTCGAGGCAAAAGAACGACGCATTGCTTCGGCTTGACTCGATAGCAGGAAGTTTTTTCGTGATGTTGCTTAGCGCTCTGGAACAATGCCTAGGGTAGCCCCTCTGTGGCACTGAAGTGGAGTTAATTTGTTGTTGTTACTGGCCGCCCGGTAATCCTCCTTGCATTACATCCTAGTGAGGTGTGACAAAGTCCATCACCTAAGTTGGCCATGAGATCCAGCAGATCCAGTCGAAAAAAGAGTTTGAAGCTCTTTCTTCACCGCATCCACCCTGGCGACGCCGACTGCTGACGGTGCTCTCCGGTTATGAGCTCATTTGCATGATACAAGAGAAATTCTTCCTTGTTAGGCACGAGTTCGCTATCTATTTCCTTCAGATGTCCCGCGTATACTGAATCGCGCATCCACTACCTGCATTGCCCATTCTACCCCACTTGCTACCATCCCTCAATTGCTTCAAGACTAACGATCAGGCTGATCCTGCAGGAGGAAGAGACGGCGCAAGCTCCGAGGCCTTTCGTTGATAATCTATCAGACCACAATGACCAGCTACGCCGCCCAACAGCTTTACTATGATGGCAGAGTCCAGAAAGCCACTTCTAACAAGACCTTCACGACAATTGACCCCTCTACTGCCAAGCCCCTGGCTGAGGTACAAACAGCTTCAGAATTAGATATCGATGCGGCAATAGCTTCGGCGCGAAAAGCGTTTCCATCGTGGTCACAGAAATCGCCAATTGAGCGCGCACGAATCCTCCTCACAGCGGTCTCCCTCCTTCGAGAACGAAATGACGAAATCGCTAGGATCGAAACACACGATACAGGAAAACCATTCTCAGAAACGAGTACAGTAGATGTGGTGACTGGGGCAGATGTACTTGAGTACTTTGCGAATTTGGTAGCGAGCGGTGGGTTGAATGGAGAAACCACACAGTTACGGCCAGATGCCTGGATATATACAAAGAAGGAGGCCTTGGGAGTATGTGCTGGGATAGGAGCATGGAATTATCCAATACAGATCGCGTTGTGGAAGTCAGCACCCTGTTTGGCTGCAGGAAACTGCATGGTGTACAAACCGTCTGAAATGACGCCTTTGCATGGTCAAATACTGGCGCAAGTATATGCAGAAGCAGGAGTGCCTCCAGGAGTTTTCAACATAGTTCACGGTGATGGATCTGTAGGAGGATATCTCACATCTCACCCAGGAATTGCCAAAGTAAGCTTCACTGGCCAAGTTTCTACCGGTCAGAAGGTTGCCGCGTCCGCCGCAGGAGGCATGAAATATGTGACCATGGAACTAGGAGGAAAGAGCCCGCTCATCATTCTTCCCGATACAGAGCTGGAAAACGCCGTAGATGGAGCAATGATGGCGAATTTCTTCTCTACCGGCCAAGTCTGCACAAACGGCACTCGAGTATTCGTCCCCAAAGGTATGAAAGCCGCCTTCGAGAAGCGACTCCTCGAGAAAATAGAAAATATCCGAGCCTTAGATCCAATGGACCCGGATAGTAATTTTGGACCTCTAGTGTCAGGAATACACTACAAGAAAGTCCTAGGCTACATAGATCATGGCGTAAATGTCGACAAGGCGAGACTACTATATGGAGGATCGTCAAGGCCGAAGAGGATACCAAAGGGCTACGAAAACGGCTACTGGGTCCAACCAACCGTCTTCACTAACTGTAGCGACAGCATGAAAATCACCACTGAGGAAATCTTCGGACCCGTCCTCTGTATCCTCACGTATGATACCGTAGAGGAAGTCATCACCCGAGCAAATAATACTAAACTAGGTCTGGCAGCAGGAGTCTTCGGGAAAGACATAAATCAATGCCACGAAGTAATCAGCAAGATTGAAGCCGGCATAACATGGATCAACACTTGGGGCGAAAGCCCAGCCGAAATGAGTGTTGGGGGATGGAAGATGAGTGGTGTTGGGGTAGAGAATGGACGGAGAGGTTTAAATGCCTGGGTTAGGGAGAAGAGCACGTTGGTGGAAGGAGGTGGAGTCGTGGGGACGGTCTTCGAAAAGTTGTCAAAGTCCTCCAAGTTATGATTCCGATGTAAATAGGATTAACGAAAATATGAAATTAGAACACGAACGCGCGCTCGATATCGTGTTGTACAAACACACTTCGACACAGCTACTGTAAGCTTTAAACGCCTGGTTGTGATATCAAAGGAGCGTGAGACAACGATTCGATGCTGGCGTGGACTATTCCTCCCGCTGACGCCCGTGTTGCACCATCATACAGATATCAAGCTCAACAGCCACCCGTGCCAGCCAACTATCAACCATGAGCCTTATGAATGCGTCTCTCATCATGGGCACTCTTCCACAATGTTGATGCTAGTGACTTTCAGCAATGTGGCAGACTATAACGGCTAGTAAAAAAGATTGTCAAGCACAGTTCTTCACTAAGCTGCAAATCGGATGATAGTAGAGACGAGAGAATGCTTATATAAAGTTAGTGAACACAGCTCTCTACATGATTCATTGGGATGGGTTATTTATTTCCTGCTTTGTTAAAGGATCCTAATTCGGCCAACGAAAAATCCGTAAACCCATCCAAGAAGTATCAGAGCAAGAAGTATGTATATTTATTAAGTTCGTTCATCTCGAACTGAGCCACACATCTACATCAAGCCAATTCAGCGGCTGACCTATTCATCGAACGCCGTATCCCAAGTTACACTTCCACCAGTGTATTTTATTTGCTGTACAACGCAAAGAAAGGTAGCAATCCATCCAATCATACGCCATTCGCAAGAATTAAAACCAAACCCACGCTATGCATTATCGTGCTCGTCTTCGAGAAAATTTTGAGGAGATACATGTCAGGTATCCAAGAGAAATTGTGGTTGGGTATTAGTATGCAAAACCGCCATAGTTGGAATTTCGTCCATGGGCTTGCTGAGTGGTGTATGCGTTGCTGTTCTCGTCTTGGTAAATGGTTGTCCGGCGGTCGTCGTCCATGAGAGGCTCTTTGACTTCCCAGTTGTTTTGCTTGGTTCCGACAGAAAATTCGAGATCTTCTCTTGTGATGGAATCCCAGTACTGAATATTGATTAGCACAAGACCTTGAAAAAGTTGTAGCAAGTGCACAAACCTTGTAAACCATCATAACAGCAAGCAGGTTGCAGATTGTAGCAAAGAACAATCCATCGAGGTAGTGCTGGACAGCATTACATATTGTGTTGCTGAAAACATACATAATGACTTGACCGATAATTAAAAAGAAAGCTCCGAAAGCAATATCACCTAATGGCCAGCGGTCCTGTAGTGTGTTTACGACGAGGATGACTTGCATAATGACGTATATCAAAAGAGCGATTCCTGATACGAGATATAACACAACGAATAATCCAACGGTATTGGTAGGTCCAAGTCCAGCCCAGCTCTTGAAAGTGGCCAAGGAAACAAGGCCAGTGATAATAAAGAATGCGAAGCTGATCATTCTGAGGAGCCAGATGGAAAGGGTTGTGCCATCTTCGTATAATTGGAAACCCACAAATCCGTTAATGAGCAAGCAGACACAGAGTGCTGAGGTAAGACCATTTTGTACGGCAGCAAAGTACGGATATGCACCGTTACCTGGAGGTACGACACCAGAATCGAGAATAAGGGAAGCGCACGTTAATCCCATATAGAGGTAAAAGAAGGCAATGATTTCCTTTCGGCCTGCAGATCAAACATATCAGCACACATCACGAACATGCGGGGGAGCTTGGGATATCATACCAACAGCAGTAAATTTACTCCGGACATGCAGAATCATGATAACAGTCATTATTAATGCTACGATATGCATGAACGATGCTGCGCCTTGGAAAATAATCGTGTTGGCCAGTTCGATATTCCGTGCAAAGCAATCCGCCTCGATTCCAAACGATTGTGTTATTGTCGAATAATGACCCACGAGAGAACATAATGGCACTGCAATCTGCGAACAGATCGACTCAAAATCGCCGAACCCCATCTTGCGAGCCCTTGCTATGCTATTCCGCTATTATTATTCGAATGTATGTCTGCGTTGAGTGGCTGAGCGGAGCCTCGAGAGTCGCGGGAATGTTGGAAGACAGCACGCCCGTAGAAATGTTGTAATAGCGAATGTAGCGATGTAGGGAATAGCGATCGTGACACTCCTTGAATCGGCGTGGTGAAAATATGTGATGGGTTGAAGAAGGTAAGAATTCGTCGTCGCTGCGAAAAGGGATGGCACAAAACAACGGATGTCGTCCTAAAGCCTTGGCAGTGGTCTCTCAGTGCAACCACGTTAGCGCCGCAGCGAAGTATTTTTAAATACGGGGTAGCACGTGCATTTACACGTGATGCGATATCGGTTTGAGACGACATTTCAACCTCTATGGCTAATTAGGGTAAATTCAGAATGTAATTACATGTTTTGTCAAGTCCTGAATGTTTGAGTGATGGGCTCGATATCTTCCTAACCTCCATCTAATCTGTAGATGGCTGAATGCTTTGTTTTATCATCAGTTTCAAGAGCAGTACCTGACATAACACTCAAACTTCCCCAATCTATTCCATTATTCATCATATCGAATACTGGTCTTTCCTTTGAATGTTCTGGTCCGCTTGTAGAATCAGCTCTGTTCTCCTAATTACTCTGCTAGAATCTCCCGAAAAGCACGTGAGATAGGTGTTAGAGATTAGGGCAGAACCATCCCCCAGTGACATTAGTGAGTGAATACAAGTCTTGGTGAATCACAACACCATGAATTTGTCTGTTCCCATAGTACCTTTGCACCTCCGCGGCTGCGGTACTTCCACCTGCGCAAATTGCTTATCGACGAAGTTGTATTCCAGTCTAAAGGGCTAGCTTTACGACTCCCACTCTTCGACTACACCTTGTGCGAGATATTCATCTCTCTCAATATCAACATCTCCAGTCAAAGACGCCGTGTGAGCATGTCATTAGGCCTCGTTGACATGAAAAGATATCTTTTTGAGAGAAATCGGCTGACAGATGGATTGACCCTGTAGGAAGAGGTAGCTAAGGTTTAATGAGAATTAAAAAATGCCACTGGGCCTAGACTAATTGCCAACTGATCAATGGTACCGTGAACGGGATCTTTAAAGAGGCATCCTTGCTGGTCATAGTATAATCGTTGAACTTCCCTTCGTGATGAGTAATTCAGAACCCCATCACCTGATAATCTGTTACCAAGACAAGAAAAATGTGTAATAACACAAATAGTGCAAGTTCAAGTTAGTCGTTATCGAAGATCTATTTTGCGAGCTGGCCTTTGAGACAACGGAGTCACAGCTGGGCAATGTTGGAGGTCTTGTGGAAGGATCTCGATACTATTGATCGACAGAGGTTAGAGCATGGAGGCTGTGGTCATCGCAGATCGAAAGTTTGTAAACCAGTGTACAGACAAGAGGCAAAAGAAATTCGCGTATCACTTGATCACTGCAGACAGCCTTGCAAATTCCCGCTTCTGGTGGGAATTACTAGCCTTCCTTCATCTCACTTGAGAAGGCTGGGAAAAGGCCCTTTGCATGACATATATTTGATATCGACTAGGACAGCATAGCAAAAGAGGCATGCAAGTTGTGCTCCTGGGGCTCCTGTGACCGAAAAGCTTGGTGGCGGGGCATCCCCAATAAGGGGATGTATTAATTCGGCGTGATTGACAGTCCGTTGGTGTTTGCATATGATGTGGAAGTTGGTACTGTACTTCGTCAGAGCGCCCGGATGTTTCAGCAGGAATATAGTTGTGTGTGGCCAGTGGTCGGTGAACATCCAGATCGAGAAGCATAATTGTCACTTTCGTGTTACGCCGTGAGGATGCGGTGAAGGCTTTCAAGGGAAAGCAAAGAAGCAACGCAGCGGCCGGCGGACGAATCATTCCACAGTTCGGGTTGGCAAGAATCGTGTGGAATTGAAAGGAGGACCTTGGAAGCAGGCATCTTTTGGGCTGCATGCGACGTTGAACGAACACGGCTGACACACTCACTCTGATTTCGTTTTTATCGCTTTGCCTTTGACCGACAGGCTTTACTACTCACACGCGGACTGGAACAAAGTGGGTGGGTTCAGGACCGTACAGCCAGGAAAGCGCATGAGTGGTCGCGGATAGACCATTGGGAAGCGTCTCAGATCCGCAGAATCAAGAAGTTGCTGGTTGATTGTCGTTTGTATTTTGCCGGATAGCTGAACGCCGCAGGTCCATGAATCCAACCCACGATGGCCGAAACGAAGTTTCTTCACCTGCTCAGATCCCTCACTCTCACATCGGTGACTCGGAGTTGGGGTCAGGCGTGCCTAGTGGCATCATTCGCGGTGCCGGGGATTGGGATGGAGCATGCAGTGTTTGAAATCATCCGCCCGAGAGTTGGTAGAGGAGGATGGAGATTTGCAGGTCGGTCATCACGATCCCCGCAACTTGCGACTCGCGAGAGGGAGGCCAGAGCAATAGGGGCTGGCGGGGTGCAAGACTGGCAAGTTGCACGCCAGATACTGCAGCAATTGCTCCTTTATTACACGGCAGCATGTGATGTCCTGGTGCTGCAGTCTTTGGGGTGGCCAGAGAGAGGAGAACTCTCGGCTCGCACACAAGGCTGCTGCTGCGAGCATTATGTTGCCATTAAAACACCCACAAGCAGTGACGAGCAGGGCCTCGGAGTGGTGTCTGCATCCCGATTTGGATCATAATAGGTTATCAACAAAGTCAAGGGCTCGTCGTCCCAAGGTCCTCCACAACGTATCAGAGATGCTCTTGGCTGTGCTGCTTGGCCCAGACCCCCGCACACGTCGAGAAGATGGCGAAGTTCCGCGATACTTTTGTCATCTGCAGACGCTGGGACGGTGGCAACGCCGCCTCACAATCCGGTTGATCTGGTGTTCCAAGATTCGATATCACGGCGGGAGAGATGGAAAGATCATCGAAATTTAGATACGAGCAGCTGCAAAGATAGCGCCACGGACTGGCCTTCCGGTATTTCCACATCTTTCCCTTCGTACTTTTCGGTGTTGCAAATCTGCCTCTGATTGCCCTTTCGTAAGCCGTGAGCACTTGATGCCATTTGAGGACACTCGGATCCTTCCTGCACTGGATCATTTACACTAGCGCACCTGTTGTTGGACGTCAATGAAGCCGAAACCAACCTGCCCAGGTTCTTGGATGTCGGCCTTTCAACCCCAACAACCACCAGAATAATGCACGCTGTTCAAACTTGGATCAGGCATCCCTCTCTGCCTTGCGGTATTTTGAACGAGTCGACTTGTGCATTCCCTACCGAAGCACGCAATGCAGTCACTTGTTTATCAGTCTTGATAATTGATAATTACTGGAGCCGAGGGCAGCGTTGGGAGCTCACAGTAGCTTGCAATGCCTTCCCTGCGGCTGCTTCAAATGAGCCTCTTGGGAGGGAGAGAGAAATGCTCTTTCTATACACCCCTGCTTGCATTCTTGATTGCTGCTTGACTTCCTAGACTTCCTAGACTTTCCTAGACCTTCCTAGACCTTCCTAGACCTTCCTAGACTTTCCTAGACTTTCCTAGACTTCCTAGACTTCCCTGCCTTCCTAGACTTCCTTGCCTTCCTTGCCTTCTATGGCTTCCTTGGACCGCCACACAAAAGTAGCTGAGTGTCGTCTTTGAGTGTTGCCGCATGATGCGCTGTATGAGATTGGTGCACCCGTAAAACACGGTTTGACGATCAAATCAATTTACCAGCCTTGCAGCAGACGACTCCCACGCTTCTTTCTGGCCGTCTGCTGAAAAGCTAGCCCTTGTGTTCCGACAACATCCCGACCCAACGGGAATATGCCTTCCAAGTCATCACCTTTCGTTGCCATCACGAACGAGCTGTCGTAATGATGCGGCAAGGACTGTGCAGCCTCCAGGCGCACTGAGGAATAAGACAATGCATTTAACGCTACACACTCCAGCTGCAACGCTGGAACAAATCAAATTCTCAGTTTATAGAATCAATGATGGTTCTGAGTCAGACAACCAACGCGGCAACACTTCAAGGTAAGGTGGAAAGGATGTTGAAGCCACGAATCAGGACAACCTAGATTCGTTTGTCCTTGTAGCATTACTAGCCAAGCGAGAGAGAGATGGCAATTTGCTTGGGTTACACTATTAATTTCCTATCCCCACACCCGTCCTCACCGCCGAGGGACTGCGAGAGGTTCAGCCTTGTCTTGTTCTGGATTTCTGCCGGCAGTTCCAGCTCCTGAACTGTAACGAGCTCACCTCCGTGTTCAGACCTCATCTCAAGACAACATCAATATGATCCAGCAAATATGTCATTCCCCCTGATGAATGGAACCCCGTGAATAGATTGTTGTCTCATCGCCTCCAAAGGAACCGGCAAAGACGGCTTCAAACTCTCTATGCCTGATTCTGAAGTGGGCTCAGGTTAGAGCCGTGATGTGCACTTGGTAACTCGCAACCTAATTCGTACCCCGCTCCACGAAACAAAAGACCGAGGATCATAAAACTTTCATGGTCAGGTTATCATACTCTTCAAACGTCAAAGAATAATGGCGCCTCGATCGCCAGTGAGTTTATGCGTCACTTGAATATCAAATCCGACTCAAGTCATTACTGCACCTTGTAGGCTCGTGGTACATGCCGGCGAGGACGGAGGATTTTTCCAATTTGACCGCCCCTATCTCTAGCCCGGTCATACAATTCGCAAAGAAGCGGTCTTCCTGAGACCTAACTGGCGCATAACTAGTTACGTACTTGGGGCGTTTATTGTTCAACGAGATTCTTTGTATCCCAGCAATGAAAAGTAACGAGTAACAATCCTGGGCCTGGGCGCGCTGGGGGTTCAACCATGACAGAGATGTGGTGGGAAACAATTCTTTTACGATGACCCCACCACTTCGGCTTTGTTCTTTTTTCTTTCTCCAACCCGCAATCACGAGAAGGGTTTCGTGTTTCGCCTGTCATTAAGTTTGGAAAGGGTCATCCACTCCCAGGCAGGCTCCAGAATCGATTAGCCAGATGAAGTCAAACATTACGAATGAGAAGATCCACATCCGAGATGCGATATGTTTCTACGAAGTGGTGTATTTGCGCCGACACGGCTAAACTGCCCACACACACTTGAAAAAGATGTGCAGTGTTGGATTTTATGAGCAGGCTTCTCCGAGCAATTCGCGAAATCAATTTCGAAATGATAGTCAATCAATAATCAGCCCATGCCTAGCTGCAACACGTTGCTGCATCAGCGGAATTACCTTGGGCTCTGCTTTCCTTCCGTCTTTCCACATTAGCCCCTGTTTCTGCGAAGGGAGGCGTCGCGACGATCGTCATCAATCAAAATCCAAGTCTTTTTGACTTTTAGAAACGGAGTACGGGCGGTGTACGAGAAGTTAATTGGCAGTGGAACATTCTCAGTAGTGGGAATTTCTATCAGCAAGGAACCTCGCATTATCAGCCTAGTTCATCAAAAAGGCCCTCTGCGTACAGTACACTTTGCTGAGAAAGTATTACCTCCGAACACGGATCATGACTCTCATTAAGCATGCTGTCACGTTCCCATGGGGATACCTGCTTTGCCGATATGGGATCGCTTTTTGTGCTGACCCAACAAATGAATCCACGATGTTTGACTGAGTTGTGTATTGCTAGCTAGAGCCATTATTGAGCCCGCACTACCTGATTGCAGTGCCCCTCCGAATTCCACAATAACGGCAGCGGCACTCTCCACGAAGCAAGCATCTCTACTCAAAAGCCCCTCACATGTCGTGCTGTCCCGAAGCTCCGAAAAGGGGCTTTGCCCAGGTGCGAGTTGCAACCTCCCAGTCTGTCCTGATGGTCGGATTTCAGCAGCCAGTTCATTGGACGGTTGTGGGACCAGCTCGAAAAAGGATCCAAGAAACATTTGGCGGTGGCGTGCATTCCAATTGCTCTAGAGACCAGGCCACGCTATCCCATCACCGTGTGTCAGTAGTGACTCGACCCTTCCACCGACAGCGAATCACTGGGATGTAAATCTGGCCCTGATACACCAAGCGGACATGCTGCATTTTTGTGCGCCAGGCTGCCTGTGATTACTTCGGCAACCCGCCAGGAGCGAGAGCTAACTTGGCCAGCAGATGCGCTTGCGATTCGCTGAGGGCGGTGGTGTCTGCGTGCGTCGCCGTCCGTGTGGCAGTCAGGTAGTCAGCTCTTCACTGTACCGCAGGCCTTTTTGCTCACTGAAGCTTGCTTGATGTGTCGCCTGTACCGCCCGTGATCCATCGCTGCTCACGACAGCACAAACCATGGAGGATATTGCTTCGTCTTTTGAGTGCCCAGCCACTGCAGTAGCAGCAGGCAGACGGCCCCCGTTTCCAGATCCGACGCTCAGCGACCTGCGGTGATTTGCTGCGATTTGCTGAGCTCCAAGAGCTTTCTAGACGGAACGGCGAACGCGCATCCATCTCTCAATAAACTGGCAAATGCGTTCTGCACTTGCCTCCTTCAATTCGCGATCCACTTCCCATCATAGATTGGCATCCGGACTGACTGGAACGCCCACTACCCCCCGTCTCTCGTCTGAATCCCTCACATTCATGTCCTGCCCCGAGCCATGCCATGTCCGGCGCTGATGCTTGCTTTGCTGATGATTCTGAGCGTGTTTTTGCCCTCCTCCCTCTTCCCGCAACGCGGATTGCCTATTTTTTGGTGGGACAGGGTGTTGCTATTGGTTTGTGCTGGCGCGCCCCAGTCTTTGATGAGATGTTCACGCCAGCTTGCTGCTTGGTGCACAGTGCGGAGCTCTAGCGCATCACCAGTGTTGCTGTATCAGCAGCCATTATTGATAGCTCCAAACATGTAGCAAGTGATGCCACGCCCACGCCGCGGAGAGAGTGGAGGACTGCTAGGCTTGGGAAACTCTGACAGTCTGCACCCATGGCCCCATGCTACTTGCGACTGCGTTTATTTAGATAATAAGCCAGGCATGATGATACGGTCCATACGGAGCGTACATGACTACGACGTGTGCGGCAGGAGTATTTGCGGGCTTGGCTGCAAGAGCTGGAGGTTTCTAGCTGCCAGATACTTTCCTGGCGTCCTTGACGCCCTAGCAACTAATTGTGTCTCCTGTGCTGCGTGCTCCTCTGGAAGCCATTCCCCCCCCCCTCCCCTGTCCAATTGTCCAGGCTCGCCGCCTGCTGCTGGCCCCCATCCCATTCGATCCACCAGTGACCATCCTCACTCTCGGTGCAGGCCTCTCCAGCAAGAACCCCTGCAAAGAAACCCAAACCTCAGCCTACCGGCGCCGCGGCCTGTGAGGTTGTGACATCAACCGCTCGAACAACTTCTTTGAGATCAGCCTCCACTCTGCAACAAAATACCATTGACCTTCTTTTCTTGTCTGGAACGCAAATTAACGTGGGCTCGCCTTTCAGCAATCTGTACTTTTAGTTACCTAGACATTCGTCATTCCACACCCATTCCTACCCTCAGCGAAACACGCTTAAACCGCATTTGACTTTGGCTGGCTAACCGAGCCGAAAGTCGAGTTCCCGTCATAGTCAAAGAATACCTGGGCCTTTAATCTTCAATTCACCCCAACAACCACCTCCTCGTACAATAGCAGGAAGTCGGCCGCCGTCTCTTCGTTCCTGTGATTCACCTACCATTCACTCTACTAAAAAGCCTCTGCTACCTCATATCTGCTATTCAATTCATCTTAGTGGAGTTCGAAGCACCCTCCTCTCCCTCCATGGCTTCGCGGTGACCTTAACACATTCAAGTCCGAGGAATCGACTCGTAAGAAAGCAAGGGGGATATAATAGGCAGTGTCAGTTGGAGCTCTGTGAGCAGGAAGGATACAACTACGAGCTACGAATCTAGTAATTTG
This sequence comes from Tricladium varicosporioides, assembly GCA_021365295.1. Classification (NCBI taxonomy): domain Eukaryota; kingdom Fungi; phylum Ascomycota; class Leotiomycetes; order Helotiales; family Tricladiaceae; genus Tricladium; species Tricladium varicosporioides. Next base: position 886,458 of record JAJTIW010000013.1, on the reverse strand, counting down.
GAGAACGCTTCCTCTCTACCTCAAAAACGACCTGAATTGGAAACGCCAGACTCCCCTCAACCAAGAACACACCTTCTCCATGCATCGAACTGCGGCAAGACCGGCTCCCCTCGACCTTCGAACCCCATCTACACATTCATCTTACGATATCGATCGACGGAAAGACTTTGGGTTGGCACAGGCACAACCCTTGACGAATTATCTCCAAGCTACAATCCGAGACGGACTTCACACTCCTCCAGCAGACGATATGGGTACTACATATCAACAACCTCAGTATACCCCGTATGGAAGTCGACAAGACTCAGCATACGCCGCAGGACCTTCATCTGGTGGCTATGCCGGGGCATATAGTGGACATAGTGGTCACGGAAGACAATACTCATCACATTCCTCAAGCACTATTTCGTCACAGTCATCAACTTCAACTTTGAGACACGAGGTTCCCCAGCACTCCCTGTATCGTCAACCAACCAGCCCACAAGCTTCGCAACGGACGAGTACTTTGGCAGCTCAGGAAGAAGAACCTCGCAGAAGAAGCACAAACGGAGATATGATACTTCCAAATTTGCGAATCCCAGAAACAATAAATGACAGTGGAGGAAGTTTGGCTGAATTTGCTGCTCAGGTATGTAGTATCTATTGCTCCAGCTTAGAAGTTGTCCTAACTTCTTCAGATAACTTGTCTCTTCTGGTTTGAACCCACAGAAACCCTTAACAAAGCAGAGAGTCTTTCGTCCTCTTCTTCACCAATAAAGCGATTACGAGATGAGGCGATTCCCTCAACAGGCTTTCGAAAATGGGTAGTGACGATCCTTTCCACAACCCAAGTTACGCAGAATGTCATCCTCTTAGCTCTCCTGTTCATTTATCGATTGAAGAAGATAAATCCAGCTGTGAAAGGAAGAAGTGGCAGTGAATATAGGCTTTTGACCGTAGCATTGATGCTGGGAAATAAATGTATGTTTCAGAGATCCAGATATAAACTCTTACTAACAGCCCCGCTAGTCCTGGATGACAATACCTACACAAACAAAACCTGGGCGGAAGTTTCCGGTATATCGGTGAATGAGATTCATGTAATGGAAGTGGAATTTCTGAGCAACATGAGATACAGTCTCTTGGCATCCGAAGATCAGTGGAAAGAGTGGCACGAGAAGTTGGGAAGGTTTTGGACCTATTGTGACAGAGCCATGAGAGCACCAGTAGTGGCTCCAACCTTGCCATCACCACCAACACCGGTTTCAATGCAGTCCTCACCGCCATCTCACACCCTTTCGAGCGCCTACTCTGCAAGTTCGACAGGTTCTTCTCTATACAGTCATCAGTGGCCCATCAACCCCTATGCGGCTCCTTTGACATCTCCGCTGCCAAGCATGCCGGAGCACGATTTGCGATCATCTGCTCGAAAACGGAGTCACGAGGGCGAAGTCGAAGAACCTGCGGCAAAACGAGTCACGAGACCTGCAACGACTGGACCAGCGACCTTCACTTCAAATGCACCGGCCATGCGATCAGATCTTCCACGCCTCCCCGTGCCAAATCTGACCATCTCAACCAGCCAAGCAATGAATCATAACTACAATGGAGCTACGAGCATGTCCCAGAATGTTCCGTTGTTGCCGCCACTCAACGGTCGGGCGATGGCAACTGTGTATCCCACTACGCCATCATGGACCCCAAATCTGCCTGTATTGACGCCTACTGGCCCTCCTAGTCAACATGGCCCTTCAAGCGCTAATGGATATACAACCCCGTCCCGTCGAACAAGCCCACATTCTGTTCATGATCTCCTCTCCCTAGGCTCTTCGCCCATATCTGGACATTTCCCAGGTAACAATCCTGGTCATATTTCACCTTCCTTCTTCCTCCAGCAACGTAACTCTCCTTACAAACCTGTAAGACATGTCAACACTCTTCTATTCCCACCGCCTTCCTCGGGATTCAACTCTAACGTCGACCAAATGCATTACCAACCATTAGGAAGACGGAACGACTATCGCACTGGTATCGTCCCTGAGTATGCTCATCAAGGCCCCTACCAGCACTACCCTGTTCTACCACAACCAAATTTTCACGCCTGATTAAATCACCACCTCCTATTTCACCTAGAAATTCCGCATAGCATGAAAAATGGCTGCTTTGGCAGTTACGCATTAAATTTTCGTTTTGCTGTTTTGTTTGATTTTTAAAAGAAAGACGGACCTTCACACTTATGGTTCGCATATTTGCATGGACACTGGCGTTTTTTGCAGCGACTGCACACATTATCTCGGAAGAGAGAAAGCGCTGCGTGACACGTATACCATTGCATGGGCGGGAGTTTGGGCTTATGCTGCGTCGATATGGCTAGAAATCATCCATCACTCGGTTGCATGCTCTGTTATTGCATTGCTTTTTTTTTATATTACACTTCTGAATGAAGGTACGCCATGGGTTTCTATGGAGGCATGGTTTGCGAACGCAGATTACGTTTCTGCTGTGTATAGCATGACTAGCTAGCATTGATAGCTAGAGCTAATGCATCTAGATTAGCTGGGTGTAGACTAGCTGGCTGGTTGACTGGATATGGAGGTGTCATTAGACTAGGCAGAGCAATTTGTCGAGAAAAATGAAATCTATATCGCAAAACTTTGGCGTCTTTGCTCGTAATATGACTGTCACTGTAACTCACCATCCCTATTCTCCTCATATTCTTCTCCTTATACCATTCCCCATCCTTTTAATGGATTAACTAATGATCTATCCTCTTCAAAGCTTTTTCGTTTAGCACCTTGAAATGCCAAGATATCGTGAAGAAAGGGGCTCGCTAATTTCGGTAGGCACGTGATATTGCTTCCTCTTGCCAGCCCTCCCTAGAAGCCCAGGAAGGACCCTTGGATCTTCCTCACAGAAATTACACGTTTTCTCTTCTCAAGATTCTAATCACACACCTCCCTCAGTTTTGTAACAGTGCATTTCAGCCATTGTGAGCTGGTATGTGGCAAGAAAATGCCAAGATCCTTTGCTTTGTCTCTAACTGAGGAACGAATCTCCAAGAATTCATTATGCCGAGAGACCCATGCCATATGCCGGATGACCCCCAGATCAGTTCCTTTGTTCTTGATATTGCGAACTGGCCATGAATAATAAACCCCAACCAAACCCGGGGTCATCCCGAGAAATGCGAATACGAGCGACAAGCATCGGAAATCATCGGAAACTTGCGGCTTTTAAAGGTTTGTTCAGAGAATGAGCCGATAGGTTGAGGTAACCCGTACTGCTCTGCTTTCACATTTTATATATTTTGGGGTTAGAGGTCATGGGGGTATTGATATAGCCGAATAGAAGGCAATGAGTTAGTAGGTGGGAGAGGGGGTCCTTATAAGTACATCAGAAGTCCTGAGAAGTGATAGCAAGTATTAGGAAGGTAGCGCACGATACTAGGGATGTGGAGGGAGACAGCAGGTGCTGAACTGCAGCGGTAACTAACTCTATTTGATTCACCTCGATACGTTTTGTGCCTTTTCCATGTACACTGCGTCTCTTTAAATGCATTCGGTTTGGAGAACATATCAGACTGGTTTCCGAAGGTGTGGCTTCTTTCGCTCAGCAAGCCTAGGTTTACAGAGAGGAATTTTATTTTGATACTGCAAGTTTGTAACCTTGCCGGAAGAATTAATATGTTCGAATGCCCCAGGAACTGGAATATTCGGCAGTGAGAAGACTGACCGGTGGCTGCGGTGAAAGGTTCATAGTATTACTCAAGTTTGTCAATATCCTTGATCTATCAGGATATTGGCGTCTTTTAATTGGCTTTCAAGGGGCATCAAAGCATGGTATTTATCAGAGCATTATTGCTCTCTTTGGATGTGTGAATATAAAAAATTTAAGTAAGGAACGTACTAATTTGTATTGTGCATTAGAAAGGTAGACAAAAATATTCTAGCTTCAAGGATAGAGGATTTAAGTTGCGGATCAAGCTTTATAACTTTGTCTGGGTCAAGGCTCCTGATGATCTCGCACTACATCAACTATGCCGGATTGGATTTTATTTCTTTCCCCTCTCACTCGTCTGTATAAACCCTTTCTCCTCCCGTGATTTGTGCTCGGGAATTTTCTCGATGTATGATATGTAGCTAATTTTGACCTTTATTCATGGGCGGAGCAGATATCCTTGATCTCCTTTCGCCTTTCTTTTGCAGTTCCTTCTATCTCGAGTTCCCCCTTGGCCCCCTTCAGCTTGCGGGGCTCCCGCTCTACAACTAGAGCTTTGGACCCCAGCATCTGCTCCATATTACTGAGTGGTATAAATTTCGCAGCCATAGGGGCTATTCATAGGAATTTAATCATACGCGGGAGGGAAAAACTAAAAAGTTATGGCAGACGAACAGTAGGTTGTGGTTGAGATGACGATCATGTTGCCTGGGATTATCACTGGCGGTAAAAATAAGTCTGCATGATTTTATCTTAGGACTAGGCCCCTTGTTGGTGTGTCTTCAAGGCAATAGGAATCTGTAGGTAGAAGCAGGGTGGCATATTGGGTTTTCCTCTCCAAGTGAACTTAGTATTGTCTTATCACGCTCGATCGATAGATGGAGTGATGCCTGAGAGTCAACTTGAACCTCTTTCATAGTTTTATTTTACATCTTTATATATGTTTGACTCGAGACTCACAGAACAGTGCCAACATCCTATGGGAGTCCATAACACAAATCCCCTAATGAAATGACACTATTTATATTTGTAACATCAGCCTGAGCTGCCTCTTTTTATCGAATTTACAAGGGGGGGGATCCTCCAATATTTCTCTCTCGTGTTGACTTGGAACCTGCACCTAGACCCCCCAAAGAAAATACTCTCAATACTCAACTGTTTCAACCGCGAAAATCCCATTCAAGATGTCATCAGTGCACACCATGAACAAGACGTGAAGTAGATCAATTATTATGAAGACAAGCGTAAGAAAAGCACTGGTGCTCTTCAAACATTTTTCGATTAGGAACGAGGATTAAAGGCTAGGTGGGAACGCAGTAAAGCGGAAGTGAAATTGAAGGCACATCAGGAGTAATGCAAACCACCGCCAACGCCTTCCTCTACTTTGACTATATTAGTGGATATTTCTAAGATTTCTGAGTAATCGGATGAGGGGCGAACATAGAAACAGTGGGGAGAGGTGTGAAATAGATATTATTTATAGTATCTATGATTGATTTCTTGCATTTCCCATAACAGCCATTAACAAAAATAACATACCAGAGTTAGTTGCTAAGTGAGATACGATTGAGTCTATTTCAATTATAAGCATGGTGATGGCATCATTAAAATGAAACAGTGACAATTTTATGGATGTCGCTGGCAAAATTTACAACTTGGCTGTGTATATCGTAATAAGAAGTCCCATACTGTAGATAGTCGCGCTCATGTTTCTCCTACCTCCTCTTTCACTTCTCATCTCATGCTAGCAGAAATTCCTTCCTCGATTGGTGCTAATACCGATTTATCAAAGCAGTCATCTTGAAATAGCTAATTTTCAAATTAGGACGTGCAACCAAACTGCCCCTTTTCTTCCTAAATCCGAATGATAAAAGGGACCGTTCAAACTCTTGGCTGTTGAAAACTGGTATCTAGGTTTGGTGAGGAAACTTTAAAGAATTCAGTTAACGATAGATTTCATCACCCCGGAGACAAAAATCTACTAGAGGGAGACTAGCATCGAAGTTCTGGGCTTGTCCTCTGTCTACATCGTGAAGCTCCCTATCTAGCTATGCAGAATCGCAGAGATACTCTTGTACCACTCTCAGGTTTCTTAATTAGGAATTGTCTGTTGAGGAGTTTGGAGTACTCCGGTTATTTAGATTTGGGGATTCTCCTACATCGTTTAAATTCAGGGTCTTGACACTAATTGTGCTCTTGAAAGTGTCTAGGTTTGTTTTTTGGGGGGGGGGGGGAGGGGGTATATTTTCGGTGGTCTTGAAAAAAATATTTTCACTATCTGATATAAAATTTCCAATCCATTTAGGACCTGAAGACACTAATGCAAATAAAGGGGATAAGATGAATGAATCCCTTAGTTTAGGTATTGCTGGGCGAGCCTTGGTCTTAGAATCAGCAAGACCTAAATGCTACCCGGCCCTTTGCTTGCAGCCATTGAAGAACCACCCCGTGCAATTGAAGACGATCCTGATTGAGTTGGGTTTGAACAACTGCCATTAGTAGTGACAAAACGCTCGAAGAAGCTCAACAGGGGCTATAGAGAGGACGAAGAATCTTACCACTCTAGAGCCTTTGGTGTTAAAATCCGATTAAAGCTATAGTGCTATTGGATACTGTTTGAGGTGATTGGGTTGGGAGGAGATTTCATGGTAGAGTTGACCGCTGAATTTTTGACTGTACTCGCTGCCTTGATTGCGTCGGTCATTTCTTCCTAGACTCTCTCTAGCCATTCGACGTTACGTTCTTGGTTTCAGCAGCTTTCGTTGAATATTTCTTGGTATCAAAAGAAATCTCGATCCAAATCCACTTCCAGATTTCAAAACTTCGTATAGATGTCTACCATCGACTTCAATTTCATGTCCATTTCATGTTCTCTGTGTTTCGCATACATAGACTTTAGAACCTTGATTACTACCTAGTATTTAGCCTACATTTCGTCTGACTTTTTTTTCCATAAACACCTGCTCTTGGAGCCTCGGTTGTTTCTTATCATCCATTTGAGTCCACACTGCTTGTTAGATACTTCTCTCTCTCCGCCTTTATTCTGAAGCGGTGATTGGGAAGCTTCATAGTCGGCTTTATGTAGGAGTTCGATAACCTTAAAATTCTCCAATGACAGCTCCATTATTAAAATACGACTAAAGGCCGATCTAGAACTATGTTTATGATCCTGAAATTTGTTGTGGCGAGCGTAGAATTTGAGTTGTAGGGGCTTGTAAGGCAATTGTATCTTGATGTAAACAATGTAGTGATAGTACGAGGACCAAATGTAGACGAAAGTGAGTAGGATCCGGACAGTGCCGATTAAGTATTACTCATTGGATTGTTACCGAAAACGAAGACGTAACGATTGTAAAATACTGACGTGGTTGTAACTCCCCCTGCGCGAGGTGATGACCGTCCTGATATTAGGTGAGAAATATGAGGTTGAAAGGCGAAGGCAAGACTTATCGAGGTATACGAGGAAAGAACTTTGGTAGCGAATACCCATGCTGGTTCTAAGGAGAAAGAATCGTCTCCTTCCGGAGGAAAGCACAATTCTGGCCTGACACAGAGCTTTGGTGGTGGTGATCATGCGCAGATATACGAGAAATATTATTAGTGACACAGGAAAGTCCTATTACCGTATTGCCATTATATCCCTAGTGGTGTGTTTGAAAAGCTGTGTAGTGACCTCTTGTTTATAACTGAGATTTGGATCATACTTCAGAACCAATATCTCGCCATAGAAAGTTTCCACCTCTCAACTTTTACTGATGATAGACTAAGCTAGTCTTTTCACAATTAGATGCCTGAGAATAAGTGGCAGATGCTGCTCGAGGACACGTTTGTGTTATTGCTCTTATTCTTCGGCCATTCTTGAACATGCCTAGCCATCATGATGACAGGCCTTAAGCTCTAAATTGGTTTAGAATGCTAGTATAAATAGACCTTACAACTTGTAAGTGAGTCGTGTGGGTCGAAGAAAAGCTAGCATACCATAAGCTTGCCTCTAGAGCAGTGGAAATAATCAGCATAGATACAGGGCATCGAAATTCATTCATCGTTTCATTCCTACATCGTATCATCACGTCGTGGATGTACGGACTTACAAAAAGGATGATTGCAGGCCTCTAAAAGCATCCTTCCAAAGTATTAATAGCCTCCTTCCCGAAACGCCGGAGCAAATGATATAGCGAAGCCTTAACCTCAGTATCTGACTGAGGATCCGTATACACCATGCTCGATCCATGCCATGCTATGATGCGAGAAACGCCCCACCCGCTATGCCTGAATTATGTACCACAAGGAAAATGCCAATATCATTGCTGGCTTCTCTCTAAAAACCATTAAAGGAAGACTCCCACCCATTTGTCTTTGCTCTTCACATCAGACTCACAATCCTCTACAGAACAAGTAAGGACTTTGCTTGATCTTGCACTACTCTTCCCAGCTTTCGATTCCTTCGAAGTTTCCCTAAAGGTTACGTTGCCAGGTGTCTTTCCAGGAAGCCCTCGATGTTGGTAGCAATTATTGCAGTAGACCTAGGAGATATTAAAAAAAAAAATAGCTCGGCAAATTGGGAGGGACTTACATGACCACACTCCTTCACCACCCAAAACGGATGTTCTTCCATGTCCTTTCTCGTTGGTGCTCCTCTTCCCTTCTTCGTGACTGCCTCAACCCCTTTATTGTGAACTAATTCTTCCTCACAACTGGGGCAAATAATTAGATCATTTTCTTTTGGTGATCGAGTAAAGTGCTCTCTGGCAGGTTTCGGAGGTATATGATCCGGCTTTCGTGCTTCCGCAAACGCATTTCGAGCGTAGTCCATAGCAATAGGAGCCTGGAAAAAATTGTCATCCCCACCACCCATTTGAAATATGGCAGCGTGAAAATCTGCATGTTGCTGGTTCGACATTTCACGTCCTCGTACAAACCCAAGTGCCATTCCAATAGCGTTCCCAAGCCTTGTAGGGCCTAGATGTCGGATCTGGTGTACAGCACGTGGTGCAGGAGCGTCTGGTACAAAAAGTGAAGGGGACTCTTCCCGCCGGGGAGGGACAAGGCGGGGAGCATGAGTTCTTCGTGCGGGTATCTCTCGACCGCCTGTGATTATGATGTCTGGTTCTCCACTATCTTCTGTAAGATCAATAAACTGGAAGCCCGATGCGTCGCTCCTCCCAAGCTGCGGAGGCCTCTGGGAGCGTGCTCGCTCAGCATTATTTGAAGAGACACTCGGTGCATCTTCAGGTTCATTCGTTAAGTCGATGATCGTTTGAGAAGCGCGATGTTCGAGGCGTGGGCGGTGTTGTGATTGAGATTGATCTGCCATTTCTTCTGATGCTCTATGTGATGAGTGTAGCTGAAATAAGTGATTATGGGGGTGTGATGTTCGTCGTCTTTCGAGAAACGCAGGTGCGATGCTGTTGTTGGAAGGCGCTGGGCGTGGTGGTATTATGTTTGAAGAAGCGTCTCGAAATTGAATCGGAGAGGGAGAAAGGGTCGCTTGTTGTGACATTTCTTCATAAGATCTCTAAAGTAGTGAAATTGCATCAGTTCTATTCACCAAAGATTTGTGATCAGGGAGAATTACCTTGTGGCGCTGGCGTTCGAGGGGTAACCACGGGTCCATTACCCTTCTCAAAGATTCCACGGGCAGATATCTACTTATATATGGTTTTATAAAAGAGCTGTAGTCGTATTTGTTGTCAACAAGGTCCTCGTGGTCGTGGAATGGGCTGTGGCGGGATTGATTGTAGAGTTGTCGGAGTGCAGGTCCTTAAAGTGAGATCACAGTGGTTCGCGCGCTAGTATGTTGTTGCCCTTGTTACTTAAGTCCGAAAGGTTGCCTTCCCTTCCTGCCCTCTGCATGGAACTTTTTGCAACGCCTAGAACATTTGCCTGAAAATCCTCCAAAGCGAACTCCTTCTACTGCCTACAAAGCTGAAGCAGAATATTCAGTCGGTAGAATATGTCAAGCTTTTGCTGGGACTATCCACAACGTGATCAACAAAAAACAGCAAAAGAACCGCTAATCAGCCACAATAATCCAATCACATATGCCTATCTTTCTTTTCACACCACCAGTATTATTACTCGCAGTTTCTATTCTCATCGCTGATAGGCACCCCCTTCAGCCTCACTTGGAACCAATTTTATCCATAATATAACAGCCATTTGATCCTCACGCTTCAGAAGATGTCTGCTTCTACAATTACAGGTAAGGAAGGGTGTCCATAGAATTTTGCTTTTGCTACACGCCAGAAATCTTGTACCCCAAACTCCATTTCCTAATGCTCATCCAAGCACTGTGATAATTCCCTCGGCATTGACAGTCACAAGCGTTTTCGCTTCAGCTCCCCACTCAACCGCTGTGGCGGGTACAGCCGTGCTGATTACATCCGACCACGACTTTGAGGATTTGGTGTATTGGGAGATCGTAAGCCCTCGGGGACCCGCCGCTGCTAGATATTGGCCAGTGTAGTCCCATCGAATGCTGTCGACTTGTCCACCAATTTCCAACACTTTTGCTTCCGCTGCCTTGCCCTCCTTTCGTAGATCAAAAATAACGACACTATTAGAATCTTTTGCAACGGCTGAAAACCAAATCCCATTCTCTGAAAATGTAAGATCCTGAACAGGTCCGCCTAATTCGAAATTTGCTGCACTTTCACCAGTCTTCACGTGGAAAAGCTTGATCTGGCCATCGGCACCTCCGGCTGCGAAAAGGTGTCCATCTGGGTGGAAAGCTGCTGTGGTGAGTTCTGTAGATAAATCAGTACACTGCTCATATCATATTGTGTATGTTTATCATACCTGAATCTGTATAAACTTGGGTCACGGCTGTTTTGCCGACTAGGTCGTAGAAGACGAAGCTCTTATCTACGCCAACAGAGGCCAGAATTTCACCACTTGGATGTAGAGCAAGAGCATTAGCACTTCCAGCGTGTGATGCAAATTTAGCCTCGCCGTCTCCAAACACTATAACACTGCCGGAAGAGGTAGCTGCAACAGGCTGGCTTCCATACCAAACTGCATCAGTAATTCGAGCTCCTGCTGTGAAGGTTTGCTGAATCTTGTTTTCGGGAAGAGAATATATTCCCAAAACCCCTTCTGATCCACCCACCAGGACGAGAGAACTACTTTCATCTACTGCTAATGAAGTCGGCCCGGAATAAAGTGGTTCTGAAGCAGACGAAACACCGAACTTCTCGATAATTTCTGAATCAGCCCAACCTTTTGGGATAGGTCTTTTCCGCCGACTCTTGGAAAGTCTATCAATATGTTAATCTTGAGATCCTTTCTAGGGGATGGTGACCGTACTTCTCTTGAGTTGCATCAACCTTAGCAGCAAGTCCCTCCGACAGACCTTGCGCGTCGATTTGCATCGCATCGCCATTATTCGTGGCGCTGGCTCCGATTGTGACTTTTGAAAGAGCATCTCGAGCCTCATCGCGTTCCTTGGTCAACCTGGCAATGACTCGGACCGCAGCATCATGTTGGTATAAAGCTGTTGCTAGTTCCTGCCTTGTTTGATTTAATTGTTGTCGAAGAGTAAAGGATTCGAGGGCTAGAGCATCCCATTCGTTTTGGAAGGTAGAGAGAAGGGAAGGAATCGAGGTGAGGGTGGGAGGTCGGGGGGTAACTATTCTAGCGGATTTTAGGTCGATGAGGTCTGTAGTTTCCAACTCCTCCCCATTTACTGGATCCTTATGATTCTCTGAGATATATGCTTCGATCAATCGCTTCTCGAAAACGTTTCCTGTGGGTCGTCAATTAGTATCGCGTTTTCCAAGAGCTCTTCTGCCTATCTAACCTGACTTGGACGAAGCAACAGGGTGCTGCGGTGCTTCACCGGAAACTATTCGAAGTCAGTCGCGTACTTCAAGCAATGGTAGGTCTCAAGAAGGCACATACTGGCACACAACATCTTGAATTACTGTTGAATAGTGAAACGTTGGCTTCGTCGCATCAACACGTTCAAAAGCTGTGGTTTTTCGAGCACGAAAATTAGCGCTAACTTTGTCAAGGCTAGGTAATTGCAGGGGTCCTGCACTTGAGAGCCTCACAGTGGCTCGCACTATCTTTCTTTGACAACATCACAAGTTTCCAAGTTTTAAATTCCCACTTTCATCAAAAATTCCTGTTTCTCATTCGAATAATGTCCACTTTTCAACTTCCCCCAGTTGCTGGAGTACCAGCTCTATCTACTGTTGAGCGAGCAGCAGTTCTTGATGCACTCTTCGAGCCTTGCGCTGCCCTCCATGCCTTATCTCTTGACATTCTGCATACCAAGAATTTTGATTCTTACAATGATCTTATCGCAAGTGTGGGCGTGCAGCTTACTGAGCTATCGGAGAGTTCATCCACAAGTGACAAGGAATGGCTTGACAAAATTCTTGGAGCTCACCCAAGGCTTGGTGAGAAGAAGGTTGAGAGTGCCCAATCCCAAGCGGAGCAGGCTCAGCTAAACACTGGAGGGGAAGAGGAAGCCACACAGCTGAGGGACTTGAATGCTAAATACGAAGAGACCTTCCCTGGTCTTAAATATGTGTACAAATTCTAGTCATTCATTGCCATACCCTTTAGAGCTGATTTGCTTCTAGGGTTTTCGTTAACGGACGATCACGTCTTGTCATCATGGAAAATATGCAAGAAAGAATAGTAAGAGCTGATATCAAGCTTGAAAGATTAGAGGCTATAAAGGTAAGAGCTCGAGTCGATAAATAAAATCCACTCATATAACTGATATGACTGGTGGGAAGGCAATGTGTGACATCGCAGCGGATCGCGCTGGCAAGCTCCAACAACCATAAAATGCACCGATTTTCTCCAATCCAACCGTCCATATGACCAAACCGTATGACCAAGCCTGATTCGTACAATTTTGTGGACGCCAGAACCATGCAATGCAATTACCGTTACAAGACTGTGATCATTCTCGTATCCGAACAAAAAAACTGTCGCCCGTCCGTTCCCTTTCTTTCAGCATTTCTACCAAACTGTCTTCCGGTGGCGATGGTGGCGTGTCGGGCAAGTCTTGGCTCGAAATGCCATCTATGGCGTCGAGGTAATCATAGTCTTCCCCGTCACTGGTGACCGGGTTCATGATGTTGAAATCAGAATAAATTGCAGATATTTCATCCATGCCTTCGTCCTGACCGTGGTCGTCGAAATCGTCCTCCAGATCAAGGGCATCGTAGTTTGAAAGCCCAAGTGGTGATGGTGGAAGTGGAAGTTCATGAATTCGAGGCTTCTGAAGTACGATCTCTCTCAATGACAATGCCGCCCTGCCCTTTTCATGTTCAAGTCGTATATAGTCCTTTGCTGCATCCATGCGTTTCTTAACTCGATTCATGATAGCGGCTTTCCTTAGCTCACTCCTACCAAGACCTTTATTTTTTGACCATACAGCAACTTTGGAGATTCCACGGATGACTATGTTCGTTGCTGGTTGAGAGAACGGCCGACTAAGTCTCGATGTGATGAGATGGAGCCGTAAACGTCTCTTCTTCCTTCCTTCATTACCATCACCATCTACATCGGAAAGGGCTCGCCGGCGTTTAAAGGGTCGATTGGTGGGAATGGCAAGTGGTCTGGGGTAGTCGAAGGAGAACTTGGGTGAAGGAAGAGAAGAGAATTTAAAGGTAAAAGAGTCTGTACAAGAGGGGTTGTCACAAAAGATGTGTACCATGCTCACGTGTGGTCGTGTGATGGTACGAATAAGCCAGTTTGTAGTTTGTTGATATGTTTTTTTCCCCGTTAAATCGGCGTCTTCATCTCCTCCACGAAGATGAGCACTGTTAAACACTCGCTCATTGGTACTATGGCCAAGTTGGCTGTGCTTTGTGGTAGTAGGAGGCTCCTCGACAACAAGCTGGAGTGGGAAAGGAGGAGGAAGGAGGAGAAGTGGAGAGACGAGGAGGAGAAGGAGGACATTCAAGCCCATGAGTTGGCGAGCCCACGCCCAGTGTCCGTAGAATTGGGCTCAGCACATCTATCCCGCACTTCCACTTTTGCGGGGAACAACCCCTGTAATGACTCCCTGGACAGTCTCCGACCAATAAGCTGCCCCTGGGAAGCAAGAGATGACCGGTCACGAGCGCCTCGAAATTCTGCGATGAACACCCGCTGATTGGGTCTGCCGCCCAGTCAGCGTCGCTGTTATTCGCTTATTGGGCCTGGGTGGCGTCCTTGTCACATCCACAACCACGTTCCATGCCCCTTCGAGGCATTGTGCAGACCTGCTTCCTTTTTCCATCAAATTTTTACGTTTTCTTTTGAGGCTAACTGGCTCCTGTCTCCTGTTTCTCGTCTGAGCGGCAGCGCCTCAACTTTGGAAAATAGTGCCAAAGATCTGCATTTTCTTATGCGCATTAAATTCATTTGCAACCGCAACCGGGGAATAAACTACAGCTCAGGGCCTGAATACCCTTGTCGAACTTAAATCTTGGACTCGGCAAGTGGATGTGCCTTCAGGGCTTGAGGCTGAGAGGTGAGGAGCTTTCCAGGTACGAACAGCGCGGAGATGAAGACACCAACTCACCTCCAAGGAAGTTCTTGAAACGCACAGAACGGCCGTAGAAGAAAAGAACTCGTGGAGAATCGGAGATGTTTCACCGCTTTCGTTTTGCGGCATTTACGGAGTATGGCCACGATGTCCATGGAGCCACCTTGGGTGTTTCGCTGACCCGTGGGAAGGGTTCGTGTCTTGATGTGTTTAAGGCGTTGTGGCTACTCCACCCAGGGGTTGATTCTGCCCTTGAGTGGTTGAGGACTACATGGCTAGACCGAAATATCGACTCACCGGGTCATTCCACTATTCATAAGATGATCGATTTCAGGCAGGTCACTTGTCGCAGACAAGATGTCAAAAACAAACTCGTACTCTAGCACCACAAGTTGGGCATGAATGAGCAGGTTCATTTCGATTCCATATTTTATTTGCGGTTTCGATCTATACACTAATGGTCTTAAACACATTGAAGGCCTCGCCAGTCCCCACCAGACATCCTGGAATCTGAGGATGCCAATGCAACTCCTTCGCCTTCGCCATGTAGTGAACAAAAAGCAGTTGAGGAGGAACCTCAGCGACTCCACCGGTATCCTTGCTCTCTTCGTCATCTAACTCAACCGCCAAATCCCAGAGTGTCAAAGTATCATCTCCGGCGGCAACAGCAACAATACTATCATCAGTCGGATGCCATTCCACACTCGTGATTTGCTCCTTGTGGAAGTTAAAACTAGCCACAGGAGTTGGTTTCGTAGGTGCCGATGACGATGTATTTGGCTTCCACTGTCGAAGATCCCAAACGGCCCACTCTCCATCATCTGCACCTGAGGCCAATAGATGAGTGGTTTGCCGGGACCAAGACATGACATTCACATCTGTATTGCTCACTTGAACACTTAGTGCTGCTGTTCTGCTCTTACTCCGGACATCCCAGACTTTGATTGTACCGTCACTTGACGCCGAAGCAAAAACGTTTTTCTCTGAAGGACTCCATTGGAGCTCCTCGACACTACTAGTATGTCCCGTCATTGGCCTCGAATCTGTGGCCCAACCTTCTCCAGATGTCCTCGTGGTCACATATATGGTTCCATTATTGTCTCCAGTAACCAACTTGCCAGTCGAGATCAGTGGAGACCAATCTACAGCGTAACCTTCCGCCTTATGCATTCTCAACGTGGAAAGCGGTTTATTCTGCTGAGCAGTAATAGTCGTTCCAGGGGTATCAAAAGAGGCCAAGTGCGGCGTAACATCGTGTATAAGGACCTGTCCTGCTTCCATCATACTCGCCGTCAACGTTGTAGGTGGCCTCGAAGAATCCGAAGGTGGTGTTTGGTGCGCCCGAATTCTGTTAGTTGTAGAGTTAAGAGGTATCGAGGTTGATTCTAATATTGGATCTGCATCTTCGTCCTCATCATCTGATGAATCCTCTTCATCTTGTTCTCTCTCCATCCTACTGAGACCACTAAACTTCATAATCATCAACTGATTGTCTTTTTCCCTCCTGCTTTCTGCTTGTGTTCCAGCAACTGCATACATCGTAGCCGGGTACGTCTTGCGATTATCCCCCAAGTTATCTTTCACAAAATCGAAGGACAGACAGGGCCAAGGCGTGCTTAAGGCGTGCAGCATTTCATATGTCGAGAGATCGGGGGAAAGTGTCTGGCCAGGTTCGAGCTTATTCCGTCCAACAATAAATGTTTGTTGGTCAACATCCATAGCTTCTGTAGAATCAAATCAGTAACCCCCTCCCCAGCAACTGCACAAATATGAAAATAAACATACCCGCCCTCTCCTCTGCCTCCCTCTCTCTATCTGGCCTCCCATCAACTCCTGCCTCCAATATCTCATCCTCACTCTCATATTCATCCTCGAACTCATCTTCGAACTCTAATTCCCCCGCTCCCTCTACCCCTCCTTCCGGTCTCTCGCCACCTTTTAGCGGCACACCTTCATTTTCGAAATCTTCTGCTGCACGTTTTGACATTTTATACTTGTTCCGTAACGTCGTTCGTGTGACCAGATTTTTTGCGAAGAATTGGGGGAGGGTGTTTTTGTAGAATTCAAATAATTTTCTTATCGTGCGATCACAATCGCAATCGCGAAAAAAAAAGTTCCCCAGCCTGGTCTTGGCAAGGAGAAAAGTTCAGCCGCAACCGACTGCTTAACCTTATTTTTCGGACTTCAACACAGATAGGCACTACGAGTTTGAATGTGGAGTAGAGATGTTGTACGAGCTTATTGCAATTGTGAGCTGGATTTGTGAGGATAATTGAGAATAAAGGGAAATGCTGATGAGAATAGGTCCGTCCGGGCAACCTCTTGGAGGTGAAAGAGTACGCTCCCCATCATCCCATAAACCACGTTGCACACCAATTCCTACAGCTCGACCACTAGACCTTCACGAGGAATTGCGGTATTAACCATATATAGGATTGCGCGCACAGCAGGACAACTAATTCTCCGCAGCGGCGGCACAATCCGAGGCCTCAACAACTGGGGCGTCTTCTCTCTCCCAAAGCGCACACGAAAGCATCAAGCACAATACACCCAAGGCCACTATTTCGTTATGCGCTATGACGCGAACTCAGCTATACAAGACAATGTGCGAACAACACTGGGGCTAGATCCACGTATGATAAAATTTAGTACAGTGAAGATGGGGGATGGGACGCTGGAGAGTTTGGCGAGGATTGGGGGGGATGTTAAGTGGGATAAGAGGGAGGATTTTTAGATGTGGTATGTGAGGGATATGGGCTTGATATTGGATGGAGAGAAAGGGGGGTTGTATGATTGAAAGTCAACTCAGGTGATAGAGCTTGATCTGAGTGTGGCCATCATAGAGTGTATTATATGAAGAGCATTGCTTGGCGAATTGGAACTGTATAAAATGGAAATGTGTCAATCACACTAGACAGAAGGGGGTGTGTATGGAAATTCTCAATGCATCGGCGGTGGTATTTCATGCCTCATTTACTCATGTTCGTAGGATCTAGTTCCCCTAGGTCCGTTTCCATTTGCGCCGTTTTGCAATGCTCGCTGGAGCAATCCAATGAAAGCTCATTCACGCTGGCTAAAGACCATTACTCTCATTTTTTATTCCGTCTCCATTGGTTCTGCACCCCCTCTCTTCTCCTTCGCATACGCAACGAACTCATCTATAACCCCAGGCCAAGCACCATCCTCACTCCAGAAGCTCAATGTCTCGTCCTGCATTGACTTCAGGAAGAACTCAAAGGTTTGGTTCCACATGTCTTTGTTAACGGTCTTGGTGAACTTTGCAGTTAAGTACTCAACCCAGAGGGCAATCCAGTTGGTTGAAGGTGTTGCCCACTCCTTGCCAGGAGCAGCGAACAGAATCTGCCAATATACAATGGCATTATCTAATGGTAAAGCCTTTGCCCCCTTATCTTTCGCACAAACAAATACATGTCGATAGACACGTTTGAATAGAGCCATATCGGTAGAAAGCATGCTTATCTGCTGAGCAACGTATGCTTTTTGCTTGGGGATTGTGTCGCAACTTGAAATTGTTAGAACAACAGAACAGCGACATTTACAGGATCGCCTTACTAAACAGCTTTCCAACCATTGACGAAAGCTTCCTTTGACACCTCACCCAAAGACGGTGCTTGTATAACCTCTAGAGGCACGAACATGGAAGCATCTTCTAAATTTACTGCAATGTCCTGAAGATACTTCATGACCCCATTAACGCCCATTTCTCCTACTTCATCCTCTTTACCTTTAATATTGTGGTGAGTATGGCGCACTGCAAATGTAGGGGGTACAGAAACTTACTTCTATAGCTCTCAAATAGCTTTTCCAGGCCATCTCCTCTGCTGGCAGGCGCCGGGCCACCACTCTGAGCAAAATAACTATTTTCCGGCGCGTTAGCTTGGTTTCCTGCATTCTTGACTGCTTGATTTTCTTTCTTCAATTTCACATTTCCCCCATTCCTAGCTGCCTTTTTTGTTGCTTTCGACCTTGCCTTTGACCTCGCCTTCGTCGCTTTTGTTACGTTTGTCTTCTCCTTGCCCATACCTGCACCGTATTGTCCTAGAGATGTTTGATGGTATTTTTCGCTACTCATTTTCACTGCATCTGCCACTCCTAGAAAAGTTGGGTTTTGAGTGTGCTGTGAGAGGCAAGGCGAGCGCTGATCCTCTCCAACGCCAGTATAGCGAGATCCTGAACAACCCATGTTATGATGGCTTTCATAGCTGGAATGGTTTCGCTTTAGGATCGATGTAGGCCAAATATTTACTCTTGGGAAAGGAACATAGGCCTCATTGGCAGCTTCTCCCAGAGAGGTTTCAAGCGGATAAAGAGGTCGAGATCGCCATTTGGGACGCTGTAAGAACCCTCTATATGTTTTAGATGGGCTTGCATCCTTGAATAATACAACGTAACCAGAAGATATTGAAGTTTGTTCCCTATCTCCTTCACCCCCGCCTCCTTCTCTTGAGGGTAAAACCAAGCTGTCACTCTCCAGAGAGCTTTTCTCAGCGTACAGGATTTCGGTTGTAACCTCCTTACACAAAGGATGCTCGATACTGGCTGTATCGAAGACTTGTACCGTAGATCGTATATCCTGAGACGGCGAGCCATTCTCTAAGGAAAAACTTCTAGTCATAACAGACGATGAGGGTACATTTTTATGATTCTTGTTCGAAACTTGGGAAGGTGGAAAATATTTGCCAATGTAAATATCACGCATCCTCGGTATTTCTGCTTCGTGTAGTGAGCTTTCTAACGAACGTCGAGGATGCTCTCTCAGGTTGATTGCCAAATCCTCCACATTACCCCCGTGAGTGGTGAAGAGTGACGGGTTGCTGCCTTCAGCCTGGTAGAAGTAGGGACCCAGATAGCTTGGCATATTGTGCCAAAGCGATTTAGAGACATGTTGTATTTGAGGTATATTATTGAATCTTTCGTCCTGAGAAGTGCTTTCATAGACCAGCCCTGATGCTGGCGACCCCGAGGCATAAACCTCCTCCCCTGCAGATAATATCTCCCTATCAATCTTTGGGTGCCCAATTGTTGACACCGCAACAGCCATCGCTCGTTGTAAGGGTTCGTAGAATACCTTTGGGGATTCATCAAAAACATTCTTGTCTGTAATCTGCCATGGATCGTTGATGATAATTCGTTCACGCCCGGTAGCAGCCCATGCGTATACATGTGTTTCATGAGGACCCAATACAAGTCTGAAAATCTCTGGTTCCGATATTTCCCAAGAAAATCCCTTTGTCCTGGCACATGCCTTCAATTTTTGAACATCATCTGGGCAAAGATAACCATGGCGCACAGCGTTTTTCATGCTCCAAAATTTCCTTATGGCAGCGAAGCCCAATAGTGTGAGATCGATTGGGTGCTTATGAATCGGTCGTTTTCTAGTGATGTTGATATTATCGATGGCCTCGAAGGCCTCTTTTGAAATCGAATCCATGGTAAACGAGACGGCAAGCAGTCGAATATCCTTCAAAAAATGTATGCCCAAACAAAAACAATGTATCTTCTTACCTGTCAGAAGCTTGCTCAATCTTCCATCCAGCCGTTTTGAGTAACTAGGAAGGAACTATCAGCTTGCTTATCTTGGCCGCGCCTTCTTCCACTCTTCCAGGCAGGAAACTTACCTTTTGCGCGGTCTTCTCTGGTACGCCGGTGATGGCCATAAACTGGTTGACCATAGCACGCTGTGTTGAAGTCAAAGGGGGCATGATGGGCAACTGTTTTGCGACCACCACCCTATGTGGAAAAGAAATGAAGTTGAAGGAGAGCGTCGTTGGTGATCTCGCATCAAGGCGGGGGATTTTGCTACAGAAACTGATAAGGCGGTATCAGCACGTGATTAACCGGGGATGAGGATTGAATTTATTTCCTTTATGAAGTTCTGTCTCAGTGTGGGCATTTATATTTGATTGGAACATGAAAATAATC
Source organism: Tricladium varicosporioides (assembly GCA_021365295.1). Taxonomy (NCBI): domain Eukaryota; kingdom Fungi; phylum Ascomycota; class Leotiomycetes; order Helotiales; family Tricladiaceae; genus Tricladium; species Tricladium varicosporioides. The sequence goes on along the minus strand of JAJTIW010000013.1, from coordinate 866,327 downwards.
TACTCTTACAGGTTGGATAAGCCAGAATAAGCCATGGAGCTCCGCTCATAATAATTTATTCTCAAATCTCTGCTCTTCATTCTACCACCCCTAGATCATATCTGTACAAACACTATCTGAACACTTCAAGAGACCATTGCTCGCTCCTGAAATTAATGCTACTATTTACCAAATGTCATTCAACAGGCTAAAATGGAATCAAAACACCAAACCTCCAACTCCGAAAATGCAACTTAATCTCCCAGTGGCATGCTCTCAAGCTCCTCTTGCAATTGTTTCCAGTTATCGGCTTGAAGCTCAGAGTACTTGACTCTCTCTTGAGCCCAGTCTTGGTTCAGCCTACTGACATGGTATTGCGAGGCTTGGAAATAAATGAGTTCATCTCGTATACACTCCTTGACAAAAACCCCGCGAGCATGCTGCGCGACAATTGATTGCTTGTCCTACTGAAATATTAGCGAGATTTAAAACTGACTTTGGTAGACCGACCTTGATTATAGCTTCGGTCACCTTATCAATTTCTCCTGGCTTGACAAGGTTTTCAGGCTTTGCGCGAATAGCAACAAGTTTGTTCTCGTTGTTCTGAATTCTTCTCTCAAGATAAGGGATATTGTCCTTGTCGTAGCGGTCTCTACGGTCAAACATATCTCTCATGCTGACAAGTGTATCTCGTTGTCTAAAGGCTGTCAGCACTTGATCAAGCTAAGCCCTCATGAAGGGGCACCGTAGACAAACCACTGCTAATGACTTACCTTTTTAAATCTTCAAGTACCCCTTGATCCCAGGCTCTTGCTTCATCTTCTAGTAAGCTTTGGCTGTTCGAAAGATGCTTCGCCATGGAATGTAGACCTTCATTAAGCAGAGGAACGTCGTTTGTATCAGTAGCATAGGTATCTTGTGATACATCTGCCAAAGATTGTAATGAAAGGGAGAGACGAAGTTTGTCTGCAGCAAGCCCTTCGTTTCGTTTTGCTAATCTATCAACGAGGTTGCACAAGTTTATATATATTTCTGCGGATCTGCGAACGCCAGTCCGTGTGGTATCGAAGAGATCATTAAGAGTAGGTGGCAAAGAGTCTTCTAATCCAGGTGGGAGTGACTTTCCAGCAAACTCTTCTTGAACAGAGATAGTAGCTTGTTTGCGCCATACCGCGAGTTCCTGGTACTAATTAGCCTCGGCTTAGCCACACCTGATCCTGAAAAGTAGATAACAGCAACTTACGGTTGGGACCGTCAGAAACATAATAACAAGCTGGGTTGAACGGTTAGCTAAGGGAAAGCACCCTAAGATTTGATAGGCTTACCTGTTCTTGACCCAAGACAGGGTGACGAGCAAGGGCATTGGCGAATCGTGCCAAACCTCTCCTTCTCTTCTCAATGAAGGTGCTATCGGCAGCAAGATGGTTCCCATTTACTATCAGTTGGTCAATACATACATTTCTAGGCAAAATTCTCTCGGAAAATTGGAAACTACGTATGAGCTTTGAGTAGCCTGTCAACAGAGCTAGCCGGACTAACACTTTCGGTAGCTCAAGCTTAGGACACATCTTGACCACTCGTTGGCAACATCCGTTGCGCAACTGTGTACGCATCAAGGAGAATGTGGCAAATTTAGAAGCGAAAAGAAGAAGTTTACATACCTCCCACTCTTTTTGGTGGCAAGAGTGGTAGTTGTCGAAAAGGATATCGCTTGTGTAAACAATCCAACAACCAGACAAAGTCGCTATATCGTCTGACCACTTTACTTCCTCTCCGTGGACTTGCTACTTGATAGTTGTGGTGCTGAAACAGGAACATTCCCTCCTTCTCCGGTAACAAAGTTATTAATATGTTCTCCTCGACACCAGAGCCTGTGACACGACCACCACCAAATGACCGACTAGGGGTGCTCTGGGTAGGACGGTCCCCGCCACCACCTGAACCACCAAAATCCCCACCGATAGATGATCCCCCTGGATTGCTGAATGATGCATCAGCACCATCATAGGACCCCCACCCTCCAGCAGCAGGAGTTGTTGGTATATCCGCAGGAGTCTGGTTTGAAGCCCCGTTTGATCTATGGTCTGAAGCTGTTGTGAAAGTACTTGTAGTCCTGACTGGTTCGTGCGCCCCATTGCTTATTGGATTTGATGTGCCATTCGTCTTAGGTGGGCTTGCATCGTGATTGTGACCTCTATGCATAGCTGGGCTTCCCCAAGGATCCGCCTCTGGGAAATCGATCGAATCTTTTCGCATATTTCGTGGTTTGGGTGGTTCAAACGATGTAGATGCTGCAGGCGGTGTAACTGGACGTTGAGGAGGCTTCGCTGCCAGCTCAGAGGGGTCTGGAAATGCTATCGGTGTTGTCGACAAGCTTGGGAGCTTGGGCACAGGTAAACCTGGGAGTAATAATCAGCTAAGTCAAGCGAATCTTAATCAAATAAAAAGCACTAACTTCGTCGGCGCTCATCCACACCATCGAGCGTGATATCCTCATGCTCTTGAGCTAATCCTATCAAAGCCAACAAAACATTGAACTCGTTCCTGCCGAGGTTTGGAAGTTTCCCGCTTATAGAGATCAAGGTCACAATGCGACTCTGCGCATCAGCATCAAGCATCCCAGAACTCAGCACTTTTGCGATCCCAGCAGGTGTGATCTTCCCTCCAGCGCCATCGTCCTTCAACACGATATCGAAGGTGTCAACATAGCTGTCCGGTACGTCTACACCATCTAAGAGACTCTTTATCAAATCTCCCTTGGCCGCCTTCTTAGGTGTTGGCATTCCCCATGCCCCTTGAGCATCATCATCTGCGAAGAGAGAGGATTTCGATGCGGTAGCAGAGCTTGGTTCGTCATCGAATAGTGATCCGCGAGACTTGGATATTGCATCAACTGGAGCAGGCTCATCTGGTGATGATCCGAATAGAGACATTGCTCCAATGTGCAGGGTTTACTGGAAATCGGGGCGATTGTGACTGAGCATTCGTAAAAGACGTGCCTAACGTATGTGTTGCGACACTGAGCTTGATGAATCAAGTGATAGCAAGAGGGTAGCTCCTCGCGCTTAAAACGGTGCACAGCGGCGAAGCATCCCAAGCGTCACATCCCTGTCAAACGCCCCGGCTCAAGTGTTCCAAGGTCATGTATGAAGATCAACTAAATGTCTGGAACCTAATATAGTATGGATAGTTGCACATAGACTCCTGATCACCAATGTATTAAGATCTCTTATCTGTAATTAAATTAAAAGAAAAAACTTATCTCCAACGGACTCTCAGCTATCTTAGGTACTATGTCACACGTGATCTGTATTTAGAGACAGAATTAGTGAACATTCTAACAATTGCCAGTACTTCCAGCATTGTCGTCAATCTATTGTTCTTTCACGCAATTGTCCTAATCTAATACCACCCACACTCCTCTTGCTGCAATAGCTTATGTCTCAGCAACTAATTGTCATAGATTGAATTCTTGATAGTCAAACAGATAGTGAGAATATCATACGCCTGTCCTGATATTGGGCTAGTCTCTTCGTAATCTTATACAACCATAATATACACTTTCTCATTCGCAAATAAGCCCAAATCCCATTACCATAACCTGTTATCTTTCTGGGCTTGGGCTGCTCCAGGTACCTTGACCTTCTTCCGGCGAGTGGTTCCCGGTGTCCTGAAGAACAAACTTGGACCTTGACCTTCCGCAAGTAAATGACTGAGATATCCTCGATGTGCTGGGTCTCTATAGTACTCCAAGTCTTTTCTGCTTGTCGGATCTGGCAGACGATACATGAAGGGAGAAGCCGTTGATGCAGCTTCTGCAGCGGACAACATGGCATCTGGGTTGGAGACCAGAGGAAGTTCGGTTGATTCGGATTCTCCTTTGAGTAGTCGTTTTATCGATGTTTTGGTATAGTATCTTGTGACAACCTTACCTCCTAGATCTTCAATAGTTTTAATCGCTTCAGCAGATGCCCGCGAAACCATAATGGTAATTGGAGTTTTCAATTCCTCCTTCCCTCTTGCTAATAGCTTTACTCCATCCTTGACCCCGTGGAGGCATCTTGACTCTACCAATTCCTTTACTGTGATGGTCTTCGTGGGGTCGAGCCGGCCCTGATCTATCCAGTCCTGTATCTTGTTCAAGTTGATTGGAGACATATCAAGGGAGAAACTTCAGAATAGAGTCAGTATGATATACTTTTCTTGATGTTCCTGAAATGATATCTTACAGGTTCTCAAACCCCCGTTTCCCGTGAACAATATCCTGTGGTGTCTGACCACCCTGGAATCTTGCTGGCACGCTTCCATGCTGCTTCTGCCCCTTATGACCACGCCCTGATGTCTTTCCTTTCCCTGATGACGGACCTCGACCTCTTCGAATGCGCTTGTTATAGGCTCCTGGAGTGTCCGAAAGGGTTGCGAGAATTGAAGCATTGCGAGCTTGTAGAAACGGTGTAAGTAAAGCCTTTAAGGGTGCTGGATGTGAATGCGCTGCTCGGCAATACGCCGTCAGGGCAGGTAATCGAGGAGACATTTTCGTCTGTTGTCTTCGCAAGTCTCCTGGTGTTTGCAATACGTCCGAGCTATAATTTTTGGAATGCATGCAGCGCTGCTTTAGCTCACATGCATTGAAGCACACCTGGGGCTAAAACAGCGAATACTAGGGTTTACGATGATTTGCGTCCCAATGCGCTTGGCAAGCATCTTTAAGAGGAAGAAGCCCAGACGAAGAGCCCCTGTCTACCTTGAATTACGAATCCACCAACACGCAATTGCAACTGCATCTACGTGACGAGTTTGGGTTCCTCTACAGTTGTGCTTCAAGTCGAGGGCGACATGCATTGATAATGCTTCCGATTGTCCCACGTTCAAAGCGGTTTTTACCAGAGCTTACCCGATCCCTGTGCGCTTTATAGCTTTATCACTCAGATCCTGGATGCTGCAGCGAAATGCCAACCATCGATCATGGAAAGCAGCAGTTCTTCCTTTTGATTGCTGTAATTGCTGCGTTCGTCTTCGTTACGAACATAATATTACTCTCCGGCGTGGATGTGCGGACCAGAATAAAAAATATACCAATCCCGATTCCCGGAAAAGGCAAAGATGGCAATAGCGCTGCGCCGGACCCGAATGCAAGCATTTCTTTTTGTATATTCTCTAAGACACATACTGATTTTCTTTACAGCTTCCAAAGCTCGATTCATGGCACCATGACAATGGAAAATTCGAGGATCATGCGGCGGTGGACGATAAGCACCCCATCAGGAGTTACATGAAAGAGGCAAATGCAGTATTCAATAAATACGAGGAATCGCGGTCAATGACCTTCAAAGAGACTGTTGCCAAATATAGGAGGAAATATGGTCGAAACCCGCCGCCCGGATTCAGAGATTGGTATAAGTTTGCGCGAGACAAGAATGTGCACAACATCGATGATTTCGAACAGATTATGGATGACCTACGACCATTCTGGGGTATAGAGCCAATAAGAATACGGTCACTGGCAGCGCATATGCACGAAGACGAAACTCGTGGAATATCAGGGCTTCATATTCGAGATAAGAAGATATGGAAGTTAACGAACCCAAACTGGAGAGTGGAAACTATGGCTACAGTGGTTGAAAAATTTGTTAAATTCCTGCCAGACATGGATATTGCCATGAATCGTCTCGACCAACCACGAATCATATTACCATGGGATGATATGCAGAAACTTCTTGCCACGGAGAAGGAAGGCAGAAGAATATATCCTGACGCGGCGGCAGAATGGACGAAGAACATGACAGGCATGCTAAAAGATAATGATACTGCACCTATCCTAACCAGTCCGGAGTGGTACTCCAAGCCTGGAGAGCAATATATGGAAATTGCAAAGGAGGCTTGTCCACCAGAATCCCACGCGAGAGATTCTTCTTCAACTTTAGCCTCTGCAGAGTTGTTATACAAAGATGCTGAAGGTGGTTTTGTTACGAACTTCAATCGCTCTTCTGACCTGTGTACAATGGGCCCCGAGGTTCAGGGCAAGCATGGCTTTCTATTCGCCCCTAGTACTATCATTACAAGCAAGAAACTTCTCCCGGTCTTTGGAGAGTGCAAGGTCAATGTCAATAGCGACATCCTCTTCCCCGCCAATATGTACTACAAGGACGATGACCGTTATGCCTACGACTCCACATATGATTATGATTGGACCGATAAAGAGGACAGCATGATATGGAGAGGTGTCACATCGGGTGGGACGAACACGGCAGACAACTGGATGAACATGCATCGACAACGACTCGCGTTAATCACCAATGGAACAGTGATGGCTGACAAGGACAAGAAAGTTCGAATTCTCAGTGAAGATCCGGCCAACCACGGAACATATCAGATCTACGACCATTTCAATTCAAGTAAATTCGCATCCGACCACACCGATGTAGGTTTCACTGAAGCTTTCGCCTGTGTACCCAATTGCAATTTTTATGATGGAGTTTGGACATATAAGAACATGACTACTCTAAGCGAACAGTTTGAATCGAAATTCGTCGTCGATGTCGATGGCCATTCCTTTTCCGGCAGATGGCATGCTTTCCTAGAGAGTAAGAGTTTAGGCATTAAAGCCACAATCTTCCGAGAATGGCATGACTCACGCCTCTTCGCTTGGAGACACTTCGTACCTCTAGATAATCGATACGATGAGATATATAGCATCTTGACCTATTTCATAGGCTATGGCAAACAGGGAGAGCCAAATGAGCCATACATGCCACGACATGATTTTGAAGGCAATAAGCTGGGGAGACAGGGCAGTGAATGGGCGAAGAAGGTCCTAAGGAAAGAGGATATTGAGGTAAGCTACCTCCGGGTGCTTTTTGTGTTACATGACTAATATTCAACAGATATACATGTTTCGATTACTGATAGAGTATGCCCGTATAATCGACGACAACCGGGACAGAATTGGCTATTCGGGAGATGGCAGCGAACTTGACAAGTACGATACCAAACATCCTATGAGCCCAGCAAACGGTGGCCATGCTTGATGACTCGAGCTGTATAAAAAATGGGAGGCATTCAGAACGGCGTTTGGGGTAGGTTATAATTGAAAGTGTACACATGATACATATACAAATACGCTTCATTGTGCATATTAATACAGTAATTGTACATCCTGGATTTCGAATTGTGCACCGTCTACTTTCCTGGGCACCGACCATGGAACAAGAGCACATAAGACACTGCCACAGGTGGATTAGTATGCTAGAATACAACGAATAAAATGTCTCCTGTCCCCTACCCTTCGTCATAAAGGGTCCTCCCTTCCCATATATGTGACTACGAGTTGAGTTGATGATCAGGAGTGTGAGTCCACCGAGGAGCTTCTTGAGTCTTCGTGAGTCAATTGTTAGGAGTTATTCTGTGTATCGTGTGCAGCAAATATCTAACAGCTTTCATCTAAAGTTGTGTAATGTACTTTCTCCTGAAGAATGATTTGGCGCTTCAGAATATATGCGAGTAGCTGCTTGGTGGTTGAATAAAGCTTACATTTTCGCCTCACGATGTGCAACACAATTTCTAGGCTTTGCTAGACTAGGAGGCGAAGTGTTATCGTTGCCCCAGGCTAGGATAATAGTTCCTGAGGGGGGAGAATGACCAATGGATAATTAAATCCATCTACGAAAATGTGGTAACTGCGATTTGCAACGGTATTTCGATGGAATCTGGTCAAGCTATAGGGAGTAATATTAATAAGCAGGTTGCCCAAAGGCTCCTATCACTTCAGGACATCAGTAGCTATCTTATTGAATTCTGAATATATAAAAGCTCAGTGACAGTCTAAAATCACACCAACTGTACCAAGATACGCCATAGATACTACTCCCTTCTTCTACCTCAGTATTAGCTCCTTCTGGTTTCGCTACCTATCAACCTTCGCGTGAGCACTCCACATTCAACCTTTTACGAGACACTTCAAAATACTGCGCCCCACCCGCACTCGCAATGAACCATTTTTATATTAAAACTATCATTTGATATACTAGATGATGATTTAGAGAGTAGAATATGTTACATGACATTTAAAAATTCCCTTGCTCGAGTGATCAATGCTTTCAAAGTGTCGCTAGGCGAGCCGGGTAGCGAGGTGGCCACGCACCCCCTTCACTCAAAGTGCTTATCTTGCGGTATGACTGCAGCACGCAAAGTAAGCATCGTATACCGAAGCTCTATGGAAACGTCTAGACTTTGATCATAAGAGGGGGGTGCACATAGAGTTCTACTCCTTGTTAATGTGACATTTTTGCCGAAAGCGCACTATGAGATTTTTGACATTTCTCAAAATCACCGAAATAAAGGTGCTTCTTAACCTTGGTTAGTGAGTTTTGGTTTAAATCATAGGGTGGCAATGTATATGGAAAGCGTACTCACTATTGTGTTTCGAAGAATAGGATCTTGCTGTAAACTTAAACTATGGATACAGGTCAAACATTCACTTGTCGATTGATCTGAACAATGGATGACGTGTCAAATTAATATACTTTCGTATGTATACACCATTTCTGTCTTATTTTTCCTATATCCCCCGCTTATGTGACGCTCGATGACGCTCCTAGGATAGGAAGATCGTCCTTGGTTTCTATCAACCTGGCGAGAATGTTCTCATCATGGCCTGGGACGAAGTCTTTCAAGAGGAGTAGTTTCCCTCTATACCTCAGGCCTTATCATGTAATAGCAAAAAGATCAGATATATGGATGTGGGTACTTTCATTACTAATGGAGCTTTCTGGCTTGGGGCCTCAACAAGAGCATCATCACTTCGTAAAATACAAGAAAAGGCTCTTTCTCGCCTCCACATTTTCACTATATCCTGCCGCCCATTTTACTCTCTCTGCACTCAGTAGACCCAAGTACTTACACCTTCCACCCCATCCCCACCCAAGCGATCATCTCCACACCCACACTCCCATCTCCCTTCTCCTTAAAGGCCTCTAATTTCCTCAACTCTGTACCAAGAACGCCCCTTACCCTCCCCCATTCATCCTCGCTATAATCTTTCCAGAACATATCCCTAAACGTATCCAATCAGCCTCTATATCCCACCAACAACATCCATCATGGAATATGAACAACGTACTTAAATTCAAGCATATTATCAACTAATTGATCGAATGAAATCGCAGATAGACCGCCTTTGACTGCTGAAATGGAGCAATTATACCCGAAACCGGCGTCTTCAAGTTCGCGGAGGAGAAAATGGCCTTTGTGGTAATTTGGGATAGATTCCCAGTATCCATGCGGTTTATCAGGCCGAATTGTCAAACTAGTGTTTATTATTGCTGGGTCGAAATTGCGCTCTATTTCCTCACTATCAGCTTCCTTACCTCAGATTATCTTTAAAACGGGTTTACTGGGAGGGGGGAGTATTGGTATCAGAGGGGTAAAGCACCTGCCCAAGTGGTGACAATGCATAGCCCGCCAGGTTTGAGAACACGGTACATCTCTCTCGCCGCCTTCGATGGTCCCCCAGGGTCCGAGGCATCGGGTGCAAAGCCGAAGTTTGTGATTACGTGGGTGAAGGTATTGTCTTCTAAAGTATGAAGATCTCGACAGTCAAGTTGGGATGTTGATGTGCGAGTCCACTGTATATTTGAAAATTATGTTAGGAGTTGAGATTTAGGAAGTTGAAGCTAACGATGTTCTAGAGCTGAGACGAAAAGTAGCAATACATACACTGTTCCTTTTTGCGCGGCCCTCGTAAGCTTCTATCATACCAGAGGCCAAGTCAGCGCCCGTGATATGGACAGAGGGACATGCGTCTTTTAGGAATCTTTATGGATCGTTAGTTGTATGACTTGAGCAAGTGCACCTCCTTAAACCCTCTTCGTGAAGCACGAAATCCCCCCAATTCACAAAATCAAAGCGCTCATAGAAAAGTCTATTGTGCATTCAAGAAGCACCAATAGACATATAAAATATGGTATTAATCCGAAATTACTCACTGAGAAACCAATCCCGTCCCACATGCATTATCCAAAACTATACTCTCCTCTGTAATGGGCACAGGTAGATTCTTCAGAAACTGCTCTGCAATACTCGCCGTACAACCAGAAGCCATACGGTCGTATTTATGCGCATTAGCATCGTGGAAAGTTCTTGGCGTAGTTGTGCTCGAAATTGCTGCCATAGTTTTGGTTGCTTATTTAGGGGATGAAGGGATGTGAAAGGGATGTGAAAGGGAGATTTGAGTATTGAGATAGAAGAAATCGAGTAATTAAAACCCTTCTGTTACAAGATATTCGATGGTATTATGAGCAATCTTATACACTGTGCCATCAATCTGAGGTGTACCTTGTTGGATATCAGATGTCTCCGAATACCCTCCGGCACGTGATACATTCCTCTTCTTACAGGACCAAGGGGGCTTTGAGCCTTTAAGAATAAAGAGAAGTCTCCGAGATAAGGGGTTCTATTCTAACATGCATTTGAGTGGTTGGTTGGATTTGTGCTCAAGTTTGAGCATGTATTTTGAGTTACCCTGCATATCGGGTCACTAGAGAAAGAAATAAAAATTAGCTATGGGAAGTTCTACTAGCTGAATCTCCTATAAAATGGAAATTTAAATATAAGTATCCAAAGCAAAAGGGTAGTAAATGGCAAGGGGTGGGAGACCTAGGTCTCTAGTAGTTGATATCTAGAATGCAACTTCAAGGGCCAGGTAAGTGTAGGATGAAATTTAGTGAAAATAAGGATACTGTAAGTAAAATGACATAGCAGAATTCTAAGCTCACATAGCTGCCAAATACAACCGGGGGGCATCCAAGAAAGAGAGCTCAAAAGGAATTTATTCCGTTTTACGAAACGGGACTGAAAGTTGAAGTTGCCAAAGTGACCTACAAGGTAGGCAGGTCGCATATTCCATACAAACTATAACATACATATAACTGCGCTATACTTTCTCTAAATGTGTAATAGCATACAATTAGGAGATCCAACTAAAAGGAGCAGGTTGACAACCTTCTACTAGAACAAGTCTCATGTATGAAGATCGTAAAGTAAGGTATACAAGTACTTCGTATTCAGTGTATTAATTATAAATTATCCCCATCCAAACTTTACTAGATTAGGTAGTATGTCTTCAGAGTCAAAGTTTCTATTGGACGGCCGACTCTGTTACCGTGAGATATACTAGAAGCAAAGTTACAATGGATATACCGAGTATCAAAGCATATTTAGGCACTTTTCGCATTTCAAGCATTGGGTTTCGCGTTTGGACTGAAATTGATCCAGTGAAGAAAGTACTTGGTACGATATTGGCGAAAGTTCCTCGACCATTGGCAAAGCACTTGTAGATACATCCGGAGCTGAATTTTGCTGTACGGAAGCGAGATCTCGGGAAATTACTACCAGTACTTTGTACATATACTCAAACAACGCACAATTCTAATTTGACGACAGCGACTAATTCCAGTAACCGGCATTAGAGTCGGCAAAACAAATAAAGTTAGAAGAGTTTTTCTAAGCACAGTAGTGTCGTTGCACTACATCAATGATGCAGGAGGCCCAAAGTGTGCAACTCTTTTTCCATGTGGGAAATTGCAAAATTGCCACTTTCTGCTCATCACTCCCAACACTTTACGAATCATCTACCCTCGAAAACTTGAGAACCTGAAGATAAGGTTGCAACTATGCATATAATCAAGGTGATTCCCCATTCCGATTTACATCGCAAGCTTCCGTAAAAGGCACTTGATCAGAACCACAGCAAGGAACCTTTCCCAGTGACATACAGCCGCCTGACCTTCTCGATTGAGAGCAAGCAAAGAAATGTTTAAGTTGCCATTGGCGTCCCATGCAAGGTCCTGAGGGTATTAGGAGGAGGCTCCAGATTCTCACCGCGAATAAGAAATCAGGTAGATGATCCTGAACAAGAAATGTGAGAGTATGATATGAGCTACGCTGAGCCCCGCCGAGCTTGTGGTGTCAACGTTGGACCCTGAATTCGTGGTGAGAGAACATGCTGTGCAATTTCGTAAAGCTGCAGTTGAAAAATGTCGATCCCGATTTGAACTTTTAGTTGCGGAAGCCGTCCGTCCATACCTTAAGAAATCCTGGACACTGGATGGTCCTGCCGTAGATGCTTGGGCGAAGTTGAGCCCCTTGTAACCGACCAAACGGGGGTGTGTCCAGGCGAATTTCCTGGGATCTGGTGGTGCGTCTTCTTGGGATCTGCAATTGAGAGAACTTTCTTGATGTTTACTGATGATAGATGTTCAACGCCGAGTTTGGATTTGCTTAGATTTTGAAGATGACGACACCCGTGGCTGGGAGAACGAAGACGATCGAAATAATTTTTAGAACAGTTTCTTCTTTCCATTTAAGAGAAACAATAATTAAAAATACCTCTGTAAGGTATTGCAAGGACGTTCAGCAAAAGGTGACTATATTTTGCCAGATAGCCACCTGTGGTTACTCGCCAATTCCAAAAATTTGAGGATCTTGCCGTGGCTCGAAGCCTAGAGCAGGAAAAGGTTAAGTGAAAGTCTAATTACACACGAACAATCGAACAGGGACGGCATCAAAATCTAAAGGAACTCTAAAACAACGTTTAAGGGGTCTCCAATCACGCGCCCTTTAAATAGACCCTTGGCGTTTGAACCAGACTCGGAGACTGCAAACCCGGAACAATCGAGTATGAGGCTTTATCAATTTCAGAATGCACATTGATTTTCCAAAAAGCAATTATTGCGGCGATGAGACCGGATAGGAGTGCAAATTACAGCTTGCTGAAACAACTGCTGCTTGCCTCTTCCGAGTCATCCTTCTGGTGGTCACTGCAGATGACGAGTAAGTTCGGCAATCTAATGTCTTGGAATGACAGTCTCGGTCACTGTTGTACAGGGCCGATGGTTTGCGGCGGCGAGAGGTTGCAGTCGCGCAAACATCCAAGTCTTGACGCCTCTTTCTGGATAAGACTATACTTTCCCATCTCTTTACCCACTTCAAAGTTGGGCGCCCTGATGGCGCATTGGTGTTACTGTTGGTGTGCTTCCTCCATCGATCATTCGACCACAAGTGATTTGACACCCGCCCCGTACCTTTTCTTCCTCCAGTCGCCTCTGGAGAAACAGTCAGCAGGCTGAAGATTGCTTCATAAAGTCCGGAGCATGGAAAAATGTGGAAGCGGATGAATTTCGGTGTCGGTCGGACCCTAGAGGTCCTCTGTAAGAAACAATGCATCAGGCATAGAACCACAGGGTTTGAAAGACCTTGCTGAGATATATTTCGGTCGGAAATTCGAAGGCTTTCAGTAAATTGATTTTGGTTCTACACAAAAAAGTATTTGATTACCCCAGGACCTCCTGGCGGCTGGCCACCAGGATGATACCTCGAGCGATGCTTCGAATCATATCAGGAGACTCGGCTCGGATCATCAGTTTTCAAGACGAGAGATGCAGACCATGGCGTATGTGGAGGAACCCGTTTTTAGTAAATCCCCACCTCCGAATATGCGTTTGATCTCGGTTTGACTTGTTTGACCATTTGAGTTGCAAAGTTGCTGCTGCCACCTGCCCCTCGATCTCCGCCCCCATCGCCTTGCTGTCTTACCCCAGAGTGAGATTGAAATCGACGGTTACAGCTATGCCATGCTTTCCCATGCTGAGGTTGCGGCGGCAGTAAGAGATAATATGCAAATGACCGGTTAATGCTCTTGTTAAGTCTTCTCGAAGCACTCTGATCCCTCTGATGAAGCGCAGCACACCTCGCAGCAAGATCCGCGCCGCTTGACATTTCAAGACCGAAGTGGCTTGAGAAAAAGCTGGGGAAGACAGGGATACAGGGTCAGGGTGCAATGAGGATCCGTTGGCTCCTGTGCTTGTCATTCGAGCATGCCTCAGCATGATTTGCTGGGCAGCCAGGAGCTTTGAACTGGCAGGGAAAGGCTTGCAGCTGCATCTTAACGTCTTCTGCATTTCGATGCAGCCATGAAGCCCACCTTTGGCCGAAGTCGCCGGGCACCGAGTGGAAGGAGAGCAAGATGAGAGCGCCAATGACCAGGGCAACTTTGAGAAAGCTTCGTATGGTCGGCTGCTCGATGGACGATGCGCATGGTGGTTCGTGTGAGAAAACAGACGGCTTCGCAGGGAGATGGAGACCTCTGAGAGCGCTCTATTCTGTTGCAGTGGCTCTCTAGCTCCCCTGCCACGCCTCCTATTCCACTCCACTGACTAGCTTGCGCAGTCTGTCACCTGAGCTGCAAAACCTCGAATTGCGACGGAGCACGGTAATCATACCTGGACGGAGGCAAAAGGGGCGCTCTGCATCGCTGCAGGATGAAGTCTTCCTCGTCCACACACAATCCCTCCACCACACCATGATGCAGGGCCGCCGGTTCAGCACAGCCTGCAGAGCAAATGGGCGCCGCGATGTACGTACCGAGGCGATGTATTTCGCATCATCGTCGCCGTCATAACTCAGGTACTGGGACAACGTTTGAAGAATCGTCGCGCGTTCTCTCTTATCGCCGCTCATCGTGGCCGTGCATGGGCCACGGGCTGACCACCAAGGGCATGGCGGGGGAAATTGCGTGGAGAGAAACCGCCAAAAATGGGGTCGCTTGTTGGTTCAGTATAAAAGAGAATGGGGACGACAGCGGCCGTACTGTAAACGCACGCCAGAAAGCAGCTCGCCCAGAGCATCTCAGGTACAGAGGACAGCTGCACTCATAGTGCTCTCCTCAGTCGTGTACACCACGTTACGCATTGCACTTTGCAGTAGATGAATTGCATCCTATCAATCCTTTCGGTCCCTCGGAATGGACCTAGAGATTATTCTGCAGCATGGTGGATACAAGCAGCAGGAAACCACAGCCCTCTCTTGCCTTCACGAGCTCTTCTGGACGCGGCTTTTCCGCTGATGCGTGGCCAATTGAACCCACAAAGCATCCACTGCTACTTGGTGTTTGGGTGTGTCTTCGCTGAAGCTTCTTGTACCTATAACAATCTACAGAACTCTGGGGCTGTCCAGCTTCCGCACCGCTCCCGCAGGCCGGTCTCAATATAACCCGCTATCCAGAGACGCATGTCGTGTAACAAGAGATAATTGAATTGCCTTCACGCCCATGCTCAAGATGCGAGATGAGGGATATGGGCATGCTTCCCCCGAGAGATTTTCCTCCGTGCCGACAGTCGAGCCTGTCTCTCTGAGTCTTATAAATATCGTCGGATTAACATTGCAACTGTTATTAATGTAATATTGCAGCGGCAGTCGATCAACGATGTAGAGTACTGAGCCATTCAGGAACCGCCCAAGAATTGCCTCTTCTTTCGGGATCTCATATCGCAGCCCGGCTTGCCTTGCCTTGCTGTGGCCCTTGTTTCTCTTTCCTGCTGCCCCTGTCGTACATGCATCTGAGGTTGTCGAGAAGTCAACGCCCAAGGTCGAGCAGTCGTGAAGAGTTCGAAACGTGAGCAGCTGCCAGCGGCCGGCCTTGATGCCCATGGCGTCTGCGGCATCGATCCATGACCCGTCACGAACCCACTATCACCGTGAAGACCGTAAAACTTGATGATCTCGCAGGCTCACACGCTGTGCCAGGCGCGAACAGCGTGCCGAGCACTGTTTGCGAGCACTTGCTCCAGGGCCCCCATCGCCAGATCGCTGCACTGTACAAAGCTATCCCATATCAGACAACGCTGGCTGCCCCAGTCCCCACAAACCCCTACTGAGAGCCGTCTCAGGATGCGCGTAGCGCCAATAGTGTGCCCTGCTTCTGCTAAGTGCATGCTGGTCCTGCCGATTGTTGGTCATCCATGCCATCTGGCCCTAGCCTGGTCGTCGAGACTTGTTCGCTCCATAATTATTTTATGGGACTTGTCGTCTTGTGCGAGTTTGCCTGCCTTCGTAGTGCTCTGCTTGCTGCTCCAGTTTCGGCCACGGCTAGCTGCCACAACTGCGACAGGACTGTGGGAGAGACACTCGTGGGCATCACAGCCACGGTTCTGCTGTTTTGCTCCGGCGTAGCACCGACTTGCTATTGCAGCGTTGCTCCTGTGTACAGCGTCTTCCTCTTCATAGACAAACAGCGAGCGTTGACACTGAGTGACAGCGTCAGAGCGCCCCAGCAAGCTTAAACTGACCCCAGAAATACATTGACGGCCGGAGAGTGCAGCGGAAACGTCGCCTGGGTTGCAGTGCTGGGCATCAGATTCGGCTAAAGCTGTTTTTGAGGGTGGGAAGCCACTCGCTCAGAGTCGTCAAAGACGCACATCGCTGCAAGAGTCCCCCGTAGCTGTAAGGTTAATGGACCCGCCAGGCTCTAGCCAGTGAAAGCACCCACAGCTGTGAGTGCGAACCTCCATCCTCCCTCTTCGGAGTCTTCTTTCTCCTTGCCACGACTTTATATCTTCTCGGCGTAGGCAAGCAGTGGACTAATGAGCAAGTGTTGATTCCCAGGTTTTGTAGCATGCAACATCGCACCTGCCGGAGCTTCCTATCAACACCACCCCTCCATATCTCCATCCCACGACGATGCTGAGCGAAGCAACAGCTCTTCAACAGCAATCTCTCGTCATGCCTGCCGCAACGTCATCCAGCAATGCGACCAGTGGTGGAATGATTAAGGAAGAGAACGGTATGCTCTGTCCCTACGTCAATGAGAGCTCCAGCTCTACTTCATATCTGGAGGGGTGGAATATAGAATTGCTTTGCCTCTTCCTCCATACTTCAATATCTTCTAACTCTGCGAAACCTTCTAGTCACTCCAGCAAGCTCTAAAACTTCGAACAACTTCCCTCCACCGAAGACCGATAAGCCGAGACCTCATGTTTGCGGCACCTGCAACCGATCGTTTGCTCGATTGGAGCATCTAAAGCGTCATGAGCGGTCACACACAAAGGAAAAGCCTTTCGAATGTCCAGAATGTGCGAGATGCTTTGCTCGCCGAGATCTCTTGTTACGTCACCAGCAGAAGCTTCATATGACTACGACACCTTCCTCGCGGCCTAGAAATCGACGTGAGAGTGTTGCGAGCAGTGCTGCTGGTGGACCAGGCGGTCGAGTACGAAAGGGTTCCGTTGCCACCGGAGCTACGAATATGAGACCTAGGGCGAATACAATCAGTCATGTTGATGGTGCTCACATGCAATTGATGGCGGCTGCCAATGTGAATGCTGCTGCGCGAGCTGGGATAAATCCCACACATAGTCGTCACCCAAGTCTGGCCGGCCTGCCTATGCAGAACGACTATCACTTTGGTGGGATGTCTACAGCCATGGGGCAACGAGGCATGCAACATGGTTTACCAAAGCTTGAAACACACAACTTCAGCAATATGGAATTCGGTGGCGGACTGAGAACTGCTCCCGTCATGGGCGGCTTCAACCCGGATATTGACTTTGAGGGTCTCCTTTTCGGGCCAGGTTCCACCATCAATCCGAATGCGCTTCATTATAACGATTCTCCACAATCAATGGCTATTGATTCCGTTTCTCCATATCACCAGGCATTCCCCGATATATCTGCAAGCCAAGCTCTGGAAGAGAACTTCGACTGGATGAATGGCTTCGAACATCAAATGTCATTCCAAGAAAATAGCGAAAATGCCATTGATGGGTCTTCCCCTTCCGCAATTAGTACTGCCAGCCAGAGTGGCATCAGCGAGGTTATGTTGGATGGATCTAATAATCCAGCTGCTTCTTCAGCCTCAATGTGGCAGCAATCAATGATGGCCCCACCACAAATGACCCCAAACCCCTTCTCCTTGGATCTTGGGAATTCGGGGTTTCATGATTTGATGAATGGCGGTCCACTTTCTCCTCACAGCATGCCACAGAAGAACGCCAATGATCCCTATTTCTCAACACCTCCGCCATCTATGAGCTCTTTAAGCCCATCCATGATAGGAATTACCACTCAGGCTTTCCACCCGCCCATGATTCTAGGCCCAGAAACTCCTATGTCGATGAATGGCATGAATAGCCAAACCTTCTTACCTCTAGCTACTATTACTGAAACTACCCGTCAGGCCCTTCTCGCAGCCTTGGCTCAATGTACTCCCTTTGGTGGTCGAAAATACTCCTTCCCAGCCACGAGCTCTCCTCTCTCACCACATTTTCCAGGACGCACTAATGGCATGAGTGATGCCGCTCGAAATCTACCCGCAACCCACGATTTACAACGATATATTGGCGCCTACATTCGCTACTTTCACCCTCACCTGCCCTTCCTCCATATACCTACCTTATCGTTCGAAGTACCTGCATATTCTAACGATGGACAACACCATGCTGTAGGGTTAGTTGGAGGTCGCGGATGTCTCATTCTCTCCATGGCGGCCATTGGCGCTCTTTATGAGTTAGAGCATGCGCAGTCGAAGGAATTGTTTGAGTCTGCGAAGAAAATGATCCAGTTGTACCTAGAAGAGCGCCGAAAGGCAGATGTGCGCAAAGCCGACCATCGAAAGGCTGGTGTTGACCACGGAGCGCGACTGTCGGAGAACTCCATCCATACTCCAGTGTGGCTTGTTCAAGCTATGCTACTCAATGTTGTCTATGGCCACAACTGTGGTGACAAAACTGCTGGTGATATTGCCAGCACGCATTGTGCAGCACTAGTCAGCCTTGCGCGAGCTGCAGATCTTTTGAAACCACAGAGCGGTAGCAATGGCAATGAGCACCAAGAAGTTCCACAATGGACGAATGAGGAGGTACCTGAAGACCAGCAAGAGTGGTACACTTGGAAAGCCATGGAGGAGCGTAAACGGACACTTTACGCCGTTTTCATCCTTTCAAGCCTTCTTGTTTCAGCCTACAATCATGCACCAGCCTTGACAAACTCTGAGATTATGTTGGATCTTCCATGTGATGAAGAATTCTGGGCGGCCGATTCTGCGAACTCTTTCTATGCCAAGGGAGGTGCGCATATGGCTGATCACAACCAAGTCACATTCCACGATGCTTTGGGTGAGCTTTTGAGGACCAGTGAAAAGCAACAGCAACTTCATGCGACGCAAGGCCAGCAGTTTGGATCTGGAGCTAATATTAACGAACTTCCAAAGAGTGACCTCAGGCCGAGCACCTTTGGATGCCTAGTCCTGATCAATTCTATACATAACTATATATGGGAAACAAGGCAACGGCACCACAACAGAGTTTGGACGAACGAAGAAACGGAGAAAATGCATCGACACATTGAGCCGGCTTTGAAGGCTTGGCAAGCAGCTTGGGCTAGCAATCCCCACCATAGTCTTGAGCGCCCAAATCCCTATGGCTTCGGTCCTTTGTCTGCAGATAGCATACCTCTCTTGGATCTTGCCTATGTGCGATTGTTCGTCAACCTTTCCCGCTCTAAAGAAAAGTTCTGGCAGCGGGATTGGGATGGCATGGCAGAGGAGCTCTCCCGTGGCAATGAGATCATTCAGCATGCTGAACACTCACCGGAATCTAATGGTGATTCAGATATCTCGGCTAGCAGCTCAGTCTTTGTTGATACGCCTCCAACATCTAACTCGTCCCCGGAATTCAAGGCTGGGCTTTTGCCACCTCACCAGGATAATATGCAGTTTCAGAACAGTGCTAATCAAATGACAAGTCAATCTGTTTCAACCACGAAGCGTGAACGTCATCTCCGCAAAGCTGCCTTCTATGCTGCTGACTCTCTTTCTATGTCGGACAAGTTGGGTGTCACGTTTGCAGATTTTACATCTCGGGAGTTGCCTCTACAATCTGCTATGTGTGCATTCGATTGTGCTCAAGTACTTGCTGAATGGGTCGCGACGGTTCAAGAGCGTGTCGGACGCTATCTTGGCATTCTTGGAAAGGATGAGATTGATCTTGGACAGGTTCCTGGAATCATGCTACTTGAAGAGGAGGACTGCAAATTACTCAGCAAAATCCAAGAGGTTTTAAACAGTGCCGAGATCAAGATGAATTACGAGTTGGCTGGTATGGGCGCTGTCGCTCAGATGAATGCAGCACAGAGGCTTCCTGGCGCAGACAATTGCGGTTATGGCAGCCAGATTTTGAGAGTCACAGCTTATATGCTTGATAAAGCTGCTGTCTGGCCTGGTATGTTTTCCTACAATATTTTTACTTAACATACCTAATTTGAGTTATAGTCACACATCTCATGGCTCGTAGCTTGGAAACCCAAGCGAGCCACATGCGAGCGCGAGCAGAGAATTCCGTCCTGCATCGTGAATGATTGCCTTGATGCTTGCATATCAACCTAAAATTCCGGAAATCTTTCGAAATGAGCAAACAAAAGTGTGCGGAGATACCCAATTTCTCTTCATGTATAAAACGGTCTATTCAACCGGCAAATATCCCAGCCAGCTGGCCTTGTCGTTTTCTCGTTATCTTCGTACATACGGGCGGAGGTATCTGCAGTCCATACAAGGACGTGTTTGAAGGCGGATAGCCTTCTCTTAGAATCTTACAACTGGCAATGACATTACGAATTCATCACGACACTTTACGAAAATATCACACTTTTAAACACTCCTGAGCACGAATTCTTCTTTAGATCACGGTTCTAACTCTTGCGCCAATTTACCTTGGAAACTGTATTTTCAGACCCACACTCGTTTTCAAAAGCATTTCGACGGAATTTCTGTTCGTTTGGTGCTCTTTTTGGCTTGACACGGGTTTGCTGGAGCAAAATGCTTGGGATGAATATTTGGACTGCTGGACTGGGTGGTTGCAGCAAGGCGCAGGTCTGGAGAACTCGATTTTCTATGAAGCGTGGGGAAAGGATTATGAGGGCGGACTTCTCAATGAAAAGAGCCAGGTATCTTGATCGTCTCATGAATGAAAAGAGGCGTCTTTGGAAACATGCAATGGGGAAAGGTGTCTATAGTCGATTAGAGCTTGGTACAGGCTCTAAAAAGGCCTAGAGGCTCGCTCTCTAGGCATAGAAAGCAGGAGGAATGGTAAAAATACAAAGAAGTTTTTATCAGAGTTCTGTAGACTCTCCACTTGCTATAACAGGTTGTGACACGATCCTGCTACCACCTTCCCGTAAAAATAAACTTTTACTATACAAGCTGTACAATTATAGTTTTTATGTTGAACAAGCATGAAGTCATTTACAATAAAGTTCCTTACACCGCCAATGCCACATGTTGTACCTAGCTTAGGTCACCACACTTTCATCCTAGTCCAAGTCGTGGGAAAGGTGGCATATATTGCTGATGTGAGAGTTGCATCAAGTGCCGAGTCCTCGGCTCCTGCCTGATGCCTATTGACGTTTGTTTCTCCACATCACCATAATTTCTAAATTGTGCATAAGTACAGAACCGTGAAATTCGCTGCCACGATGATGAAACATACAGGAAGCACTCTATAACGGAATTGATTTAGATGCTGTCCTCTTTTCGACGCCCGCAGTAGTCTAAGACATGGCAAACGCGGCAGAAGCCGCGGGGTCGTCTTGTGAAAGTATGCCCAGAGGTTGCAGCTCAGCTCCTGTCGAAGAGCCTTGGCGTCCATCCAACACCTGCTTCGCACCTAGGCGAAGAGAGGCTGAGAGGTAAGAAGTTTACTTTTGGGGTGGGATGAATAGTAAGGGGTGTGATTGGTGTTTGGGTAGGAGTGTGGGCTAGGAGCAGTTTCGTGAGAGGTTGGAAGTTGTGTTGGTACATTGGCCGGTGAACTTGAGGGGGGCTGAGTTTGTGGGTTGGAGAGGGAATCACAGAAGTTTAGGGAGGTTTATGAGACTTTTAATAGAGAAAGAAGAGAACTAGTTTGAGGAAATGAGGCATAGTTGAATAGCGATTCTCGAGTCGCATCTTTCCAAAAATCCAAAGTATCGAGGTTTAAGGTTCGCGGTGCAAGTTTATGGGCTACACCCTGGGCTTGCACAACCACACAAGAACTGGGCTCAAACGTTGCTATCTCTCATAGGGCAGGTGCCATAAAGTAGTGTTGCATAACCCGCAAGGCGACCACTCTCCTTTCGTTCCTTTCTTTTCCTGCTGCCTCCAGCTCGCACCTAGAGAGCCACACTGCAGAATTGGCACAGATAGAAGGAGCGAAGATGTGCTTTTTACGGACGGTTATGCCCGAATCTGAGGTGAGACGAACTGCATAATTACTGAGGGAGAGGATTTTGGCGGCATTATAAGGTTGAGGGGTTATCGCTGAGGGGTAAGGGATGTTGAAGTCTTTACTGTTCTCCAATACTCTTGCAATCAAGAGGAGTTGCCTCAGACAGTCAACATTGCGGTATACTTGTCTCACAAGAATAGCATCATCAAATTCAGGATCTACTTTTTGTTTCTTGACTGCTACCAGAAAAGCATTCAGCATGGCTTCAGGCGGTGAAACGAAGAGGGCGATTGGGAAGAAGCTTTTAATAGCTTGTGATGGTTAGTTCCATCCCAAGAGATCTTGAGCAGCATTAAACTAACAATTAAAACAGGAACTTGGAGCGTACGCCTATAGACTATGTGCTGGACTAAAAACATGTTTCTAACGGATACCACAGAATAGTGATCAGGGCTACGATGATTCGTTCTTCGGACCACCCAAGGCTCAGATTCCCACCAACGTTACGAGGGTGATTCGAGCGCTAAATCATGAGGATGAAAAGGGTATACCTCAAATTGGCTTTTATCGTAAGACTTAGATCATTTCATTATTCTCCGTGAATTCTCTTCGTTATTTTTCATGACGACCCCGCCGCTTTTAAAGAAACGGCAAAGACCTCTACATTTCCTGTTCACATAACTGAATTTTCGTTAGAACGCGGTATAGGCGCCAATGGCGATACGGAAGACAAGCTGGTCGGCGGCCTCACCGGCATGGGTCTATCAGAACACGTCCGTGAGGCGTACGGCTTCATCTGCAACAACTTCGATCCTCATTCCCAAGCTGAACTAATAAGTGGAAAGGGTGACTTGGATGAAATTGTGCTTATGGGGTTCTCGCGCGGAGCATTTACTGCGAGAGCCATTTCCAGTTTGATCAGTGACGTGGGATTGTTGACGCACGTGGGAATGGAGTATTTCTGGGGTATTTTCGGAGATTGGATGAAGCAGAATGTTAAGGGAAAGGAGAGCGAGTGGTTTCAGAGTGAATTTGGGAAGAAGGTTAAGTTTACTGCACCAGAGTATCGGCAGACCTTGATTGATGTGAGTTCTGGTCTTCTCGGGGAAGAAGAATGGGGGCTAATATGAAATAGAATGGCTACACGAGATGGCCTGTTCCAATTCGGGCTGTTGGAGTTTGGGACACCGTTGGTAAATTTCTTCATATGAATTACATTATTACGAGTTGCTAACGCATTATAGGTTCCCTTGGTATCCCACTTCCATGGAAACAACAGAACGTGAAAGAGTACTCTTTCGTCAACTCCAAAGTAGCCCAACAAGTTCAGCACGCTTTCCATGCCATCGCCCTTGACGAACACCGTAACCTTTTCTCTCCCACCCTCTGGGAGAAACCCGATCTACCAAACAATCTCCGGACTCTCAAACAATGTTGGTTTCCTGGCGTACACTCCAACATTGGCGGCTCCTACCCTGATGCTGGAATCTCCAATATTACCCTTGCTTGGATGATTTCTCAGCTTGAGGAAACAGATGGGGGCATATTGAGCTTCGATCATAGCTATATAGACTGGTTGCAAGATCAAAACATGAAATTCTATGCCAAGTCCAAGGAGCCTGCTCGGCCTTGGGGTCTGGGGAAGCTGTATGACTCAGCTCCCGTCACGAACCCAATGGGTCTTCTACAAGGCCTCAATCCCATTACCAGGACGCCAGGACGTTACGATGTAGTCTCTGACGAAACAGGTCAGCAAACCAAAACTCGTCTTACAGACACTCACGAAACAATACACTCCTCTGTCCGAATTCGAATCGTCGATAACGGCGAGCCTCCCGCTGAAGGTTCGATCCTCTCTGAAGCTGAAGAATTGTTGCAGAAGGCTAAAAGATTTATTGGTTTAGCTCCGGGGCCGAAATATGAGAGTGCGGCATTGAAGAATTATGTATTGGTACAGCCGATAAGTGTACAGAAAGAGACGGATCACGCTCGAGAAGGTAACAATGGAGTTTACTGGAAGGCAAAAGATGAACTGGGAGATTTGCTGGAGGAGCCACTTCTAAAAACAGAAATTAGGCTTCTGAAGAGAAGCATACAGATTAGTGGAAAGGAAACGCATCATTGAGCCCTTGGGAGTATTATTGGGCAGTAGTAAAACAATGATACTTAATAGTGAATTAATGTTTTAATCAGTAGGGAGAACATGTATATATCCTGAAAAAACGAGTTTGGGTCA
Organism: Tricladium varicosporioides; assembly: GCA_021365295.1. NCBI lineage: Eukaryota > Fungi > Ascomycota > Leotiomycetes > Helotiales > Tricladiaceae > Tricladium > Tricladium varicosporioides. The sequence goes on along the minus strand of JAJTIW010000013.1, from coordinate 842,084 downwards.
CCATAGCTTTAAGTCATAATATACAGAAACTCAAAAGTTCAAACCCCAAGAGCCCCTCTCACTTTGCTTTTTAACTAACAACATTTGTTATAAGGATTCTACGTCAAGTGTACAAACCCGCTGACCCCCTGTAAATCAAGCAGACTACCTATTTTACGGCCAAGGAGAGCTTATTGTGCTACTTGTAGGGGGTGGTGTGGGGGGCAAGTAATAGCGCAGGGGTTTGCTGAGAACCTCTCGGGAATTGCCGTGGCAATAGTATCGAGTTCTAAAGCTGTAAGGGGGAAGAATCCTTTTAATATACTTAGCCTCGCACCAGGAAAGTATAAAATTCCCTTTTAACATTACAAGGTAAACACTGCAACTGCGTCCAAGAGTACCTCAAAGTCTCCTATAAGGTACAAGCCCCTCCCTCTTTTCTTTCCTCTACTTTGCGATCACACAAAGTCTCCATTCAGAAGAGGAACTGATAGCGCATCCCGTAGTGAGACTCTTCCGGCCCTGTAATGATTTATCTTCCCAAATCCACAAGAATGGAGTTTGGGAATGACAAATTGAAATTAGGGAGATATTAAGTGTGAGGAGCTACAGCCATCTAAATTGATCACGCATCCAACTAACCTTCATCTAGAGACTAGTAGATCTTTTATTGCGCACTGGGTGGCGCTATGGTGTATCACAAACTGCCCACCCCTCATGTAACACCCTGTTCTATCATATTTTTTTCTTGGTTTTCATGGAAAACCCTCCCTTGTACCTGCTTCAAAAGTGGGTCTATCTGTCTTAGTGAAAGGTAGATGAATCCGTTCTTGGAGATGAATCCTACCAACCCGTGCCACCTGTGCAGAGTCGGTGTTGCAGAGTTAACCCGGCGAGGGAATCTGTAGGTTCAAGAAATCGTTCCCTGTGGAATGTGGGAAGGTGTGACGAACTCGTTTCAGAAAGACGCAATCAGCAAGCCCCTTCTCCACTTGAGTCTTAAGGATGGTTTTTGGGGGGGGGGGGGGACATAGGTACCTTTTAGTCCCTGGCTTAATGGAAGCAATTTTGGTACTTTACTCCCAGCATATTTGTAGTCCTAAGCCCCTCTAGGGGGGGTTGATGTTAGACCAGGTATTTGTTATTATTCACGTTGGCTTCCAGAAGGCAAAATGCATCAGCTTGCTGCCAACCCACTTTTGGATAACTCTATGAATTTGTTGCACCTCGCACGATGCCGGCATATATGTGGAGTTTTTTAATCTCAAGTATATAAGCTAGGTCTTGAGCAATCGGGAGCACCGAGAATTCTCCCTTTACCTGGTTGCCGGGGTGGTGAAAGAGGAAGGCACAAAGATACACAAATCCAGGTGCCAGGGAGGGACCAATGCAACGACAGCACCTGCCAGTTCTGCATACATCATAATGAACGGCTGTCTAAGGCCACTTGCAAAAAGATCTGCTTACTGATGCTTGTTTCCCTACGCTTTGGTGGCCCTGGTGGATAGAGCATCTTGCTCAAGTCGGTCGAGGAAACCATCATCACGTAAAATTTGGTGGCTTTTGTAGCACACCATACACACGATGATCTGCAAAACACTTGTCTACTTGTCAGGGTTATTGTAAATATCATATATAAACTTTTCGCCTTTGTTCAGCGCAGTTTCAGGAGATAAATCCGGGCTTACATTCATCTGTCGCGTTGTGTTAATAAAGGGAGACGGATTACTGCGTTAGTGCTTTGAAAGTCAAGGGCTTCTTAATGCTTTTAGATGATTTTGTTATCTTGAGTCGAATTAGGCAGTGGTTTTGTATTACTTGCTGAAATCTGTCATGTGTTTTGACAGGTGGAGCAGGGCCAGACACGTTCGAGGAAGAACTATTCCCCCTTGCAGCTCACCTTGAAGCATGTCCATCTATCTCTATATATCTCTCACTGCTCGCTATTTTCTCGTTGAGGTGCTCCCGGATCCCTTGAAATGAATTTGCTGAGACTTTGCTTAGGGTCAAGGGGTGCGCCAATGAAGGTGAACCACGACTTAATAAGAACACCTGGATTTTTGTTGCATAACGTATAGCGCTAGTATATATGGATCTTTAGCATTTAGAGTCTAGAGAGGTTGGTAAAAGCAACCTTGTTCAGCCATCATTTTCTCGGGCACTCTTGGGAAATAACGAGGGCCTCAAAGCAAGGGATAGCCTGCATGACCCTTGTTTTGATCTTGTACGGAAAAAACCGCTAGATGTTTGGATGGGCATTGGCATCGCTAATTATACGTGCGTAGCTTTAATTCTGACCGGGGCTTTCACTCCTGTTGGGTACACCTGCCCTTTCTTTAATGTGAGTGATAGTGGGAAGGAGGGAACGAGCAGCTTTCATGGGGAAAGTGCAATCACTCATTTTAAATGCCTTTCTTTGTAGAGCTGGAATTATGGAGCGATTGCTAATAACCTGGAGTGAAGCTTCCACATTGACATCATGTCATTCCCTATTATATACAGAACCTCTTAGTACACCTGCGTTAATTGCAGATTTCAGTCTTGAATCCCAACACTATATAATCGCTGTCCTAGAATTATCACAGCTGCTAGTAATAACCTATGCTTCCCAGTGAAGGCGCTATCGACCTCAGGTTAGCTTCAGTCAAGGGTCCCTATTTAAGCGTCAAATAAACTACGGAAAGGGGTTCGCTTAACAAACTCGAAAAGCGAATGGGATAATCTGAGTGGCTCTGAACATCTGAATGGTCCTTAGCAGTAGAACCACATTTGCAAATCTACCAAACCACCCATAGGAGTAAGAAATCCATGCCCTAAAATAAAGAAAATGCTTCCCCGTGTGTCTGTGTTCGGAATTCCTATTCTGTTATAATCAGAGCTTTTGACACTGTTAGTCTATCGGAAGTCCGAATCGGTGTATAAATAATAGTCTTTTGTATTCAAAGATATACCTAAGGGATTCAATCTCTACATATATTTGTTATGTCAGTCATTAGATGGTGATCTTATCGGCGACTTTGTCCAGAGACGTTGGCGGTAAGAACGAGTGTTGTTTCTAGCTGTTATAGTATCTACTATAGGATCGTATCATTTTAGTCAAGAGAGCAGTTCCCATCGATATCCGTAAGTGGAGAGAGTGTGATAGAATGCGGGGGGTACTGTCAAAGCCAACAGCTGCTTGATGACTAAGGAGCATCAAAGCCATAATTTCTACAATCATTTGCGTGACGTTGCCTCAAATGTTAACGGAGAGCATACTATTGTTTCTGTTGTGAGTATTTAACCTTGCAAAGCCTCCAAGTAGGCGTGAAACCTAGTTACCAAAGTATCAAGTATGAGCAATGAAGAGTGCGAATAGAGAATGCGCCATGCCATATTATTCTTTGATGCCTCTTTTAGCAACAACTCTGCCTATGATGCTTTCACCGGCCTGCGGAACCTGATATACTCAATTCTAATCCTAACGCCATATAAATCAATATTATCATGCCCCAAGAAAAGAGAATGCTCCATTTCAAGCAGCGACCGGAACACTCTCTATGGTGCCTTCCGCCTTATCAATACCCTTTTCCTCAGCTTCCCCACCCTTCTTGAACTTTTCCCCAACCGCAACCGCAAAATCCTTAGCAAGCTTATCATAACTGTCCTGAAGCGTCGTCCGAATAAACCCCATCAACATCCGATTACTACTCACCTCACCCTTAATCCCCAACTCTGCCCCTCCATTTACCCCATCTTTCACTGTCCAGGTGGTGACCGAGTGAACACCCATAGGTGCATGCGTAATTGAGAACATTCCTACATCCGTATTCTGCTGCGAAACTTCATACGTTATCTCATCCGGGATGAACCGCTTTGCCCACCCTCCCCTCCACGTTTCTCCTCCCTGCTCATCCGAGGCTTGAGCTTCGACTACGGCGTAAACCGGGAGGGCTTGGATTTCGGAATCTGAGGAAGGTTTGAGGTTCGTAGGGACGGATTTATAGAAGGTTGTGGAGGAGGAGGGTGGGAGGAGGGTGTGGGATTTGATGAGTGGATTTAGGGCAAGCATGCCTTCTTTATGGTGGAGAAAGGAGAGTACTTCGGCTTTGGTAATGTGTAAGGGTAGAAGAGAGGATGTTGTGACGGTTGTGGTGGTGTTCAGTATTGCTGGAGCAATTAGTTAACCTTGGTATAGAAATGGTGAGTTTTGTACTTACAAGACATGATTGCAGATTTCTAAAGGCTGTACTTTAATCTAGAGGAATGAGTGTGAAATTTCGGTCTTCTGGTCAATTAGTGAGGTCTTGAAGACGAAAGTACTGGAAGCTTGGATAGTAAAGTAAGCGCTGCGACACTGATGAAACAGAGGCAAGAGAGGCAAGAGCGATGTGGAAGCTCCTTTCCTTGAGCTTAAGACTCAGATATATAATCAAAGCGCCCTGTTGACAGAGAAAATCCGAGTCAAGGAAAATGTATACTCCCGGGGCAGCATGTACTGTGCAACAGTACAAGCTTGCCATTGAATTGTTTTTCTATACGGATGGTAATTGTTCCGGAACATTGTGACTAAGGCCGAAGATGCCGGAGGTCTTGAAGGAAGTATGTCAAAGTGCTTGAGTGTAAAGGCATCAAGATGTTTACCTCTGCAACAAAGTAAACAAGAGAACGTTGGTACATGCATCATCTCCTATTTTTGGAGTTGTTATGTTGGTTTCGAGACATATCCAGGCGAGGCACAAATTATGCACAAATCTCATAAAATTATCCACATGCACAATCTTGTTTTGATTTTGTGCATTTTGTGCAGGGGAAAGATTGCATAAATTTTAGACAGTCTTGAGACGATTAAGTCATCTAGAACTCAGTGTAGTCTCGCCTATGACATGCTCAACCAGCCTTTCTTTATGCCCTCATCTCGAACCTCTCAACCGCCGATGACATCCTTCGTTCTAACCTACGAATCTCAAGTATAGCAGCGTATAACTCATGTGAGTGCACCTCCAAAATCCTTGGTATCTTAAAAAAAAGCTTACTCGTTGCGCCTCTCGGTAACCGCACAGCCTGATCCCACTCCTTCCTCTTGACCTATTATCTTCAATCTTAGAAGCCTCCAGGACTCCAGGGAAATCTCCATTATTACATCGTGGGGCCTTTACAGAGGAGCAGCAGGATTACGTGCATCCTTCTCGTGTATAACCTCATGCCTCATTCAAAGCTTGATTTATTGGCAGAGGAGGGTAGATATTGTGGGGTTGCTCGTCCACCTTCACAATATGACACCGGGAGAATAGAGAACTCGATTAAAAAGGTTCTGGTTGTAAGCAAGAAGGAATTTCGTTTCGATCGTTTCGCTCGTTTCGAAATATGAGGCTCAGAAGGAATAGACCCTTCACTCTTGACATATTGTCGAGTGATGAGGCTTTTTCTCAAATGAGTAATATATATAATGGGTGAACTCCATCAGGGGGACAATTATACTCTCCTCTCCTCACATCCTCACCCCCCAAATACTCATCACAATTTTTATTTTACAGACTAAGCTATCCTATTATTCGATTTGTTTTCTTATTTGCACAGCATTACACTTTTCGCCTACACTCTTAATATTATCAGCAAGCTCGTCATCTATTCAAGATGAAGTACTCAGCTATCACCACCCTTCTCCTGGTAGCGGCGCCATTCCTCGTCAACGCTGGCGTTGTCTCTCTCGATGCCCGCGCAGCAGCACAGGAAAACCAAGCAGGCTACGATGCCGAAACTCAGTACATGATTAAGAACTCCCAATGTCGTTCATTCGTCAAACCCAGCAAAGCAAACCACAACGAAGCCCTCAGCACCTGCCTCCAGAAGTGCAGTCAGTCACCTAAAAACGATCCAAGTGTCGGTGTGCTGAGCTCAACATCTTGCGTGTGGACGTCCAAGGACTCGGCTTTGACATACAGTGGTCCAAACAAACTAGGAGAATACCGCTATGGGAAGTGCATGTGTAATATTCCCATCTTGGATCAAACAGTTGGAATTGTTGTCATGGCGTTGCCAGCCATTGGAGAAATTGCCTGCTCTGTCCTATTTTCCGCCTTTGATAAGGTGATTGAGGTTGGATTGCTTGCCATTCCGGGAGAGGGGGAGATCAATGCATCAATCGAGGCTGGTGTCAAGGCTGCAAAGACCATCCTGGAGAATGGAGAGAAGGCCAGTTCATTTGCAAAGTGGTTCAACCCTTGTGGGCCAAAGGTTCCAGGTGCTCACGACTATGCTGCCGATGCAACTAAGCTCTGGGATTCTTTCACCTCAATCCCAGATAGCCGTGTTGAAGGCTGTGGTAAGGGACCTAAAGCACAGGGAAAATGCAAATAAAGAATGAAAGCATTTGGGATTTTCTTATTGTCATCTGTAGCATTTCACAGGTTGCATTTGCGAGGCGTTTGAAGATTGGCGCTCTGGAAATTTTCATGGTAGGTTGCGATGGTAGGCATTTTTGGCGAGGGGATGGCATTGCTTAGCTCATTAGTACTGCCTTTGGTTTCCATTTACTATTCTCATTCTGGATTTTCTTGTACTCGCTTTTGCATAGCGGCGGGCTGTAGGTTGCATATATAGAAGGTTGGCGCTGGTTCTCCCGATCTTATGTGTCTGTAGTCTCAATGACAAAATCCGTACCACCATAAAAAGATTTGCCTCTCTGCCGGTGACAGAACTGGTCTCTCGGACAAACTTAGCTGTCATCCCAGTGCACATTTTTACAGATGATCAGGGTCGTGTAGTCCTTTCCCAGTATAGCGGGCTAGTAGATAGATACGTGGAAGCTATTCGGACTTTGGTAGTCAGAAATACCTCATTCAACGACAAGGGGTGTGTAGACTATATCGGATTTTCGTCTCAAACCCGGTGTGAGCTGCTTTTTTCCATGTAGCGGTTGTGCAGGGTACAGAGAGTCGTGTCAAGTTGATCTGCCTGAACAAATATGGGGAAACACTGAGATAGTTAGAAGTACGGAGAGTTATTAGTCCTATTAGTTCTCCAGCATAGAATATATAGTCCTTTGTCCACCTTAGTCGATGAATTTTCTCTTTCCTATCAAATCCCAGTAACTGAAATTTTGTCTAATTGTTCTAAAAATGCCATCACAACGTATCAAGTTGGCAACGTCTATGTTATCACGGTAGTGGGAGGCGCATTGTTCGGACTTGATATGAGATCCATGAGTGCAATCACTTCCACAGAATCTTATCCCTGTCATTTCAACCAAGGTTCTCTTTACCTTGAGGCTGATGGGAAATGTTCTGGTCCTCAAACAGATGTTCAAGGCATGTATTACTCTACTCCCACATTTCAAAATCCTGAGGGAGTACATTTAACAATTCCCAGGTGGAATCACAGCTTCTATGCCACGTGGTTCATGACTTGGAGCTCTGGTTTCTAGCTACATCTCTGGTATCTTCGGTCCAAAGAAGGTCATCCAGATTGGTGCTTTCATGCGGGGGATTGGTTTGATCCTTGCGTGCGCTTCTCGGAACATCGGTATGCTTATTGTTGGCCATGTTATCAATGGTTCTAGTGTGGTATCTACTCAGCTCGGATCCCAGTGTATGTCACCGAAATAGCACATCCATCATGGTATGGAAGGCTTGTCCGTTGCCAATAGTATAAGTTTCCATCCCACATTTCTTAGCGAGTCCTGTCCTTTTGGCAATAGCGGCTTTGGCATGAATAGCCAGCTGACATATTATAGGCTCTATCACCTGGGGGTCATGATCATGTTCTATATCTCTTATAGCTGTTCCCATATCTCTAGCACAACGGTCTTCCGTGTACCATGGAGTCTTCAAATGACTCCCGTCATCTTTCTCTTCGAATCCGGAGAGAATGTACATCACTGGTGCTCCCTCAAAAACCGACATTGCATGTACTTACCCCTTAGCTGCCTCTGCACCGACCTGAGGACCAGTTTCCTGGATCTACCCACCAGAACTCTACCCCCTTCGAGCCCGAGGAAAGGCAGTCGCCTCACAACATCCGAGAACTCGGCGTTCAACCTCCCGGCATTCGCGAACATTCTTTAGAAGGTACACATCATCTTCGGCATCTTCTGCTCCAACATGTTAGTCCATGCATTCTTCACGTTCCCCGAGACTGCTATAAAGCCTCTCGAAGAGGCAGAGGAGATCTTCGATGATAGCACATCAGGTAGTATCAAGTATATTGATTGGTACACTAGCCAAGAAGACACACGTTAGCACATATGTGCGTATGGTAGAGAGAGGTGAGGCGGATACAGAGGAGAAGTTTGGAAGGGTTGACCAGAAGCTGTGGTGGTAGGATCGATGGGGAAAACAAAGTTGATAACTAAGTGATACTTTTGAATTCTTCATGGTGAACAGAAAATATTATGTATGGGAACTTAGGAACTTGAATAACTATATCCACAGCCTATTAATGATTGGAGACGTTGTTCAATAAACTACTTTCTATACTTGTATGGTGAGAAGATTTAGTATAGTGGTACCACCAAAGGTCGTACTGAATAGACTAATTGAAAAATTGAAAGCTACTGTTCATTGTGTGCCCCTTATTGAGCACGGGAGAATTTCTAGGAGTAGGATGATCCCGAGAACCAGACCGCTTTTTGATATGTGCTAAATATGTCAATACATCCTAAGCCTACCGTTGTGGAACATCCACTAGCCGATTATGGCTTCATCGTGTATCCACACCAGGCTGGAGAGAAAGCGTGAGACAAGCGTTCCAAGCAGGCGGCGCTGGGTCTCGCAGCCAGGAGTATTCTTGAGCCGACAATAGTGATGCTCGCTGCTCCGAAGTCTAAAGTTGTTTGTTCAAGGATCCTAAGATATAGGAGCCAGAGGCAGATAGACATGTCTCAAATGCCACATGAGAGACATGGGCGTTTCGGGGAGTCGCGAGCGCGGGACGTGTACTAGTAGAAGCCATAGCTCGGGAGGGAAATAATCTCCCTTTATATTTTAGATGTAATTTTTTGCTTGTTGGCGTTGTGGATCTTATCGAACGATGCGGGCCCCATTGTTATAGTCAGTACGGCATTAGACATCATACTGGACTATTGTTGTTTTCAAACAACCCCAATCGGCTTCGGAACCCAAGGTCCCTTCCACCTTTCCCACCCCCTCGCATTATTCTCCTCTCGCACGCTCATATTCTCCCCTACCTCGTTATCCTCTTCCTCTTCTCCAATCTCACCTTCTACTTCTTCTAAACCTCTCTGCATTCCCTCTATCTCTCTCCTTACATCATCCAAACTACCAACTGCTGCATTATTCCTTTTTGGTGTCGCACTTGCACTCCTCGAGCCCCCCTTCAAGATCGTTTTCTGCAACTCCACGGCCCTCAACAAAACCCCTGTATCCTTCTCAGTCCACTGCATTTCTAAAAGACTTTGCAAAAGCTCCTCCTCTCCATACTTCTCCAAACTTACCATCATTTCATTCTTCCTATCATCATCGGTTTCTCTAACTAACCTCTGTACGAATGTCTTACACTCATCCGCTCCACCATTTCTACTGTTCTCACTAGCCTTGAGATCTTTCCAGTAGTTCTTCCAAATCCATTGCAAAGCCTTCTGAGATGCAGAGCGAAGTTTCGGTAACGATGGCAGTTCCTCATGCGTGGCTTGATGTCGCAGCTCGACGTAAGTCGCCGGGAGACCAATGGATTTCGCGATATTATACATGGATTGTTTGCGGAGTTTGGTTTGATGGGAGTCGAGGAGGCCAGTTACGAATCTGTAAAGAGACAATTAGTAATCTATTTTCCTAAAAATGGAATGGACACAGTTGAAGGAGGCCTGATGAAGAAACCAAGAACAGGGCACGTCAAAAACCAAGATTCGACAACGGAGGTAACAAACCGAATCTCAAGGTAATTCAGGTATGGTCCATGTAGTACTTTTTAATACATCTATTTTATTTGACTATATATAATATTGTGTACCGCACTCGCGTTAGGAGGATATGGTTTCCTCATAATTTACGGGGTAAGCCTTCTCTTAGGAGGCACCATCATTTGTGCCCTCTGAAGTTAGCACCGCCCCATAAGAGATCAGATTTCTTACAGGTATGAATCCACCTGAGCCCGCTGTTTCTAGTAACAAGTACGGATAAAATAGCATGCAGGCAGCTAACAAAATCAAAGATTGTAGACCAGAAGATATGGACCACCATATCCACGCAAAAAGCCAAGATACCGCGGTGAGTAATCGGACGTATTTATCTTCTTGCTCCAAAAATAGGCCTATACCACAGGTTGAACCAGTCCTCGAGGGAAAGGGGGTAAGGGCCAGAGTGTTTGGCAAGTGAAGGAGAGTGACATCTCAAAGGACATCGTGAAGAGCTTGCCGTAGAAAAGACGTGCCTAGTAGAACCTCCTTACAATAAGAATATTGTTTCTGGTCCTCTAGTGCCTAAAATTTGTGACCAAGATCTCTCAAGATTCGATGAAAGGCCTTTAGGATTAAGATAACTTGGTGATTTCAGATGACGCTTGCCTGCTCCTGCTCGTCCCAACCACATTACGTTCTTGCAATTGCTAGCTGGCAACTAGAGGAATCCTCTTCACGGACTGTAGGAGATTCGAACTCACCGACAAAACGCACTAGCATAAGCAGCTCTGATACAGTACGTCGAGTTCTCCCTCTGATCATTCAAGCACGCCGCCGTCAAAAGCGCTGTGCTCTCGACCAAGTGCGGACAATTGCCACGTTGCATCCATACACTCACAAGCTCAACTGCACTTTTCTTCTCCTTGTCCGCATTTCCTTTGATTGGATCATCATGGATTGGGTTCAGAGTTCGTGGTTGCGATTGTGACTTGGAGACAGGCGGGTAGAGCATTTCTCGAACCTTCAATAGCTCAGCACGATTGCGCCATGGTGTAATAACATATTGCACCATTTTAAACTGTCAAGAGTCTTGATGATAATAAGGACGTTGTGCTATGAGACATGTGAGATGTTGTCGGGGCAGTGAAAATGTCGTTTGGAATTCGAAGATTTTCGAGGTGAGGAGACGTAGTAGCTAAGAGATAGAAAGGGAACCTGTAAACAAAGACCGGGAGCTTAGAGCAACCAAGCAGCTGGTGCGAATGATATACGATGAGGTGCTTGACACGTTGTTGTGAAGGTTTGAGGTTTTCGATGGCCGAGAGGTAAAATGGTTGAGCAGGTTTGAAAATTTTGCGCCAAGCCGCGAGGCTCTTTTCGGCTAACCTCTCTCATGTCTTAGCCGAAACCTTAATTTATCGGACCTGTCAAGGACCAGATGATGGTAAAGGGTGACGAAAGGCACGAGAAAGAGGATTGCGGAGTGCTAGAAAATGGTACGAAGGAATGTAATTGTTGCCAATAAATGATGATCCGAGCAAGTTTGTTCCTGAATATACGTTTGAATTTGTGGTATCATAATTTACATAATATTTGCACATGGAAGCTTTCCTATAACTTCCGGAATGTGCAAGCTCTTGGAGGGCCAGGCGCGAGCAGCACGATATACCGATAACTCCATCCATTGCCAGATCCAATCCATCCTATTCCTATTCCCAAACCATTCCATCGCTATGCTTGCTTAAAAAAATGCTCCATCTCATCACTTTTTCTGGTTGAGAATCTATAGCCAGCCGTTATGATATTGTTGATCCTGATTCATCTGCGTCGTGCAAGCTTCTTTCTTGACATGAACGAAATCAGCAACTTGAGAATTGCTGTTCTCCGAATCATCGGCAGACTCCTCTTCCTCCTCACCCTCACCATCCTGCTCGTCATCATCATTTCCATCATCGCTTGCTGGTGGATTCCAGGTCTCCTCCAACTTCAGCCCCTTTCCTGTTGGTTCTGGTCGTCGATATGTAACTCCCAGAAATTGCGACATCAACAAAGATCGATAGTTGTCAAGATGGGGATCTGATGAAGGGGACTTTGCCTCTTCTGGGGTATCGTAGAGACCAATTCCTCTTAAATCGTCGTCTACGGAATCAGTATCGGACAGTGAATGGTATGGTATGGCTTCCTCTGCTGGAAAAGACGGCTCTGGATGTTGTATAGGTAGGAAGTTTTCAGGTGTAGGAGGCGCCGTCGAATCCTGGAAACCATTTGTGGCAAAGTTCGTCCAATCGAAATGTGAGTATAGCGTCGGATCCGCATTAGATTCTGTTGATGGAGTGAATATATGTGTTTGCTGTTCTATCATGACTTGTTGGTTGACCATATAATTAGGCTGATACTGAGCCGGAGTATCTTGATAATGATATTGAGGTTGTTCGTAGCCAGAATATGGCAAAGAGATTGGTGAGAAGGTCGATGCTGGAGATGTATACCCAGAGTATACAGCTGTGTTTGTTGGTACATTCGTCATACTATACTGACTATTCATATCGTAGGTAGGAGGTTGATATGCGGGTTGGCTAGGTTGTTGAGGGGTGTATTGGGAAGCTGGATGCCAGCTCATGGGTCGGTTTGATCTAGTTGGAATTTGGAGGCCATCGTTTGAGACAAATCCGGCTGGAGCACATGGAGCTTGGTGGTCAACAGCAACCCTTCGTCGATATGGGCTATCCGACATTACTGTCCTCCTCCTTCCCAACCCTATTGAACCTCGGGGGCTGTTGCTGGCGCTATTCGGCTTTACCACTCGCATCGAATTTCCCGGTCTTTGAGGATTGCCTCTCGAGTATCGTGAGAGATTGGATAATGCCATTTGCTTCGATACATCGTCTAGCAGCGTTTCGACTGTTGCGTACCCTAAGGTATTGCTGTTCCAATTTCCTGTGTTCATCATATTTGCGGCGGTGGAGGAAAGAAACAAAGGTAGAGCGGAGGAAATATGTAGGTGAGAAAGGGAAGGGGAATCAAGGTGTTTTGGACACCAAGAGATAGCGATAGATCATAATCTGAAAGATGAAAGACATAACATGCTAGGAAAGGATTAAAGAGGAAAGGGGATCATCACCATGTCAAGGCTAGACAACCGGGAGGCCAAATATGAACGGTACCTTGCAAATGACTTAAAAGTTCCGGTATGTCGTCTGTGTCATCTGGTTGTGATGGATCCAACGGACGAGCCAGGAGGGAATTCGCCGGGTCTGAGCTTCTTCTGGGGATGCATGGTTCACCAGGGCTCTGTTGGCAGTCAAAGTCAAAATAATCGTCCCCTGGCCTGCAACATGCAGAGTTCGAGGCCAAGCGGCTCCACGACCAGGCTGCATCCCGCGGCTGGATGCGTATCAAGGACGACGGCGGCGCACGGTGTGCAACGATCAAGCGTTGCAAGCGTGTGCTCACTACAGCGCTGAAGGGCCGGTGCTGATAGTGCTGGCGTTTACTGTGTGAAGCGTTATAGCATGCTCATAAAGTGGCTTTGCAAGAGCTAGGAGGCCCTGAAAGGCGGTCAGATGCGCCTAAAAGAGACAAGCTGGGCACTTTTGTTAGTGTGGGAAAAGGTGGGTGTGGAAGGTGGAGGGCTGCAATGCTGCGTCGCCGTGGTCGTGGTCGTGGCCGTATCAATCCTGCTACACGAGCCTACCAGAGCTTTTCGAGGATTACGCAGCCAATCAGTCTCCATACAAGACCGGGCACTGCTCAGCGCTGGCAAGTGTAGTAATATGTGGCTCCGTGCCGGAGGGATCCTTCGTCGTGATTTATGTATGGTTGGGATCCGGAACGGCCTCGTGGCTGACACCAGAACATGCACAAATTCAAGAGCCAGAACCAAAGCTAGAGTCAGAGCCAGGAGTTCTTACTTGTCTTGCCCAGCCAAGCGAAGGCAGGACAGAAATCAGAGGCAGAATTCCCGGCTGCATTCCAGGTCGTCGTCGTTGTGCTTCTCCAGGCGCCAGGGCGATGATTGGCAAACGGCCAAAAGCAGAAGAATTGCCTGTCTGACCCTCTAGAAGTGTGCCCGGGTGTCCCCATTTTGAGTCTCGGCTCGCTTGCTCTGAATGGCGACGACTGCAACAGACAGTCCTCGCTGGCGTCTGCTTGACAGGAATCGTACTACAACCTGATGCAGGTCTGGGTTTCCCCAATGCGGAACGGGCAATGTCATTCGCCCATATTAAGCACGACTCAATCATCCACCTTGTTTCTTGCGCCTCCTATTGGGTGCACAAAGCTATAAGTGGTTGCGATGGACGGGTTTGGGGTCTCGGGGGTTAGGGCTTGGAACATTCCTGGGAGGTGGGGATCTGAATCTCTAGCCCATAATTTGGGACCGGAAATACAAGTTCACGGAGTGCACTCTGGCACAAACACAAAGCACCAATTCGTAATGGAAGCAGGCCTTGATATTACGCAGCGCTGGACGCCGAGCACAACCTGGAAGTAGTGGAAGGATCAACTGCCGTCGAGCACATTGAAATTATAGTAAAGTTAAATCGGTCTTGTAAAGTCGAGTCGCTCAGTCGGCCAGCTGATGAAGCTCGCGTCCAGGACCAAAGTAGTAATCTCCATCACCAGCCAGGGAGTCTACCGTGCTTGTCCAGCGACCACATTGCTGAAAGGCCTGCAAGGGGGGGGGCATCGAAATTGCCGGCAAAAACAACGAAATGTCCATGGCAAGGCCAAAACAAAAAGTGCTCTGAGCGGCGACCCCGTCACGATCCACGGGGCCAGCATGCAGCCGGGCAGCAAGAGATGCTGTGAGGAGTGTATCCGCGGTGTGTCAATGGGGGGAAGCATTCTGTGAGTCTGTCACGCCTGTGTCAAGCCTGGCTGCGGCAAGCAGCTTAGCAGATCGTGCACCGCGTTCCGTCAGCGTGACCATGGAGGGGTGGAGGTCTTTTCTGCACTGCACCCTGGTTCCTGTGGGTCAGTGGAAGGCGGATGGAAACGTTTTAGACCCTTGCTAAAAAAAAATCATAAATGCTGAGAGGCGTTGTTTGGAGCGCGGGCCAAAAGATCCTGGGACTTCAAGCACAAAAAGCTTCGTCGGAGGCGTGGCTCAAAATGGAGCCACAGAGCCAAGTCAAAGCCATCCTTGATGCATCGCATCGACGTCGACATCGGGAGGAGCACGAGGTGGTCAGGCCAAGGGTGCTGCCGTTCTGTTACTTTACCACAAACGTCGAGTAACACGTCGCGAGTCTCGCTGACGGGTCTCGCAGGCCGACGCAAATTAGAGGCGAAAAAGCAGACAAGAGAATGGAAGGATGATCGTGCTTCATGACGGCGAGACTCGAGACACCGGTACAGAGACAGTCATGTACAAGCACCAACTCAAACATGCTGCGTAAAAAGACTCTACTTCACGTAGTATCATCAGCGAATAGTATATAGTTTTGTACTATACTTATCAGCAATATCACCGATATTTTTCCCTCTCGTACTCAGCGGCAAAACTCCACCACAAAAACGAAAAAGATCCATCTGATGATTCGAGCGTGGAGCTAATGCCTTGCCGCTCTTGTCTCGACGGGTTCACCCCACACTTGCTAATCCTAGCACCTCCAGTCCCTTGGAAACAATCTGGGCTTGGGCCTCGCCTGTGATGAAGCTGCGATTAGCTGATATCTCCTAGCAAGGCTAGGCAGTTTATTAGATGAAAAACCATGACGCGCAACCATGCCTTGTCCGAGAACGAGAGAGCCTTCATTGGCTGCATCCAACGACGGCTCTTAAAGGAAGGTTGCCGATGCATACATTTTAGCATGGAGCGAAACCAGAATTTCAGGGCTTGCAGCTTCCTCCGGTATGGCCCTTGGGCTTTCCACAAACCCTGTCACCTCTCGGTATCGTCGAACGTCGATCTCATCATTTCAGGGATCAATATGCGCCCGTTTCCAGCAGTTCCGTGATGACGGCGTGTATTCGAGAACCCCTGCACTTAGTGCTTGCAGAAGAGAAAGGAAAGCTAGGAGCCAATCGAATCCAGGCCAACCAGCATAATGTCCGAAAGTTGGGTCCTACAGTGTTCACAAGGCGACGCAAGGATTTGGGTTCCTCAACAGAACATCTGATCGTTCTTCTTGTGAGTCGAAAAGGGGTAATGTATGTAGCTCAAATGGAGGCTTAAAGCCTTCGTGTCATCCTCGGCTGCTGCAAATTGCTGTAACTTTGCTCCGTCACTCGGGGCGAGGCTGGGGCAGGCTTGATAAAAGGCTTTCAAATCTGTGCCACGTCCCACGTAGCAACAGTGGAGGCACGCAGCGTTCTAGATGTGAGGTCTTGCCTCCCGAGTCAACGGCTTAAGTTAGGAGGCCCGAAACGAGCGTGCCACATACGCTTACCATTTACCTTGGAAGTCCTCAAAACAAGTTGAATTTCTTCAGCCTGATCTATCTTAGAGGTGTGACGGGCTCCCCATAATATGCGGGTGGCCGCGTAGCAACACCCTTTCCAACATGCCCAACGATTCATCGTTAGGAATTGACCTGACCGCTGAATTCTCGATTGCCCATGAGGTTCAGCCACCTCGCCACCATCATGTTTCCATAACCTGTGGGATGTAGTGTGGTTCGGACACAAAAATAAGAACTTTTGTATGGTCCGTCGGTTGTGTGGAATGATGAACCAGAGATGATGTGCATCGCAGCTGGTTCGGCTATTGCGCAAAGACCCTCTTGCTTCCCCTGACGGTGAAATACTGGTAAGGCAAGGCTTCGAGAAAATAGTGGCGCACTCTAGCGCTTTTCGTCCCGCAGCATGATGATCGGTAAGCTTGCAAATCTTGAAACCTTCAATCTGGCATCCTTATCCTTATCCTCGTTGCAGCCGACCGCCCATCAGCCACATTCAATCATTCCGTTGTCGAGTTCAGATGCCTGCAGCATCCTACTCCGAGCGGTTCCAACATCTTGAGACTCGACTATTTACGATTTGAGTCCGCTATGTTCTCAGGGTTTTCCGCTGATCTCATCGGAATCTGTAACCGCTGTCCAGTTGCTTGAAGGTCAAGAAGAGGAGGGCCGTGCAGGTCAAGACTCCTTAGCGCTTGTGAAACATTTTTGATGGGCAGATGCATTTGAATCCTATAATTCATACTCGAGTAATAGACATACCGGGGTTGAACCTCCGACAGAGGATCTACGAGCCGAGGCGTTGACACGATCGTTGACAACGCTTCGAGTAATTTACACGAGAATAGCTTCCCCGAGCAATGTAGATGGTCGCCTCGCAAAGTTACGAATCTGTGGATCTGATGTGCTTTTAGGCTTCCGAGGTTTGGTGAGATCAACCGTCTTGAAGGGTTGGTTGCACAGGAGACTCTATACAGAGTAAACTTTAGGATGATATGTCATCCAACAATATACTCCGGAAGGGGCAATCATGGCCGACGAACGTCTCATAGAGATCATTGACGACAAGCCTGCGAGACCGATATGCTCGAACAAGTCGGATTGACCTTCCGTACGAACGCAATTTGTTTGAGCGTTTGACGATGGCTTAATTGCGATCCTTTCTGAACATGCAAACCTACGGTTGGCCTGCGTCCGCTAAATCTCGGTGTTGCACTTTGAAAGACGCATGAAGACCCCACGTTCGTGTGTTGCTTTGGGCGAAAAGGAAGGTGATCTTGCCGTAACAATTACCATAGCATATTGTTGTAAGTCATCCGACTGGTAAACGATCTTCATTATTGAGACCTTTGGTCAGCGAGTGGCAACCTCCTCTTGGGGTCAGAGTGAGCAAACTTTCAAATAAAGACGGCAGGGTAAGTGTTCAGTCCCGTGTGTAGGCTCCATAGGTGTCACCGGAATCTTTCACTCATACAGTTAACTGGGACGTGGAGCAAAGTTTATTCGATGAAGCCCTTAGTCTGCCTGCCACTGTTGACCGAAAAACTTGCATTACGGTTGGAGGGAGCAGGACTTGGAGCTAGAGGTTGCAACTAATCAATCTTGTGATGGCTTTTTAAAGAAGCTGGCTAACTTGGTAGAGTTGCTCGCTGTTGCAGCTACGCAGCTGCGCAGCTGTGTTGCTGAATCATATCATTTGCTCTGCTTACGTGGTGCAATAAGGCGGCGCAATTCGGAAGGGGGAACAGAGGTGAGCTTGGGCTTCTCAGCCGGCTGGAAGAACACGAAATTTTCATCTCGTCCATATGTTTGAACCCCAGCAGTAGTGATTGGAAAAACGCCGCTCAAGGTACGACGAAAAAAAAGAATAGGGAACTGGTGCGGGGGTATGTAGTGCATCATGCTGTGCTGATATCAAACGGCGTAAAATTCCCATGTGGCACAAGATCCTGCCCGTCCATCCGCAATAATTAAAACCGGTTGAGTCGTGGTGGATTGGAGTAACTTGGCCCCAGTTATAATTGGCATACTCGCAAGCCTCTCGTTCTTGTCTTGGGCTCCAGTCTCATCTCGGGATAAGTACTTTTAGACTATTGTTCTCTGCCATGGCTCATGGGTGGTATGCTGGAACTTGCCAGCAAGTCTTCGGATGGGTTTTTACGAAATGCATCAAGTCTCCGAAGCCTTGTCAGGAGTTGAGGGACAGCTGTGGGAGCACTTAAAATCAGACGCACTCGATAATTCTGTAGCAGCGTGCTCTGCTTGCAGAAGGGCCATGTTATAACAGTCATCGGGCTATATGTGCGCCTGCGTGCTCCCCATTTGACAGTAACCATAGTTGAGAGTTGGTGTGCAGTAATATGTTCCAAGAACACCAAGAGCGTCGGATCTCCCACGTCTCGAGCTCAGCCACGAAGCAGCTGTGTGAATCTAGGGGATTTTGTGAAAATTTGTGTCATTATGTCTGATTGCATCAATTCGGCTGGCAAAGCATGGAGAGCATCGAAATTGCTGCGAGTCAGCCAGCCGCCCGATTTGCGACTCCTCAAATCGCGAAGGAAAAGCAATTCTTACCAGCCCTTCAGTACCACCAGGGTTTTCTCCTCACCGACTTGCAGGTGCGCACCGCTTTGGGGGGTCCGATTGCTGGTCCGAATCATGTGCATCGGCTCCTTCAACTTCACAAAACCAACTTTGGATGCAGATGCAAATAGACCATGCCCCAGGGAACAATGTGAGGAATAAATGCAGGTAGGCGGAGGAATCATCGCTCTGGCATCCGATACGACAGTGATACCTAGCATAAAATAAGACAGCAGGTAAAGCATGTTGAAGGGCCTTTTTCTCCTGTATTGCGGCCGATCGAGGGGTCCAAAATGTGCCAAGGGCATTCTCTCTTCGGCGCTCCAGGCGGTCTGGCTCTTCTTTCAGAATGACACCCTTGAAGTGGTTTCTTGCAGGCGCTTCCTTGATGTATGGTACTCGTATCAACGACGATTGCGACTCCTCCACCAGCTCCTGTTCTCCACCTGCCTGCCGACGAAGACAGTGTGTCATATGAGAGAGTTTTTGCGGTCAAGGCAGAAGAAACTGTCGATAGCTGCAGAAGACTGGACCGCTTTAGAGGAGGTGGCGGATATGAAAGCACCTCTGTTCGTCCATGGTCCCGAACCAATAAATCTGCACGAGGAGATGATTCTTGTCCCAGGCGACCAGCATGCCGGTGTGCCGCGTAGCATCTGAGCTTTGCGAGTGGCTTTCGTTTTCCCGAGCGTGATTCAACAATAGTGGAGGTGGGAGGGCTGAAGGGCTGGAGAGGGGCTGAAGTGTTGAAAGGGGTTATCGTATCGATAAGGGATCATAGCGGGGTAGTTCATGTTGTTTGATCGGATGTCGGAAACTCAGGTACAAAACATAGGGATCAAATGCTTTGGACCAGAGCATGTGTGTCCTGGCAGTGGGTTGAGTAGAAACATGTCGCAAATTTCCGGTCAAAGGTCTGATCTCCTCTTTAACTGCTCCTTTCGTATTGAAGGCACCCAGCACTAAAGCTCTGGTGATGATGTGATGTGACTAGACTGTGTAATCATTGTGCAGGTGCTTTGTGCAAGTTGCAAGTTGGAAGTGTTAAAAAAAAAACGTAAACTATGAGATGTAGTGGCAATACGTCACGACAAGCGCAACGCTTTCATTCCTAGCGGTAGAGAAATACTATTCAATTTCTTCCAAGTGCAATACATCACGATTAGCATCAATGACAGGAGCAATACCCCCAAGTATCAATCTACCTAGCCGCGAGCAATTCGAAGGATCAGGGCCACTCAGTTCTAACGATGAGGTTCTCTTATTACTATCTTAGGTTTCAAAGCAACCCAACTAACATGAGCAAAGTGCACGTCTAGTGCCAGTGACAACGAATTTCAGCACGCTCTAGAGGCAAGTATTTTTTGGTATTCTGCTGTTTCAAGACTGGAACTGATTAGTTCATGTAGGTGGTGTTCGATCCCCAAAATGCCCACCGTCGAAAATCCTCTCTTGTTGCGTCCGAAAACATACATCAGCGAAGAAGGAATACTGAATGCTATGTCCACGCCTTACTCGAAAGCCAGAAGAGGCAAGGCACCCCAGGTGGAGGCCTAGAAGGAATCGCAGAAACTCTAGCAGATGATAAATCCTATGACAGCGTCGCCAAGGTAGAACAGAATTCAATAGTAGTGCCGAAGGTAGGCGCTGAAAATACCCCTGGACAGGAAGATGAAAAGGCTTGGAGAGACAGACTCGAACAGATACATGCTGGAGAAAAGGTAGCCAATGGCGAGACAATCGAAGTTCAGCAGAACACCGACGGAAATGCAGTACATAGTCGACTCCTCACCAAGAAACAGCTGTCCGATATGGCATGGGGTGTTCGAGAGCTCAGTAAGCGTCTTGGAAGCATAAGATTGAAGCTCAAGGTCAAAAGTGTTTTCCTTCTTACCAAAGCATACGACGAGAGTCTAATAGCAAACACAAGGGAGGTTGCTAAGTGGTTACTCAGCCCAGAGAGAGATGTCAGATACACCGTTTGGGTAGAGAATACTTTGCGAGAAAGCAAGAAATTCGACGCTAAAGGTCTCCTGGTAGAAATGGACGAAGAATATGCGAAAAAAGCACAGAACGGAAACTACCACGATGATAGCAGGAAAACAGATAGACGGCTGAGATACTGGAGCAATGAGATGTGCAGAACGCGTCCACATACATTCGATTTCATTGTCACCTTAGGCGGTGACGGAACCGTTCTCTATGCAAGCTGGTTGTTCCAGCGGATAGTCCCTCCTGTGTTAAGTTTTGCATTGGGAAGCCTGGGGTTTCTAACTAAATTTGACTACGATCAATTCGAGGATACATTAACCAAGTCATTCAAAAATGGCGTTACGATAAGTCTCAGACTTAGATTTGAAGGCACGGTCATGAGAAGTCGGAAAAGAAAAGGTGCAGCACTTAAAGACCATGGGACTGGTGAAGATGATGATGTTGACACAAGTCGTGACCTCGTTGAGGAACTAATCGGTGAAGAAAAAGAGGATGAGAGGACACATCGACCAGATGGTACGTATGAAATCCTGAATGATATCGTGGTGGATCGTGGTCCGAATCCAAGTAAGTTCTTACCAAATCCTACAGCATCCATTCCTTACCTTCTCTAGCCATGTCCTCTACTGAAATATTCGGTGATGATGAACACTTCACCTCAATCCAGGCAGATGGTGTTTGTGTGGCCACACCAACAGGCTCAACCGCATACAATCTGGCTGCCGGCGGCTCTCTTTGCCACCCGGAAAATCCAGTCATTCTTGTAACAGCAATTTGCGCCCACACCCTGTCGTTTCGTCCAATCATCCTCCCTGATACCATTGTGCTTCGCGTCGGAGTTCCATATGATGCCCGGGCTAGTAGTTGGGCTAGTTTTGATGGACGAGAGCGAGTTGAGCTGAGGCCCGGAGACTATGTCACCATAAGTGCAAGCAGGTACCCATTCGCAAATGTTATGCAGCAGGGAAGACGATCGGAGGATTGGGTCAATAGTATTTCTGGTAAGCTTGGCTGGAATACTAGGCAACGACAAAAGAGTTACAAGAAGTGGAGCGAGTAGTAATTAGATATGTCTAAAGTACG
Organism: Tricladium varicosporioides; assembly: GCA_021365295.1. Lineage (NCBI taxonomy): Eukaryota > Fungi > Ascomycota > Leotiomycetes > Helotiales > Tricladiaceae > Tricladium > Tricladium varicosporioides. The sequence continues at coordinate 820,208 of JAJTIW010000013.1, read as the reverse complement.
GAAATCCCAAGGCAACAACCGTACATGAGGGAGGCCATCAAGGAATACTATACTATCATTTCAGAGGTTAATGAGTATTGCTGCCTTCTACACCACCTTCAGGCACCCCTCTAAAGTGAGGTAGTCCCCTCATAGACCACATGGATCTCTCTTTGATGTCAGATACGTTCATATATGATACAGCCCTCGATCATGTTTCTTGTATTTTTTTTCTTCTCATTATAGTGCTTAAATGTTACCTACTCCTCATCTCTATTGCTTAAAATGCCCCCCCCCCCCTCCCCCCGAGGGCCCCCTGTGGTGTATCAATCCAGGGCACTAGACAGTGCGGCAAATGAAGCCAGAGAGCCACTACCTCAAAATTGCCTAGAAATTAACCATTATAATTGGCTTATGGGAATTCTGGCGCATCTTGCGTCTATCGTCAAAGATATGAAATGCCGTCTCTACGCTTTTCATGACTTGGGAGCCGTTTTGTCTACCCTGTGCGGCCTTGGTCCATTGCAATGTACTCTAGTATTACTTTCAGCTCCACATGTCTCTACTCGTATCTAGAGCTCTCGTCCTTGAGTTGAGAAAATCAGCGTCTTTGCATTTACAACACCAACTACCCTACCCCGTAGGTCCAACTCTGTGACTGACGTAAAGCATGCATTGTAATTAAAGTAAAGCCGCTTCTCTTTTGGGAGGCTTTACAATGCAAAATTTTATTACCATGACTTCGTGAGTCGCTCAGATATTTAGCAGGAGCCACAGCAGCTCTCTCAGTTAATTCTGCTCTGACACCCTTGATTGATAAGACTGGGTCTTTCGCACCTTCGTTTTGTTTTAAAAAATTTGACAAACAAATTTTCAACCACTGCATATCGAAGAGCTACTGCAACCACGAGAGAAAAAGGACCGCCACTACTTTGAGGCTACCTCTTACTATCATGACGGAGACTCTAGGTTTGTCAGATAAAACAAGGGACGTTCATAGCTGGACTAATTTTGTGAGACGGGCACTACAGTGGTCCCAGTCGCCTTCTGTCTAGTAGTTCACAATAACAAGTTCAAGGTTGTGGGCATCCTAGAATCAGTTTTTCACTCTCATTCTAAATGCTTCATGGCTCATGAATGAGGGAAATAACTTCGCTCTCTTTCATCTTTCTTTGTCTCTACGAAAACATTTCCAGCCATCTGTACCCAACAACCACCCCCAAGGCAGCACTATCAGTGCGCAACCTTAGTGAGTCATGTATATATTGAACAAACCTTGCTCACCCGAACCTTTCTTCAACTCTATAACTACATCTTACCAGTACACCCTCACTCTCAAATTTTCACAGGCAAAACAACTATAGCACAGTTAGGTTTGAGCACGCATAAACTACAACATCTTCGCTTGCTCAACTATTTCTCAATTCTATAGCAATATTTCTACCAACAAGCCATACTTAGCAACTATTATACTATCAGTGCTATTGGTGCTTTAGACGGTACCCCCTAAGACAATCTAACCATTGTCAACACCCCTTGGACAGCGAATTAGCACCGCATCCAAGACACGATCATTTCAAAGTTGAGTGCACGTCTGGGCGAATATCGGATGTTCACCTTATTTCGGACCCTCTTGAGTAATCCCCACTCAGCTTTCCGTCCCATACTTGCGTTTAGAAGCGAGGTGGGAACAGGAAAGCTCAGCAACGTCAATCACGCTCGCTAAGGCTCGCTTATCTAACAAAGCCTCCCTTTAAAGGCCACTACTTGGATTCTCAAGCACATGGACGATATTATGGAGCTGCAACCTGCACTCAACTCTCTAGGTTTCTAGGTAGAACCTGGTCATATCTAACTCCTGACAACATCATCTCTTAATAAATTGCCACCATTTTTTTCTAGAATATCAGACAGAACTCAATAACGCTTGGGTCTTGGCTTCTACGAGTAATAGTGTTCAACGACATTCCTCAACTATCGATCTGAATTCAGGGCAAAGCATTAGCATTTTCTACCCTTTCAAATTGCGATTTTATTTATATTCTACTATTTACCATATACATCTCCGAGGACTATCCTCTGGGCTATTTTGGCTTATCTAGCGTTGGGGTTCGTCATGGAACTCTCTCGAACTATTACTAAACACATAAATATTGATTTTTAATTTCCACTTCCCTACCTGCTTTGTCCTAAAGAAGGGCAGAGAACACCTGGTAAATATAACTTGAGGACTCTTTCTATACTTTACGACCACCTGCATCTATTTGAGATAAATAGATGACTTTCTCATTTGAATAACAAACTATACTAACACCTGGAATTTATGGAAAGCTTGTAAATAAGATACACTCCCCTTTCTAGTCCTCGGATTCCTCAGGTATTTCGATAAAACATAAGAGTCACACGCCCTTTTATGATTCCTTGAACCTTTCGAGTCTGATAAGAAGGTAAGAGATGTGATTCACAAGTCAGACAAGGGCTACTTCTCAATTCACAAAACAGCTGGCCCAGATAAGTTATCGAAAGCCCAGGGCTGTTCTTGTCATTCCTAGATACTCGACAACTATTCGCTGGCTACGGCGTATTTTCTCTCAGCGCTAATGCAAGAGAAGTATAATACTAGTTCACTTGCACCTTTGGACTTGTTCGCTTATTCACCTCTCTTGTTTATTTTTCGACGTAATTATTGACCCGCTAATCTTTCAGTCGAATAATTATTACAACACTTTGATTCTATTGACTCCATCAATCTTTTCGACAATATCAGAGTTCATACATGGACCAGCTAGCACTCACCTGAGAGCCCTCTATACAGACACGTATTATCTTCTGAAATCCGGAATATCCCATCCCAACGTCCTCTTACCTCGATTTACTCCACGCATAGTTGATTTTGCCCCGCAACCACATTTGCAAACCTAGTCACACCCCCTTCTCTTCAACCCAACTCCATTCACAACAAACCTTCTTCCAATTCATAATAATCCTCTTCCCTCGAATACCCCCGTTATCCCTTTCCTCCTTTTTATTACAACTACATGTAACCACTGCGATATCAATAGCAATGACAATGCCTCGCACAAACCGCTCTTATGCGTTCCCTGCCCGCCGCTCACCACGCACAATCTACCGCTTCACATTCAGCACGTCCTTTTCACGCTACACTCTTCATCAAACCGGTGTACTCATCTCGATGTGCTTTAGCACCGGTTGGAGCGCCGATCGCATTGCACTCCGCTTTCAAGACATCTACCTAGGGGCGACGATTGAACCAGAGGAGCTTTACGATTTCTTTGTTGCTTGGGTCGAGAAGAGAAGTGAGGCGAGGAGACGACAAGGCCTAGATCCCAAAGTCCTTCTAGTGGGCAAGGATTGGGAGTGGGATTGTATGAATTGGTTGATGGGGCTTGCTGGTGTGAGAATTGTGGAGTGGGGAAGACCGCTGAATTTGTCGGAGCGTCCGGTATGTGATTTTTCTCCTCTTACGGCTTGTCCTTGTAATGGTGTTTGAGGTGTTGGTATAAAATTTTGGCAAGTGCTGGAGCATTCAATGATAATTTTCACCTCATCGAAATTGGCTGACCTGGCCCCAGAGAACAGTCAAATTTCTATCACAGTGGTCGCCGAAGTCCGCTATTAACGGGGCGCTCTGCCCTGGATTTACACCTGCAGCCCGTGAGGCAACAAAGCAGTATCTTTCCTCCCGAGAGCAGATGGCATTCTTTCCCATCCCGACACCACTCGAGGAGCCGGTCCTTGCCCTCTTTGCGCCAACACTCTCGGAATTGATGAAGATGACTCTGGCCCAATGGGCTACGGATATGCTCACTCGTCTGGCCCCGGGCCTTCGACCTATCAACGAGAAGGAACAGGTTGATCGCATCATGAATCACCTAAAGAACTTCCAGAGGCATTACGAATGTGCGTACGGCCGGATTGAAGAGACTCGAGGTGGGATCCTAGGCGAGATTAAAGACAATACTGTCTATATCCGTAGCACAGGATATGGGGCTAAGGTTCTCCTCGGTCTCCTGATGGCAGACCGTCTGCACGTTATTGACCGCGAACGGCGTAAGTCGCGAGAAGCGATTGGCTTCGAAGAGATGGTTGTGACAGAGCTGGACAAGGACAACAGAAACTGCTTAATCTGTGGGGACGAATTTGGTGTGGAGTCGGGCGAGAGGCCACTGCAGCTAGTCATCTGCTGTAGCAAGATCTTTGGTGACGCTTGCCTGAGACTATGGCTTGAAGGTTATGATGGGAGGACTAACCAGACTTGCCCCCATTGCCGTCACCGATTTCCAGCAAGCTTTATTGATAGACTCATACCTGTCCATGAGGACGTCAATGTTGATAGGGAAAGAGGTGTGATGTAGAGAAGATGGGGTTGTTGGGGGGTTGTGGTGTTGATGAGTTGGACTTCACTTGTACAATATTTATTTCTTTGTGAGCCTGACTTTCGACTTTGCTTGTACGATATTGGGCGGTGGAAGAGGAACTTCGACCGTTGTGGTATACCCCTGGGATTGAATACCCGGATTTGGGGAGCAGCTCGTTATTTTATGATGTAGCCTTGTTGGGCATGGTTCGTCTTTTCTTGGTGTTCATTTTTAGATAGTATGTGCTAAACTGCGCTGGAGTTGAGGGTTCAGGGATAAGGGTGTGTAGCACATGATACTCAGATATTCTGATACAACTGCGATAAATATGAAAATTACACAAGAACAGATGAGATCTTTGCGATGTTATTTACAACGGTACTCATCCAAACACACTCGAGTTGGGGTTAGAGTTTATATGTTTAGTTTTGAACTGCGTGCAGTGAGATCGGTGATCAATTTTCTGCGGCGCTGATGGGTTTCAGAAATACTAGAGAAGGAATAGTCACAACGGTAGGTGCTGCTCGCAGAATTGATGGAACACAGTTGAGATGTTCACAAGTTTGGGTCGCTCCTGCAACAACTCGCCTGAAGCTGTTTGCACAACTGTTAAACCTAGAAACTGAGTAAAATATCATTGCCAGTAGTTGTGTTGCAGCACTTGCTACCACCAATTGATGAGGCTTTGTATCGGAACGAAATATTTCTAGGTGTGTGTACTTTAGTGCTGGATGTCTCCCTCTTATGCGATAACTGCACCGCCCCTAACAGGTTTATAGCAAGCAGTCCCAGCACAGGTTAAGTTTTGTATGCTTTGGGAAGGTAGACAAATCTCAGTTTGGCAGGAGCAATGTACACCCAATTTATTGCGAATCTGAAGGTTCCGGCTTGTAGAGCAATCCATCATCAGGTATTCCATTGACCAAAGCCTACAGCGTTCCATCTCTCTGAAAAGCCTCTAAGAAGCAAGTCTCCTCTTATCGCCCATCCGTAAACTCCAAGCCATGCGTAACATCCATTTTGATTGTCACTTTCTTCCTAGTCGCATAATTCGGTCTGATGGCTCGCTGCCGGTAGGGAAACTTAACGATGCTGTAGGTCGGGTATTAGTCTGGGATTTCTGAAAATTTTGCTATGGCTTCGCCGGTGGTCTCCCATACCTTGACAAATCCAATGTCGGCGGCCTTTTCTCTGAAGCATTGACGGCAGATGTTCAAGCCATATTTGCGGATGAGACCAGCTTTGTGTGTGCAGACACGGCTATTAACACTATCAGCTTCAATTACTCTTTTCATGCTGTGTTCCCAATCCTCTCGATTTTTCTCTGTCCTTCCTAATGCTCTCCACCGGTGTGTGATATTGCAACGAAATATTTAACGTACCAAGCGCGGGCGCCCTTTCCGTAGGTTCGGGGTCTTGAGTTCCAGACGGATTCGTGAGACATGATTGCGGTTTCGAGATGTAATCAAAGGTCGACGATAGATTCCTGGGGAATTAGTCGAAAGGCAGTTGGTCGGTCTGGGTGTCGTCGGCGATGAGGCTGGAATCAATCTCGAAATATTTCGCGAAATTCTGAATGTGGTGCGCCCGATTTGAGGGCTAGGCGAAGCGGGCCAATCATAATGTGATACGAGTGCAGCTGTCCCACCTTTTCACTTGTGAACCTCGACCTTCTAACGCACATGATATATCAGCTCGGTATCATTATTTTCAATTGGAGCTCAGATTCTTCTCATGAAAACTTGAATGCGAAAGGTCTCATTAGATGTTACAAAAATCCTCAGCAAATTGGTGCTAGAAACCGGAGATAACGCAATTATCCATCGGCTTTCCACTAGGGAGATCTCATACTAAAGTTTTTATTGTTACTGGAGATTAAATGAGGTGCAGTTTTTTTCCTTGAACAAGCCCTCTTAAAGTCAAGAAGATATGGATGAAAGTTTGAGACCCAATTGATTCTCCGAACCATTTCTCTATTTATATTTGGGTAGCTCCTACTTGCTTTCAACCTCATAGTCTACTAGTACTTCCCCTCTCCTTCCTCATCATCTCAAGCATAGGCTTGTAGTTCATCTCTATGACTGCATCTGGGACCTTGGTTCCAATTGATGCGGGTGCTGGAATGTTCCACGTTCCTAATTCCCTCGCTCCACCGACACTTGTTTCCAAACAAGTTCCACCAGGGTACTTCCCATTAGTCACCAGGTTCACCATATGGCTTGCTACGTCTTCCGGCCCAATAGTATTTTCAAGAGTATAACCGAATTGCTTCATTTTCTCGGGATAGTCGGTCCATAGAGGTGTCCGTACGAGACCAGGAGCCACAGCACAGACTTTGATCCCTTCAAGTCGGTCAAGCTCAGCCATGGAACGAACAAAGCCCACGACGGCATGTTTGGTAGCACAGTATAGTGGTGCAGAGAATGTACCGGAAAAGCCGGCCAGAGATGCTGTGATAAGAAAGACGCCTTTTTTGTTGGCTTTGAGGAGAGATCGAATGGCAATACGCGCAAGCTTGATCGGGTGGTTGATGTTGATATCAACTTGAGCATAACCATCCTCCTCCGTATCGTCCCAGAAATTCGACCATGCCTGCCAGCTGGGTTAGTTGATAATTCAAAATACCAAGTTACTCAAAGTGCGAAATATTGGGCTTTAAGTTGTAGGTCAAATAGTAGTGAAACATTTTCATACTCCAGCCCTCTAACTCGAGCGCAAGCAGCACTTGACGCAAGATAATGGGAGACCCGGAATCCCTCAAGAAAAAAAATAACTTACAGGTTCAAATACTCCAGCACCAGCAATATATACATCTGGGACATCACCAAACTCCTTTTGAGAAGCGGTAACCAAGTTCTCTAAGTCTGCTCTTTTTGAAACATCGCATTTCACAAATCTTGCAGCTTTGGCCCCCTCACCACTCATGAATTTCTCCCCATCAGAGGTTAGCTTGAGATCAGCTACTATGACGCGAGCACCTGCTTGTACTGCAAGTTGAGCAAAAGATAGATTGATGCCAGAGCCCGCTCCAGTCACCACTACTATCTTGTCTTTGAGAGGAAAGTCTCCGAAAGGCATGTTGAGCAAATATGGTTTCAAAATTTAGGAGTACCAATGTGTATTTCGAGAACTAGAATTGAGAATTTTGAATTATATATTATATTTCAACTCATTTATTTCCGTGGAAAAATAATTCCGTCGCTCTGGGGTAACCGCCTCAAGAGGAGCTCGTACGAAGTGGGGTACGATCGGGAAACTTCACCCAGCTTTGCGCCACATCATTGGAACGAACACTTGCGATTCGTGATCTGTCTCGGGAGTTGAGATGTGGCTTTGCTCTTCACACATCGAAAATAAACCTCCAACACAAAGTTCTTGCAGGTTGGAGGCAATTGTGGTTCGTCATGTTCAGTATATGAAAACGCGGGGTCGTTAACTGAAGCGGGGCAATTTTTGTCCTTGGATCCAGGGGATCTTGGACTCTTAAAACGTTCACACAGGGATCAATTTTAGGGAGGTTAGAATGGAACAAATTCCCTTCTGAAACTGGACAAAAAAATTCCAATTTCGCCTTTCTGATTCTTAGTAAATAGGGGTAAAATGGTAACAAGAGTAATGCTTGGTTTCGGGAACAAATACCTTCTGCTAAATCCCTAACTAGCTCAATCTCTATTCGTCTAATAAAGCTACTTATAGACTATTCTTTACTCCCTACTAAAAAAAGAAGTCTAACAGTTCGGATTCTCCTATTATAGAAACCAAAATCAATAGAGATGTCTTGGAAGATGTTACATCACATTTCAAGCTAACCTACAAATGAACCGAATGGAAGCAGATCATTAGAAAGACATTGTCTTTCTTTACTTCTTAGCAAGTTGACCTGAATTGCCTCCGGCTCGTTAACTATTAGGGGTTATCTTTTCAAAAAGACCCGAGAACGTGATGTGCTCGTATTCGTATCCAGGAACAGCGCGTTCCAAAGAAAATTTCCCAGTTTGGTTTATCAGGAGGACCTGCGGGCGTAGTGATAGATATGTGGCGGAATGATTAATCTAAAATCTCGATTGGTCTTTCTGAGCAAGAATTAAAGAGAGCTAGCTGAGAAAGTGTCGGAAAGGAGGTAATTGCATCCTGAGCCGATCCTTGTCTTAGGCAGGGGTAGCTCAACGAGGCTGTGGAATTTATTAAAATGTTATCCTAACATCACAACTTCTTCCATAAATTGCATAAAAGTGCTATCTTGTGTATCGCTTTGGGATTCTGTGGGACCCTCTGCCAGACCTCACCTCCTCGATTTTTCATAGAAGTCTACTCTTAATAAATCTACATCAATTGGATTCCAACAATCGCAATGTCAGCCGCGCCAGTCTCAACAGAACCCGGGACTACGGCATTGGAAACGGGTTTCTCTGAATTCAGCCTTAACAAAGACCCGATGCAGGTCGGTAACGAGACCACAGTATCTACACAACCATCATCTGTTGCACAATCCCTACGAGAAAAGCCAGAAGGGCCACGGAAAACCCCAATTGTCGACCCGGTCGAATCTGCCAAACCCCCCAAACCTGCCACACTTACAGCCGAACAAGAGAATAAATACGAAGCATTGCTAGAAACAGTTAAGTCATGGACGGAGATCTCAGCGGCAGGGGAGAAGGGTGGTGCGATTACTGAGAGCGAGATAATGTGGCTGTCGAGGGAATGTCTATTACGGTACCTACGAGCTACGAAGTGGAATACTGCGGATTCCGCGAAACGATTGCTCGCGACTTTGACGTGGAGACGGGATTATGGGACAGAGGAACTTTCGGCCGATTACTGTTCGCCAGAAAATGAAACCGGGAAGCAGTGTATTTTGGGGTATGATAATGGAGCGAGACCTGTTCATATTCTTATGCCCGGGAAACAGAATACAGATCCGAGCCCGAGACAGGTCCAGCATTTGGTGTTTATGGTGGAGAGAGCGATTGATATGATGGTTGCTGGACAGGAGACACTGGCGCTGTTGATCAATTTCAAGAGTACGAAGAATAGAGGGAATACTGCTCCCGGTATTGGACAGGGGAGAGAAGTGCTGAATATTCTTCAGACTCACTACCCTGAGAGATTGGGGAGGGCTTTGATTATCAATGGTGAGTCAACACGTCCTAGGAACTAGAATGCTTTCTAACAAAAAGTAGTTCCCTGGGTCGTCTGGGGTTTCTTTAAGCTGATCACCCCTTTTATTGATCCTTTGACAAAAGAGAAGCTTCACTTTAATGAAGACTTGAAGCTTCATGTTCCTCCGGAGCAGTTATGGAAAGATTTCCAAGGAGATCTCGATTTTGAGTACGATCACGCTACTTATTGGCCCGCACTCAACAAGCTCTGCGAAGAGAAGCGGGCAGAGCAAAAGGAGCGCTGGGTGAAAGGTGGAAAGATCTACGGCGAAAGTGAGATTTATTTGAAGGGAGGGAATGCTCCAAGTTTGGGTCAACCTGTCAGTCAAGAAGTGGAGAAGGTTGTGGAGACGCCCGCAGTAGCAGCACCGCCACCCGTTGAAGAGAAGAAAGATGTTCTCGTGGAACAGGAACCTACTATGTTGGCAGATATCCTGGAAGGGAGTGAGGGTAAGGCCATTGAAGCTAAAGCTTGATAGGACGACTTGACTTAGCGCGTCGAACTGTCGCATGTGGCGAATAGATATTATCTTGTTTGCTTTCTGGTCGGATGGAATTAGTGAAGAGGAACTGGGATAGAATGGGAAGGTATTATTGAGATCAGAGCAACGACCTACTGTCAAAATGGTTTGTGCATGAGATAGACATGATGGAAATACCTTTTGTAATAGATTTAATCATATATATTTTCCCTGAATGTTGGCAATAGCACATGTTCAAACAGCTCCCCTGCTCAAGCTCGCTCGCTTCCCCACAACCTCAAAAAAGCATCCCTCTACCACTTCCAAACAACCACAACGCCAAATGTCATCACGCATGCGCCCAAACCCTTCATAGTGTTCCCCTGGATCGATGTCCTGCTGCCAAACTCATACCATACAACCACCAAAACCAAATCAAAATGGCATCCTCCCAACCCTCCAAACCACCACTTGCCTCGCAACCCCAATCTTCAAACCGCAGCTCCCAGCCCGGTCTCAAATACCCTTCAAGTGGAAAAACGATATACCATCGACCCCTGAATAGGAGTAGGACGCAGGAGCTAAGCCAGGCGAGCTTTGCGTATCTATTTGGGGAGATGGTTAGTTATGCGCAGAAACGAGTTACCGGAATACAAGATTTAGAGAAGAGGTGTGCCTTTCCTCTCTTCTATGTCTATATTTGGGATTTTGAGCTGATAGGAGGCATATAGATTAAATGTTCAAGGCCACCCAATAGGCCTCCGCCTCCTCGACCTCCTCCTCTATCGCGAACCTCCCCGCACCTCCCTCCGCCCTCTCCATATCATCGCCCTCCTCCAATTCATCACCACAACCCTCTGGCGCCACCTCTTCTCTCGCCCTGCTGATGCCCTTGAAAAATCCTCAAATCCAGATACACCAGATGAATACATGATTTCGGATAATGAACCGCTGGTTAATCAGTATATTAGCGTGCCTAAGGAAATGAATCAGTTGAATTGTGCGGCGTTTGTGGCAGGGATTGTGGAGGGTGTGTGTGATGGCGCGGGGTTTCCGGCGAGAGTTAGCGCGCATAGTGTTGGGAAGGGGGAAGAAGGGGAGTTGTGGCCTGGGAAGACAGTGTTTTTGGTCAAGTTTCAGGAGGAGGTTGTGGAGAGGGAGGCATTTTTGGGGAGGGGTTGATGAGGTAGATGGGTAATATGATGGGGGGCTGAGAGCAAGAGTAAGGAGTAAGAATAAGGAACGTATAGAGGATGTGGAGGATATAAAGGAATGACTGAAGGGGACTAGGGGGAGCGAATATAAAGGCAAAGTATTTGACGAGCAGCTATGTAAGCATGCCCTGTTTCAATGTGTTAAAGAAGCATGGAAAGATGCTCAGAAATGCTAGAAAGGGAGAGGTAGTCATATTGAGGCGTACTGGGCATAGGCGGAGTTATGGAAAAGCTCTGGCTGAGCTTTGGGTTGGTAAATGGACTTATGAATGATATTAAGATAAGATAAATAGCCCTTGTTTGCTTATGACGTTGTTATTTGGCCCTTTTATAAGATCCATTTCCCCTACACTCTAGAACGGTCTTGAGCATCCATGTCCCTAAACTCCTTGCACACTGATATTGGGTATTCCTCAGAAAACACCACTGTACTCACTCCCGACTCAAACCCCAGACGGCACCTCTTACTTTGAAGAAGCTATGCCATCATTATATATATTTTTCATTTCCCCATTCCCTTATCTTGGCAATGAGCGACTGCCAGCTTTGAATGAAGGCGTCTTGCTGCTGTCCTTACCAGGCCCCCTCCTCATCAACTCACCCAACCCCAGATCTTTCCACATTGTTTCCCTCGTTTTCTGTGTTGCGCGTTGAATCCCAAATGCTGCATGCTGATCGGGCACAACATCATCTTCATCCTCCGGGTTTATAGGTTGGTTATGTGGTGGGACATATATTTCATCATCGGGTAGCTTATCTTTGCAGAAGTCTTCGAAGAGGTCTGCGTGTCGCGGGGAGAGGAGGTGGATGTAGGTGTGGGTGGTGTCTTTGGACTGTGGTAAAGGGTGAGTTGGTGGGAACGGTGGGGGGATGAGGGAGATATACCATGATGAGAGTTTGTGGTGTGGATTTGGTTGTGAGGGGAATTGATAATTATAGCAATCCGATCTAGATGAGAAGATGAACTTGAGAGAATGGAGCTTGCGTTATGTGGTGGTGTTGTAGAGCATTAGGTTGTTGATGTTTTGTTGTGGTGCGACGAGGCTGAGGCGAGGCTGAGAGACTTTTTGTTGTTCCGCTGTTCGCTTCGACACATTAGTACACTTCATCAATCATTCAAAGAGCATCCAGGATTCTGGATTGCGGCACCCAAACGACAAAAACTGGATTACATATTTGGATAAAAGTATCCCGAGCCCTCAAAATCAGATCTGCTAGAGCCCTCTGGAAAGCATGAAATTGCTGAACCATTGGTAGACCAAGAAATCATAAGCTGTGGACCGGGCTTCATCGTTTGAGAGATGTGACACTAAATCGAATTTGTACTCTCTGAGTTTGTCCTGTTTACTTGTCTACGCCAAACCAAACCCTTGTTATATAATACATGCCCAATTAGGAGGGTATTATACATTCATCATATAGGTCTATGCCCCTTTCCTACTTATACACTCAAGTCTACTTACGGTCCTTGGTAACCTGTAAAAATAGCTCACCGCCGTCCAAGTTTCCATCTGGCGATTCGGTCTTGTATTTCAGCCCACTGTAGTGGTTTTCGTGTTACACCTTCTTCCTCACCCTCCTGCAGAACAACTGTTGGCGCCCCACTTCCGTTCCCAGGGTTATTTGCCATTCCTCCGACAACTGTTCTCGCGACTCTTCGGAGATCTTGCACTGTCAATGCTTCAATCTTCCGACACATTTCCCTCACTCCAACCTTTCTTCCGTGAACTTGAACCTGCCGTCCGAGATCTTCAAGTTCAACCATTCTGCTCTCAAGGTTCATCAATAAACTTGATCTTAGTTGGTTCTTGGCTCTGTTGACCTCTGCCACCTGTAGTGCTGAAAAGCCAGTATCCAGAGTCAGTGCTTGCAGTTCTCGACACATAACATCAAGCATGCCAACAACATTTCCAGGAGAGCAGCTTGAGGAGATACCAAAAAGGCCGGAGTCCGTATATGAGTGGTTGAAGGCAACACAAGACTCTACCCATCCATGTTGATTAAGCACGTTAGTATAAAGACGAGAGTACATGCCCTTTCCTGGACCACCCGCGGAGAAGGATCCGCCACCACCAAGAAGAGTTTGAAGAGTCGCAAGAGCGTAGATATCCTCTGAGGAAATTGGTAGGGCTTCGAATGCTAAATGGATGTGTGTAAGTGGAGGTAGGGACTGGCTGATTGGTGGTGGAAGCGGAGGTAGGGAAAGGAAGCCTCCGGTGTAGTGAGAAGGCTGTGAGAGTTCAGCCGATGATGGGGAAAATCCGGTGTTTCCTTCTACTGAGGCACTTTTGGAGGCCGAAGTAGACAGGTTCTTGAAGAAAGGCATCCTGGAAAGTAATTTAGATGGCTGTTGTGGTGGGGAAGGTGGCATCGAGGTTGCCGACAATATCGAGCTTCCACTCTCCGAGCTCGAATCTGAGTTGAAAGACGTTTCCGAGCCAGTTTGGGATAGAATAGGGGCTTCTGTCTTTGGCATATCTCCGAAATATTGCTCGGCAAGTTTGACAGCCTCATTATGCTGGACTCCCGCAAAGGCAAGAACCATCTTCTCTGGTCGGAAGAACGCTGCTCGATAAGATTCAATAACACTTTTGTTGATCTCCATGAGCCTCTCTTTTGGACATAATAGAGGGTTCCCCAATGTGTTGTCTTTATATGCGGCCATATGGACAAGTTCTGGCAGGATCAGCTCCGGCTTCGACCATATTTCCCCGATTTCATAAGCGGCAGTTTCTAGTTGCTGCTGCACTTCTTCTTCCGTTATTCTAGGATTTCGAATTGTCTCTGCCAACAACTCCACGGTCGTAGGAACGGCCGAATTGAAAGTCGCGGATTGATACATAAGCGACTCTCTTGACGAGGCACATTGTATGTTCCCTCCCAAAGACTCCAACGCTTCTAGCATTTCATCACTTGTTCGTTTCGTCGTTGATTTGAATGCAAGCCTATCCATAATATGGCTTACACCCCTCAAATATTCATTTTCGTATCGTGATCCTGCATCAATATAAACTCCGATTCCGGAGAAATGCCCAGGAAGGGCTTCTGTTGCAACCCGCATGCCATTTGGAAGTGTAGAAATTTGATCAAGCTCGGCAGGATCCTACAAATTGATTAGGACTTGAAGCATATCCACAGTGGTTCGAGGCACATACTTTCTGAATAGGGTCAACAACCGTTGCTAGGCTTCTTGAACGAAAGGCTGGTAATATGCTAGGGTTAAAGGAACGCTTAGCAGCAGCCCGGGTGAAAGCCCTTGAAGCAGAACTTTTTAACATGATGAGAACCTTGTTATGAGCAGCTGCAGCTGTGCAACCTGATGCTTTCAGACCCTGATGTTGTTCTGTCGCTTCTGGAAAATCTTGGGCTCTCAGCAACTCTCCTTTGTCTTATCGCACGTGATGATAACGTAGGTAACACCGGTTGTCGTGCCTTCTTAAGTTGGTGAACCTTGAAAACGCTGCAAGAGCAACCTAAGTGACGCTTGGCAGAGGAGCAGCAAACATACATCGAACTATAGATGCATATCTCTAGCTCCATATGACGAGTAAAGAACCAAAGAGCGAAAGAACCATTTATTCCAACACGAACACTTCTACCGCCCGTCAATTGCCACCGTGAACGACCCGCAGGTTCGGCACGCTTTGGCAGGCCTGACCGATCTTTGGTCTCTTTTTGTCGTGTGCCGCGTGCTGGGTTGCTTCTAGATCTACCTAGCTGCAATATTCCTGGGCATCGTCCATTCTGGGCCCAGCAACGAGCTGTCTCAAATGGGTTCGCGCGGCCACTTACTCTCCGTGATTTAGTATCTCTTCATCTCTGTCGCACTATTGTTCTGAATGTAACGAAGTTATTCAGAGCTGGAGGCTGCTCATTTCGACAACTGCCCTCACAGCATCATTCGTGCCTAGTCCTTTGTAAAATGCTAAACACCCTCTTCTGAGACGTTCCACTCAGCCACCAGCCCTGTTTTCTGCCAGGTTTAAAATACTCCCTTGATCTTTGTCGACAAATCTAATCCTGCATCTCTACAACTGGGGAGGGTTCTTTTTGTGGTTGTCAGCATGTACTCCTCGCCAGTTCCAAGTCCGCCTTGGACAGGAGGGCCTTCGCCCAGCCTTGAGAGAACGAGATCTCCAAGTTCTCCGCCTCCAACCTCGCCCACTTCACCTTCACGACCTAGCCGTCTTCGAGGCCTCTCATATCTCCGCACATATACGCAGAACCATCTTCTATCGCGGGATAGCCATAATAGTTCGAATTCTCAACAGCGTCCAACATCAACGCTTTCTCGCGCTACGAGCTATCCTTCACCTACGTCGCCGGGTCGATCTGCAGCTCCTGCAGCCCAAAATACTCCTCGACAGGCATCACCTACTTCACAACGACCTGCGAACGAAACCGAACCTGCGAGATCAAGCAATCCTGATAATTTGAATTCTACGAGCGGTTGGCTGCCGACAGTGGGAGGGCAGAGTGGTGTTTCACGCATTGCAACCGAAGCCCAATCAACACCGACTCCCTCTTCATCTGCACTTTTGTCAGGAGGGGGTCCTTCAGCAGTTACTTCAGACCTCGCGGCTTCCGTGGTACGCACTCGATCCGCAACTGTTGGTGCATCTTCAGAAATGCCGCATTCAGAAGGAATTGAAGAATTGAGCAGCGAGGCTGCTGGTCAGAATGGAGCAAATGGGAAAGGAATGCCGCATCAACTCCCTTCGATCAGATTTACAGCCCACCAAGATCCTCGAGCCACTCGACCTTCTCTAGCCTTCAACCCAATGTCTCGAATACTACCTACTGGGGGAGAAGTCATCAAAGTCGGTCGGTATTCAGAGAGAGATAGCCAGCCTGTTCAACCAGCCAATGTACCATCATCGGCGCCTGTTGGATTCAAGTCAAAGGTTGTTAGTAGGCGACACTGCGAATTTTGGTGCTCTGGAGGACGCTGGTATATCAAAGATGTTAAAAGCTCTTCTGGGACATTTCTCAACCACATACGCCTTAGTTCCCCAGGTGCAGAATCGAAACCATACCCAGTCAATGATGGTGATATTGTGCAACTAGGGATCGATTTCAAAGGAGGTGAAGAGATGATATTCCGATGCGTCAAAATAAGGGTAGAGCTCAACAAAGGTTGGCAGAATGGCCCAAGCAGCTTCAAGTGCGTCTCATAACGTGAATGTTGGCAGATGGACAAAACTGATGTGTGACAGTGTACAATCTCACAAACGTCTTCGAGAACTTAATAATCTAGGCAAGGCTCCCGCAAGCGGTCCGTCCCAAGACTGCTCAATATGCTTAGGTCCGATTGCTGTAAGTCACACACCACCACGTGGTTCCATTGCACCCGCTAATCTGTTGTGTCATTCAGCCGTGTCAGTCGCTATTTGTTGCCCCTTGTTCGCACACCTGGCACTATAAATGCATTCGAGTCATAATAAATGGTCCACACTGGCCTCATTTTGTTTGTCCAAACTGCAGAAGTGTTGCGGATCTCGAGGCTGAACTTGACGATCCATACGCGAGTGGAGAGTGGGAGGATGTAAAGGCGACAGACATCGATGCTGCACCAGCTGAAACCACTGATTCTGGTGAGGAGTTGGCGGAAAGACGACAACAAGTCCATTCAAGTGAGGAGACGAACGTACAAACCCATGAAGAGAGGGCTATTGAGGTTGAGGCACCTCAGCTAGATCCTACAGACGAGGTTGTGGAAGTCAGCGATGGTTCGGAATTGAGCCATAGTGCCCAACTTGCAGAAGACCTGGATTATCTTCATGTCGACGAGGCGCCATCTCCCTCAGACTCGACCGGTTCTCATCCTCTTCCTCAAGTCTCTAACTCAACTGTGGCCCCAGTCGATATAGTCAGCCGAAAACCAATTCCCAGCGCTGCCTCTGGCGGAGGTTCCCATTTGGAGCGACCTGAGCCTCGACGAGATCGCAGTAGCTTAAATCGAACCCCAAGCCCCAACGGAACGTCCTCCTCTTTAGATGTGGCCTCAGTTGGGGTAGAAGGTCCCATGACACCGAGAAACGATATTGGACCATTCGTTTTTGATGGCAGTGCCGGCCGGGCTTCTGATGCGAGAATGGCTACAATCAATCTTAACGCCGCAGCGGAGGCGCCACCAACCCGCCTCACGCCTCAACCCACGCCTCAACCTACATCATAGAAGCTCAGTAACAGGACTGGTCTGCTTTGAAATTTTGCATTTTAGCGTGGCGTGCTCTACGGGTTTATAATGAACAGAGAATGGTATAAAAGACATACCTGAGATGTACCATAATAATACCAAGATGTGGCATATATATGTCGCCGGTATGGAGAGAAGTCCGACTTGAAATAGCATGGAGCGTAGCTTGACTAACGATTTACGACGACATGGCGTTGGGTGACTGATAGGAATCATTTTTGCTGGCGCTTGCATTGCTGGTGATGTTCACCTGGACCGGATGGCTATAGTCACTGCATAATAAGGATATATTGCATAGGTATGCGAGCGTTGATGAGTGGATGGTGATAATACCTAGGAGCTTTTACGTTGGAATCATGCTTGCTGGATTTGTGGGGTCAGATGGATCGGACGGATTGGTAGATAGTTGCTAGCTAGATGAGAATTTATGCATAGAGAAGAGATATTGACTTTCACTCACTCCAATATTGAATGCGAAGGCCCTGGAGGAGATATATATATGGCATACAGGAGGAATCGCAATACGTATTGATTTCCCTCGAGATACCTTGACCAAAAAACAATACAGCAAGCTTGATATTATGCTCCTTTCTTCTCTCCCCTTTTCAGGTACGCTTCAAACTCGCCCCCAGCCTCTCAATTTCCCTCGCTTCCACGCTTCCCGCACCTGCCAGCTGCCTCAACCGATCCACTGTCTCCACATCTTTACTCTTAACCGCCTCCTCCGCCGCCTTCACCCGCATCCCACATTTCTCCCACATGGCGATTATTTCGCTAGACTCAACGCTACTAGTGGCAATTATCTTAGGGATGAAGAGGGCGGCGAGCTTGGGGTTTCCTGCTGTGAGGATGAGGGTATGGAATGGCTCCTATGGGGTGTGTTAGTATGGTGTGGAACGAGAAGGGGATGACGAACCCAGCCAATTGGAGAGCGCCGTGTTTTGGAGATGTCTTCTAGTTCTGCCCAGTCACGTTTAGAGACTAGTGCTCTGAGTCTATTACAATGGTAGTCAGTAGTTGTCAATTTAGCAAGAACAATAGAAAGGAAGGCACAAACCTAATCCACCAAGCAATTCTCTCCGACACCTTAAACTCATTTTGTATTTTCTTTGCCCTACTGGAATACCCCAACTTAATCAACTTAAACATCGTCTCATTAACACTCAATCCCGTGAACGTCTCAGTCAAGTCCCGATCGAACACTTCTTGCATCCTCAGCAATGAAGAAGCTTCTTGTAATGCCTTCTGCTCGAACGCTGTGTCTTTTGAGTCTGAGAGGAGTTTTGCGGCGAGACCGAGCTTGTCAATTGCTGTGCGTGAATCTGGCTGTTTCAAAGCTTCGCAGACGAAGACGTTGGCACCATCTATACGGCGATCATCTTGGTAGTAGAGATCTTTGAGGAGCTCAGAGTCGTCTGCTTGAGCCGAGGATTCGACAAGTGCTGTTGCTGTAGGACGAGTGTTGATGACGCGGAAGAATGAGGCCAGTGGTAGCTTCTTTTTAAGATGGAGAACGACGAAGAAGATGAGATCGGAGTCACCACTCTCGATCGCTTTGTCGAGGGCTATTTCGTCCTCTTCCATATTTAGGAGGAGTGGGACTTGTTTTCCGGCTCGGGGTTCGTGGTTGAGGAGTTCGGTAGCAAGACGGCCTCTTCCTTCATCGTAGGCGGCTCTGGCGATTTCTTCAAATGAGATGCCCCGTTTGCCAGCAAGCTTCTCGACAATAAGACGGCATATCGTGTCTTCGTCTTCTGAGCCAACACGTACTTTTTGTGACGCCCAATGGACATAAATCCGGTCAGTAGGGAGACGAAGGTACGATGAGATACGAAGTGCTAGCAGGTATTCTTGACGATTGACCAATCGTTGTACAAGATTCTCTGGCGTAAGTCGTAAGAACTGGTCATACGAGAGAGGTATGCCAATTTCGTAAAAACGAACAGCATTTAAAACTCGTAGAGTTTCGCACATATCCACGAATTCATCGCTGTTATATATGTCAAGAACCGATTTTCCGAAAGATGCTGCTTTCAAAAGCTGCTTTTGCCAATGGATGCTAAATTCGTGACCAGCAGCTTTCACCTATAACGTGTTAGAGACGTTTCACCGAGAACTATGTGGGAATGCATACGCAAGTGTCAACTGCTTCGACCAAATTTGGCCTTATTAGCTGAATGTTATCATCAGCCTTCGGTGACTGGTTTTCAAGCTGTTCTACAGCATCAAGCAACACCGAAGCAGGTGATTCTGTGCCAAACCGGAAAACCTCATCTGTGACTTCAGGCACTTTTTGCAAGAAGTCACACACATCATTTGTGATTAAGCGGACGCCATCGTGATCTGCAATAAGATGCACTCGGCCGTCATAGAAATATTTCGCAGCTGCATTATTTGGTCCAATTATGTGAACCTCGTCTTCCCATGCAATGACTACCGCATCATTTCCACACCACTGAACATCTTTAGGTGGGGTTTTCGACCTCGAATCATGCTCACTGAGTCGATTCTGAAAGTCACTTGTGATAACATATGCCCTACCACTTTCTGTGTATAGGGCAACGAATTTACCATTTGGAGAGACACTGATATGCGTGAAGGGACCAATATCTAGCAGTCGGTCTTCTGACTCAGTCGCATCAACCACATGAATTGTTTCAGCAATACTCATTAGAACTTCCACAGATCGTGAGAGTGTATAAACTGGTGGAATTAGAGTCCATGAATGAACTTCACCATCTGGTGGTGTTGCAAGCAGTTTTGGCCGTGGCTCTTCATATCGGGCAACGGATATTAAATGGTTGTTCGAAAGTAAAGTGACAAAGCCAGTACCATAGAATCTGAGTAAGATCAGCAAAGCTTTCCATAAATCTTGCACCAGATAAAATAGACCTGCATGCTTGCACACCATATTCTTCGGCACCATTACCGAGTGAGAACTGTGTAAAATCACCCTGGAGGTCATAGTAACATCTTACAGTGCCGTCGGATGTGACAACGATCAGCTTTTCATCTTCTGACCAACCAAGACCTTTGATAGAACCCTTGTCCCAGTTTATTCGCCGTATGAGTTTGCCAGCACAGCTGTAAAGGTCGATGCTAGATTTCGAAGTTTGCGTGCCACGAAACGAATGTAATTTGGATTCATCACGATAAAGAGCTAAAGAGGAACTCAGCACTGTGTAAAATATGTAGGAGTACGAATAAGCAGAAAGGAGGAAAGGAATCCCATCACGTGATCATGACATTCAAGATGGAGAGGTCTCCGAATTCCATAGGTCCTTGGGTCATTATACCTCTGGGGACTCGGCAGTTTTCTTGAAGTGAACTAAGCAGGCAGTGCGAACATTTCTTAAAATTGGGATGTGTTATTGTGAAAATGTGGATGAATCTTTCTCTCCTTGCTTCCCAAACCGGCACTTGCGGGATAACCGTAACATTTGCAAATTAAAATAAAGAGCGAAATATAGAACGTACCGATAGCTCCTCCATAAGAACACCCCGTAACAATGTAGTTCTCAAGCTCCAGGTCCTGGTCGAAGACAGCTGTGTAAAGCTGTATCTTTCGATAGTACTTGTCTCCCACCTTCTCCCAATCGGCTGTAGGATTTGCCATATTCCGTCAAGTATATTACCTCATTCCGATCATGATCCAGGGTTTCTGTATGTAGGTCCAAACAACGATGCCTGTTGGTGTTGAGAAGCCTCAAACTTTAAGGTGTGGTCCAAGCTCTACGCTAGTACTCCTCAATTTGAATGAACAACATTGTAATTTTGCATATTTCTAAACAACTTTGTTTTCGCAGTTGCTCTTCAGAAATCCCTCCTTAAATCGGTCATGGGTTGACTGGCCAAAGCAGCCTAATGGCAAACGAAAGCCTCATTGACAAGGTTCACGACTTGAGTGATCTGGAACTCGCAGCTTTGATATGCCTCGTTGCAAAGGAGCATTGTATCATCGATACAGAACCAGTAGCTCTCGATGAACTAGTTCAGGAACTAGAGCTGGTAAAATTTCAACATTTTAAGATCAAATCTCATATTCTAACAGTCAAGTAGATTGCAGCCAAAGTCTTTGGCCTCACTTATGCCGTAGTCGACTGCTCCGAGCATACCTCCCTCGATGATTTCGGACACGCAATCCTTACAGTCGAAGGGAGTCCTACCCGATCACCTTCCCCAATAAGAACAAGGCAGGATTCATACTTCTTGAATACTCCGACGTTTCAATCCATCTCGCGATCCCCAGTCTCGGAAACATTCGCAGAAAATAAATCGATTGCCAATGTCATAATAGCCAAGAACCTAGATGAGGCACCAAAGCAGGTTCAAACACAGGCGTTAGAGCTTATGCGGACGAAGAGGATATATACCAGAACTTCTGTTCAGAGTGCACCAAAGCGGTTCTTGTTAATTGCAGTGGTGGCTGGGGGCGACGGACCCAGGCTAACGAAACACCTAAATGACCAAATGTTCATTTCACATTTTCACGATCCCGAGGATGGGTTTCCTAACATCGTGGAACTGTTTGATGATACCGCATCTGCTACTTCTGTTGTCAGAAAGAGTCCTCTCCTTGACACAGAATTCGCTATATCCCCAAGGATAACTGCGAGTGATATCGAAACATTGTCACATTTAAGTGACCATGCAACAGTCAGCGTGGAAGTGAAATCATATCAGCAAAACATCATTTCATTTTTACGGGTACATCGAGCTGTCGGTGGTGGTATTTCTGCTCAAGCCACCCGCCACTTCGACAAGCTCACGAAGTAAACACCTCTTCCTAGACTTCATATTCCCGAAACTAACAAGAACAGGTGTCTCGCACCCCTACACAACCTCTCCTATGCAACACCATCTCTCCTTGCTCTAGCAGCGCGAAAGATTTATCCCCACCGCATCCACATCGTCAAGCCCGAGAATGAGCGAAGTATGCAATGGGGTAGCGACCTCGATGCAGTAGCAGCATTACTAGAAGGCATGACCACTGAAGATGTCATCGAGGACGTTCTCGGCTGCTCGGGGGCGGAAACACCTCTGTAAATGTAACATCATGCTTGCATTCTTTTTGATACCCCAAATCTTAGATTATCTTACATTTTTCTAAACCACCAAGAATAACATCCTTAAAGTGGCTACGTTTTTGCAAGTAAGCCACATCATTTCAACACTCTTTGGGTTCATAGATTTCTCACGCTAGTCTGATACCAACCCCTCTGGTCCACTCCCAAAGCTAAACTTTCCCATCTATCCATGTCCCAACAACTCCAGCCGTAATCCTTGAAGCCAGCCTAGGGCAATGCGTCACTATTAGAAGCCACCCTTATATCATCAACTAGTAATTTGGCATTTACATAAGCACTGCCCCCGACTTAATGCACATTTTTCAAGACTCTAGAGAAGGGATTCATTGTGCTAGAGGGCCATGAGCAGAATGTGACTCGCTAACAAATCTTCCCGTGCTTGGATTTACAACAGTTCCAGGAGGGGATTTAGCTGGATAAGAAATATATTCACCAAGGATTCGATCATAAAGGATCTGGTGAGGGATAGATGATTTGGGTCGCTTGTTTAGCTCATCTGCGAGAGGGCGCGGCTGTGATGAAATGATTATATGCTCCCAACCACCTATAGAACCTTCGGAAGCATAGTCTCAAATCGATTTTGACTGTTTTGATGTCACCGCTCGAGCATCATTGTCGTTATATTCTTGTTCCATCGTCAATTTCAGAGAGACCTCGTCGTTATCACTCTCATAATCCATCATTTACGCCAAAGTCGAAGTCTAGAAACACAAGGTTGGACGATCAATCCTCTCTCTATCCTCTCTATCTTTAAACTCTACCCATCGGCCAAAGTCCCAACCCTCAAACCGCCTTTTTCTGTAACCATCTTCCCAGCCCTCAATATACACGTCCTGCGCATCCAAGTGGCCCTTTGGGTAACTTCCAATCGGAGCACAGCTAGATCTTTGTCTCAGTGAGAGCTTGAGTACTCATGAAGCCCTCTACGAAGTCAGTAGAGTGGGTGGGCCATCTTTAGTTGTAGGCAGAGACATAGCCAGCAGCATAGCCTTCGTGTCAGCCTTTATCGAGAGCATCTTTGAAGCCTTCGTCCCAGATATAGTTGAAATTCACTCACTCAGGAGGGCTTCCGGGTTGCTAGACCATTTCACAGTAGTATTTGTCATAAGGATTGTAGAAAAGAGGTATTTCCTCCTCATCTTCCTTCCGAGAAAACCCAATCCTTTCACCATCTTCTTGCTTGACGAAGAGCTGTTGTCCAATTCCATCAAAGTCCCTGTATGAGTTAAGTTAGACATCAACCCCACCGTCATCAGATCTATAACAATGCAAAAACGGTTCTTGAGGAACACCATAACGGGAACTAAAGACCAGGTGGTCTGGGCCCTTTAGGTTTAAGGGCGTTTTTCGTGGTAAGAGGGGGCAACACGCTAACGGATACGAATTAACCCTAGACCTTATTATTGTCTCGGGTGTATATGGTTGTTTTAGTACTGGTTAGTGGATAGGCAAACGTTGCAAAGGATGATGGGTAAATCATGGACCTGTAGGCAAGATTACAATCCAAGGGATTCGATGAACCACAACAAGACTATGATCCAACCTTCTTCCGAATCCGGCTATTAATATTCTTGTAGAAAAACGTCGATCATTGATCATTCTTCGGGCTTGTCCGTTGGCTACACCAGGGAAGAGCCTCGACAAGGCTCGTTCGACTCTCCCGAGATCCATAGAGACTCGGTAGCTGGCTACAATGAGAAGATAATAGAGCACTAGGTGTTGCGGAAACACACTGAGTAGTCACCCTATACTAAGCTCATCTGTTGACCACACCTCTCCCAACAAACATCATCGACAAAACTCACTCGACTCTCTTAGGAGGCGGATGGACCTAGTGGATAGCTTTTACAAAATCACGCTGAATAAACCTTGTTTCACCAAGCTCATCTGTCCATTTTTGTTACAAGAGTTCTAGTAAGAATTCCCATCAGACTCGTATGACTTTTTCGAAGCGCAAAAACATTCAATATACGAGTATTCTAACCAAGGTTCAATAGAGAAGCCATTGAAGAAGAGGCAGCGGCAACGTTCGTAGTGAAAGGTGCGCACTTGTGCTAGGAGAGTAGGGGAATGCCACATACTGGGGCAGCGGGAGCTTGTAGATACAGTGGAAATAGTTCCAATGCCAAGAAAGAATTTGAAATGAAAAATTTAACCTCACATTTAGACAGTTGACTTTGGTAGTCCAATCAAACATCATAATACTTTTTTGAACGAATTATTAACTGCCATAAAACCCTTGGCACCCATGGCCAATTACAACCATATATCCTTGACGCCTGCAATGCATTTTGCCTTGACCTGTCTATGAAACCTCCCTGATTTTACATTTCCAGCCAGATGATTGACTAAGCAAAGGCAAACTAGAATGAAAGTTAGTGAATAGTATCAAAATAATGCGTGTGAAAAAGCTTACCTAGCTCCAAGACACCATCCAAGTTCATTGCCCTTGATCTTTTTAGCAATTTTCACTTCTCTATCGATGGGCATCTCATAACCAGTGTGGAGAAGCGCAACCATGAAGTTCAAATCAAGGCAATGTTCCGGGCGTCCGGCCAGCTCTTCCATCGCTTTGGGAACATTCTCGAACACATCCCAACTAGAAACACCACCACACACTTGATCCGTTAATCGATGCAATTCCTTCAAGGTGAAAGATTCGGGCATTCCAAGAGGTTCAGTACGATCGAAGAAATACGAGAAGGTGTATACGTCTTCTTGGGAGAATGTCTTCTCGAGGGAAGGCTGATGGACACCGTTGAAAGAGCAAGGTAGAACCTTGCATTCCTTTTCCTTGAAGAGAATCTTTTCGGCAAGTTTGCGGCACTGGGCAGGAGCTGGGGACGAAGGACCAGTCATGTTGACAGAGAGTGTATCTCCAAGAACATGGCCTTTTGACAGCTTAACATCAATGGTCTTCGTCATGCCTGGGGCAATGCAAGGGTGTACGACTGGTTGAGTAGTCCAGGCATTGTCTGTGGGCTTCGTGGTGTGAATGTCTTCGATGAGAGCACGGTGAATAGACTCGCGGGCAGACATCAGGCCATATCCAAGATGAGAGTGTTGATACAACTCAAATTGTCTTCCTCCGAAATCAAGCTTATATTTGTGGTCGCCCTCCTCCATCTTTGCGGGCATCTTGAACGTTGGCTCAAAAACGACTTGAGTTGAGCCACCACCCAAATCAAAAACAGCAGCAGTTTTCGTCTTATCTGGTCCGCCAATGTTGCCTAACAAGAAATTGGTAGTAATCCAGGCGTAAACACCCTCATCAGAACCATCCATGATAGCAACTCCATTTTCCTCCTTGGAAACAACAGGGAATGGGTATTCGGTCTCGAGACGAGTTCGTACGGCATCCAGGATTTTTTGACTCTTTTCAGGGCCGAGGAGACGTAGGCCAGCGGTCGCCTTTACTGCAACAGGTGTGCAGCCCTTGAGTTTCTCGGGAACTGATTCCATCGCAACGGCCATCAACATATCAAGACTCTTTGCAGCACCTTCAGCATCATCGCCATAGGAACTAAGTCCTGCTCCTCCCTTCTTCTTTTCAGTCATCTTAAAGACCTCATTTTCGAGTTCAGGGGTAGATCCGCAGTTGTTGAACTTGTAAACATGAATTCGGGAGCCAGTACTCCCTGCATCAATCATGAGAGCATATTGGACGATTGGTTTAGATTTGTCGCTAGACACTGAACACTTCGTCGTACCTAGAGATGGATCCGAAGCGGTCTGACCTCCACTACTGGTCTTATGTGTTACTGCAAGCGGTATTAGGATGATATTTGAATACGGGCGTTCTCCACAAGCTTACCTCCACTGTACACATCGACTCCAGCGGGAGACAGATAATAGAATAAAAAGATGACGAAGAGCAAAATGCCCCCCGTTTTTAGGTACCTGGAACGCTGACTTTGCGTCATCCAGGCGTTCTTTGCTTTCTCCAGGATGCCGACGGCGCTGTCGCTGGCGCCTTTTGTACTGTATCGATTGGGTTTCTCGTGAGGGTCGTGTGCTACGTTTCTCGTCGGCAGCGAGACCGAAGTGCGTCGCATAAGTAAAAAACTGTGCGGATTGTTGTGAGCCCAAATCACCCCTTTCGCAAAGCTCAGATATATGTAAATGGGAGAGAAGGAGGTGAAGGTTGAAGAGTTGGCATCAGTAAGGAGACAATGATACAAGATAGGGGAGCGCAGCTGGAAATTCGTCAATCTGGACATTAGCCACCCCTGGAATAAATTTAGACATGGGTGTGTTGCGCTAATACCGAAAAAGCTTAGTGCTCAGACTCTAGTCGCATATTACATAGGGGCGCCACAAGTTGCTGATGTAACTGTGGCTAGTGGCGGCAGGTGCTTCAATGCGTCGCCCTCGCTGCCTGTAAACAAGAATTGTTTGAGCATCGAATAGACTCGAAGAAATCCTAAGTATACTTAATTCGCTCCCATCCAGAATGTTCCCCCGAATTTCCTAAGTTTCTTCCTCTCAGCAATCCCTATCAATTTCCTCTTTCAGAGTCACTCTTCAGATTGATTTGCGATTTCGACCCCTCCATCCAGTCTGATACCAAAATTGCCACAAACATGGACGTTCAGCTCTATATCTACGATTTGTCAAAGGGACTCGCACGGCAAATTTCTACGGTATTTCTAGGGACTCAAATCGATGCCGTCTACCATACTTCGATTGTGATGGAGGGCATAGAGTACGTTTATGATGGCGGGATCAAAACCGTAAATCCTGGTGGAACACACCTAGGTAAACCTTTGGAGATTAAGATGCTGGGAAAGACGGAGTTGCCAATGGATGTGATAATGGAGTATCTAGAATCCCTGAAGGAGATATACACTGCAGAGGTATTCCTTCCCTCCTAGATATCAAAATGCCAATTAACACCCCCAGGCATATGATATCTGGACCCATAATTGCAACAACTTTTCCAACGATTTTGCTACGTTTCTGCTGGGTACAGGCATACCAGAACATATCACGAATCTCCCCCAGACTGTCCTCAACACCCCTATCGGAAGAGCGCTTCAGCCAGAAATTAACCAAAGAGTGGACCGGAAACAGCATAGGAACGGGGGACTTTTAGGCATCGAAAACACTGCTAACGCTCCAAAAACACACCAACAAATAGCTGCAACCATTAGATCGCCGACTACAATGATTGAGCTAGACAAAATATTACAGGAAGCTAAGAAGTCATGCGCAGTGATTTTCTTCACTTCAGCAAGCTGTCCTCCATGCAAGAAACTCTACCCACTCTACGACGAATTAGCTATAGAAATGGCACACAAGGCAGTATTAATAAAGGTGGACGTCTCTCGCTGTTTTGATATTGGAACGAAGTACAATATAAGATCCACACCTACATTCATGACATTTCTACATGGCGATGAGGAAGACAGATGGTCGGGCGCGGATCCAGCAAAACTACAAGGCAAAGTCAGGATGCTCACGCAAATGGCGTGGCCACCGCATCCTCACGAATTACTGCATCTACCCACACTTCGCAACACAAACGGTAAAGCGGTTATGTATAGCAAAGTTCCACCACTTTCTAAGCTAAAAGCAAAAATGGGCCCTGCCGCAGAAGATGGGGCCGTATCCGGAGTTCTGCACTTCGTCGCGGCTCGTGCTAGTGAAGGAGCAGCAGAAGTGAGATTGCCAGATCTAGACTCATTCAGCTGGTTTCTGCGGCAGGCTCCTTCCAAGCTTCCAACTGAAATAATGTTCACAATCGTCGACCTACTACGAGTCGCACTTGTCGATCCCAGGTTGAGCGGTTATTATGCCGAAGAAAAGGATCACAAGACGATCGCCCCTCTCCTCTCTTACGTCAATGACCTCAAAGACTGCCCATACTCCCTGCGCCTTGTCGCTCTCCAGACTGCGTGTAATTTATTCTCAAGCTCTCTATATCCACAGCACATTCTCTGCTGCCCAGCATTGACAGAACCAATTGTACGGCTTATAACAACAAGCCTGCTTGATGACAAACACCATAACGTTCGAGTCGCAGCCGCGAGCCTCTCCTTCAACATAGCATTAGCGAATAGCAAAATACGAGCAGAAGAGCATCATGAAAGTTTACCGGACGGCGATCAAATCGAGCTTGCGGCTTCCTTGCTAGAAGCTATTGGCGTGGAAGAAGAATCTGCCGACGCATTAAGAGGTTTTCTCTTAGCATTCGGATACTTAATATACTGTATGCCGAAGGATGGAGAAATGATAGATCTACTGAAGAGTATGGGTGCTCAGGATACGGTATTAGCGAAGAAGAAGATTTTCCCAGATGAGAAGCTGGTTCTGGATATTGGCGAGGTGTTACTCGGGAAAGGTTTGGAGTAGAATAAGGGCTCGTTTAGAGTCAGATAGACCTAAAAAATCGAATTGTATCCAATAGATTTATTTATCCGCTCGGGGTAACAATATTACAGGGGGAAACAACTCGAGTTCCTCATGTTGTGATGGAAATTTATAGTCGGAAGCGATTTTAGAGGCAGGGATGGGCGTACTTGAAGTGAGCATTCTAGTATTCATCGTTAGTTTCGTCAGAGCTACAATCTGCTATATTCGAGCACCCGGTTTTGCTTAGAGGTCCATGAAACCTTCGCCCATGCAACAATCAACTCCAGAAAGTGCTTGTGACATTTGAACATGTCCAGGACAGTTCTAAATCGTAGCAATGGGATGAATGCGTTCCTTTAGTTCAAAAGCAAATTAATACTCTCAGGAAGTTTTATTCCAAATGCCTCTCTCCTAGTTGAAATCCACTGAGTTAGCAGTTGGCATGCTTAGCTACTACGAATACTAGACCACGGAAATAGCCACGTGACTATATCCAAAAGGGGTGGATCTCGCCTATTTACTAACCTCACTTCAACTACAACTTCATACTTTAATGTTGCTGCATAAGAAGTCACGATAGAAACCTATCTCAGAGAAGTGCAAGTTCTATGGTAATCTTCTAGCTAGTTCAACCTTTAATGGTCCACGTGCTTACATACCGGAACATGTGAACAGATCGTTGTTTACTTTTATTTAGTTTTATATCAGCATCTGGAGAGGCGAAAATAAATATAAAAAAAGGGCTGCTAAAACATATCTTTGATTTTTGATGATATAGTATAAACTCTTGGGATCAGAGCTGCAATTTGAGGTAGCTAATGTTGCATTGTGAAGCACACACCGCTGGACGTCATTGAGTCTGCGCTTCATACAAAATCAAATCCGAAATGGTTTAAGTTTAAAATAAATAGAAAATAATCTTCCACTGGTAGCAGAATCCAGTGAGCATATGCTAAAAGAGTGCTTTCATTTTTTAAGTTGTGTGTGCTGTAATCGTGATGAAGTGTTGTGCTCATTAGCAACATCCCAAAAGACAGCGCAATGGTTCAATTAGCGCACATTCAGAAACGATAGGTTTACGGTGCTGTTATTCGTTTTCTATGCTTTGATAATGGCTTATTTGAAAGCATTGGGTTGCGCAGAGTTCGTTTGTCTATCTCAATTAAGTCAGCCTGTGGCGCGAGGATCAAACTTGCAAGCAACAAACGCGCTGGATCTTGGGCACGTCACGTTAGATAGAGGAGAACAGGGGAAGACCTTATGTATTGAATTTTCGCACATATGTACACCATTAAAAGAGCTCTAAAAAGTGCTAGGGCTTTTTTCAGGACCGCCTATTCGACTGTGCAAGTGTTCAGGTTCCAACCCTAAAAATGAACCCCCCCGCACACATCTTCTTGGTAAGAGTCATATTCTTTTCCTATTTAAAGGTAGTTTGCTAACTTTGCTTAGACCAGCAACATATAACGTGACTATCAATGGTTAAAGATGCCTGCGAATGAAGCTTGGGCCTACACGCCAGCCCCTTTGTCAACTTTCGGGTGCCCCATACAATTTAAAGTGCCGGATACAGCAAGGGAATTATAGCAGAGTCCTTGAAGTTGAAACCTATCAATTTTACGCTAAAAATTCAACCCATTCACTTAGTTTCTGTCTTGCACTTCCTAGCGTATTCGAGGTATTATAAATTCCACCCTTCCCCCCTCTATATTAAATTTTCATCCCTCAACATTAATTTTCAATTCAGCTCTTGTACCACAACAAAGCTCTTTTGACTTGAGCTTCTACTCTCCGCTTTCTCCGCTCTATATCATAGGTATGTTTTTGGAGACTCCCTCTTAATATCTTTTAAAGCGTCATTTGATCGCCGCCTCCATTCTTTTATATCGGAGTTAACATTAGATACGCTAACCTTCTTTCTGGATATAGTTCACGGTCCTGACTACCACATTTGTCAAGAACAGCTAGCCAGCAGTAACTCCCCCTCTCTCTTTTTATTTATTTTAGATGCACGGCCCCTCGCACTTGGAATCAATGGCTGGACGTTATGCTGCCTTCTACCTTGTGCGCGATGTTGCTACTACAAATCCCTCCGATATTCTCCGAGTTATCGTTAACTCTCTTTTCTAGTACTTCAACTCTATACCTTCATTCGCCCTCGTTGTAAGTTTCAAAAACTACAATCCTTTTCCCTTCGAAACTTCCGGCCTGCGTGCACTCGCCGTACCAAGCGAAATTGAAGCTAAAATAACAATGCGAATCTCCCCAGCCTTGTCCAATCTTTACTGACCACATCTTTAGTCTCGCGCTCTTTCTGAGCTCTACTGCATTTGAGCATCCTGTAAATACTTCACCCAATCCGAAATTGGCAATATCCACTAACTCCCTCGAACAGGTTTTCTGACCATAGCTACTCGACAACTTTTCACGCTCACTTACACTTCTGTTAGTCTTTACCTTCTTGTCTTTCCAGACAATTTTTCACAACCTCTCGTTTTCACCTTAACCTTCAATATTTGACTTGCTTCATAAACTCTTGTCTCGTCTCTAGTGCATCTTTCCGTATCCTTGCCCTGATCTTGCTTCAATCTTCCCCTCAACCTCCCACCCCACCCTTTTTATGAGCCCTCGCTTGACCCGCATTTTAATCCTCTATTAGATCTTCTTTTATTCTTCGCTAAACTCTTTATTCAAGAAACTCCCCAGGAGCTTTTTCAAGCTTCTTATCATACATTTGCTCCGGGTTTTAATTGTGTTTCTATGTATCTTTCCATTCAAACCATCTCTCGAACCCCTGCTCAAGGTTGTAATTTTATTTCACTGACTTAATGTTTTTAGAATCCTAAACCCTTTTTTTTTTCGCAAAGACCAACTTCACCATTATAATGTTTGATTCCGCTGTTCCTATCGCTCGCCAACCAAGTCCTATACCTCCAGTCTCACCAACCCCATTTAACTCCCCTACTCTTGTAGGCTTCGCCGACGACGCCGAGCTTTATGATGCCGGCATCATCCGCCTTCCAGCTTCGGTTGTTCCTCTTGGTAGAAAGGAGCTAACATTCTACCCGTTTTCTCGTTTGGCTCCTGAGATCAAAGATATGATTTTCGTCGCCGCCCTCGAGCCCCGAGTTATCCATGCTTGCGAGGATGTTCAGCCTTTCAACTCCCCGGCTATGGGTCCTATTTTCAAGTCAAACTACGAGGTTTGTGGTGCCGAGCGTCCGGACATTTGCAAGGCTATCAAGGCTGCTACTGAGTTCGTCCTCAGGACCAGTATCTATCAACCAATACTTCGCACCTCCAAATCAGCCATTGCATACTATTTCAACCCAAAGCTCGATTCAGTTCGCTTGGATTCCAATTCAATGTTTTCTGCCATTGGTTTGAACCCCTATCCTCTTCGCTAGGGCGTGCACTAATCTTCTCAAAAGGTCCTCTGCAATACTTTTGGCGCGATCTAACTTTCAAATTCGAGGCTGCTTTAATCAAGAATCTTGAACTCCCACTGTATGCTTTTGAGAGAGCTCCTCGCTGGGTCTCTAAGAACCTAAAGAAGTTGCCAAATCTCAAGCACGTCAAGATCACCGCGCGTGACCTCATTGATAGTGGTCGTTCCGTCGCAAATGGGATGTTTCAACTTGTCCTTCACTTCACCGTAAAGCATCACCTTGCCATCATGCCTCATGGCTCTTCACAACCATGGATCTCTGAAGTTGTTCCACACTACACAGTCAATGACGTTGAAATTTCTGGTATGAGTGCTATGATGGGAGTTTTTGGGGATGTGCAATGCGCATTACAACGCCAACGCTTGATGGACCTCTGGGGAAATCTCAATAGCATGCGCTCCAAGAAGAGCAAGCGTGATCTGCCTTCTTTCACCCTATTCGTTTTGTATGCACCAGCTCAGACCATTTCGAGCATGGATTTTCCAGTCTATCCGACCTCGATCGTCAATCTCGGACTTGGAAACTGAAAGAAATTGGTCATTGAATAAGCCTTGGACACAGAGAACAGTAAACACTTGGAATCCCTTATAACGGATTTCCGCTAACCATACCTGCAAGATTAATCTCCTTGGCTTTCCTTGGTATCACTTACACACAACGACTTTGCGTTTGATTGGTCATCACATTTTCTTTGGTTCATTGGTCTAGGGGAATACACCACACACGTTGCTAGTGGCATGATAAAAGTCTTTCGTTTAGTACTACTGCCTGTAATGAATCGAAATAATATCCATCCTCATTATTCTTCTTTACATGTAACAACCAATGCATCGTGAACAATACCATCCTCGCGAACAGAATTTTGTAACTATGACAAAAGAATCTGTGATGAAGGTAAAAGACGAGACGCAGGCATCCAATTTAGAGGACTAGAAGCTTTGGAATTGAGGTCGCATAGGTGGAAAACATGCTCACAGCTAGAGTTAAACGGCCTCATCAGCTAAGAAATTTCGAAGGTGTTACGCTCATCGAATACTAATAAACTCAAAACGCAAGGGTAACCACTTCGGGGCACCAAATAGGATAGAAACTATAAGCTAATAGGCCTTCAAATTTTGATATTTATGCATAACGTTGTTATTTGAGGTGACAATTTTGTTTGTGGGTGTCCACTGGTCTCATTGATGCTGGAGGATGCTCCAAGAATACCAGGTACAAAAAGGAAAAGACGAATTTTAACTAGTGTGACTATGAATAATATTTAATGTTGAGAAACTAATGAAACTCCCTTGATCATGTCACTGGAAAGCCTCATCTTATTAGGCCTCTACTTGTTACAGTGCTGGGTCAGTTGTAAGTCCTGAGGTAGGCACACCCACCTTAATCTTGTGTAGCTCCTACAATATTGTTTCCTACATGAAACTTAAAAGGATGGGAAATTGTTGGCCTACTTACAGAAGTAGTGACCATAAATGAACCTTTTCATCGCGATTATGGGAAGGTGTTCCTGCAATTCGATATGAAATTTCATTCTGGAATATCAAATGTTTCTCTCTAGTCTAGAAACTTTTAGATGGCTACTCTACAGCTATAGACCGGAAACGACAATATTTTATTCAAAGATGCTACTGATATCTTGGCCTAGGACTACTATGCCATTCCCAGGTAGGTATGGTATAGTGGCGCCAGATTGTCTTGAGCAAGTGATATGTTGCGGGTGTCCTCTCATGGTCACAATTTGAAATAAATTCGACAATGACTCTACAAGAAAAAATATTCTAAGAGAAGTAGAGTGACTACTAGGGCAAGATGTAGTACTGCATATTTATGTTGGCTGCTAGGAGTCAATGGGGAGTTACTTGCGAGACTTTGCTTATAAGTTCCTAAAGAGTCAATTGAGAAAACACAGTAAGCGGCCAAGGTGTTTGGATTTGAACATTGAAGACAACAAGAATCAATACCAATTTGGCAATATAATATTCAGAATCACTGAGACTACGAAGCAGAGGGACAAGTGTTGAGGTTCTCGTGACATGCAAGATGGTTCCTATGGCTCGGCACGGGAGAAACATTTAGCTCGTCTGCATCCAATTTCTACCGGAATGAAAACATCAACAAAGTTGACATTGCATAATACTTACGTTTCCCACTCAAACTTCAATGAGTTACGAGGAGTATTAGTAAAAATCCAAAGAGTAGACGCGACATCATCATTCCCGATTTCTCATAAGCGCAGCACCCCTGCATTGTTTCACCCGGCCAACGCGTCAATAAATTCGGGAAAGTAAACACTGATGTATCTCAGTCTACGACAAAGACTCGACAACACTATTCAAGATATCAATGATACATTGCTTGCTATGGCCCTAGATCCACGATTGATGCCAGGTGTGGCCGCGGAAATGCGGTCTATCAGATCCTCAGCCTCCACACCTTCCTTACGATCAAGAGACGGTAGTATTTCCTCGCTCAGCATGCACACACCAGGAGGAAACGTTCGAGTCGTGGTGAGAGTGAGAGGCTTTCTCCCGCGAGGTAAATAAATTCTTCTAAAGAATTAAATTTATACTAATTACTGCATGTAGAAACTGATCGAGGTGCGGAATGCCTAATTGAAATGAATCCTATAAATCAAGCAACCACCCTTCTCGTCCCCAACGATACGGATCCTGCAAATACTCGATCGAAGACGCGTAAAGTGATAGAGGAGAAAGTCTTCACGTTTGACAACTCTTTCTGGAGTCATGACAAAAAGGATGAGCATTATGCACACCAAGAAGATGTCTACAACAGTCTCGGAGAGGAGTTCCTGGATCACAATTTCGAGGGCTATCATACCTGTATATTTGCTTATGGGCAAACTGGATCAGGGAAGAGTTATACAATGATGGGTACACCGGATCAGCCTGGCTTGATTCCGCGAACCTGTGAGGATCTGTTCCAGCGGATCGAGGCTGCCCAGCAAGAAACGCCCAATATTTCGTACAATGTTCGAGTTTCCTACTTCGAAGTTTATAATGAGCACGTTCGCGATTTGCTTGTCCCAGTACAACATGGACAACCTCCATATTACCTCAAGATCCGAGAGTCGCCGACAGAGGGCCCTTATATAAAGGATTTGACGGATGCGCCTGTCAAGAATATTTCTGAAATTATGAGGTACATGAAGATGGGAGACGCAAGCCGAACGACCGCAAGCACGAAAATGAACGATACAAGTAGCAGAAGTCATTCGGTATTTACCATTATGTTGAAACAAATTCATCACGATATGGATACCGATGAAACCACCGAACGGACAGCTCGAATACGACTTGTGGATCTTGCGGGTAGTGAAAGAGCGAAGGCAACAGAAGCTACAGGTGCACGATTGCGTGAAGGAAGCAATATCAACAAATCTCTTACAACACTGGGCCGAGTCATTGCAGCATTGGCAGATCCGAAACAGCATCGGCCCGGAAAGAGAAGCAAGGACATTGTGCCATATCGTGACTCTATCCTCACGTGGCTTTTGAAAGATTCTCTTGGAGGGAACAGCAAGACAGCAATGATAGCATGTATTGCCCCATCAGATTATGATGAAACTCTCTCGACTTTACGATATGCAGACCAAGCTAAACGAATACGCACCCGTGCTATTGTTAATCAAGACCACGTCTCAGCTGCCGAACGTGATGCACAAATTGCTGCGATGGCAGAAGAGATTCGGGTTCTCCAACTTACCGTTTCAGACACTCGACGGAAAGAAAAGGAGACCAAGGACCAAGAAGAGAAATTGGAAGAGTATCAAAACAAGATTGTCCTCCTCCAGCGTATGATGGAGGAGAAGACCATGATTCATGAGGGGAAGATTCGAAACTTACAGACGGAGAACGAAGCCTTGCGGCTTCATTTGAAACTTGCACTTGAGAGTATTAAGAACCCCATCGAGGTTCGAAGTGCCAGGAATAGCGTTCAAGGCAGTAGTCGAGCAGGAAGTGCTTTCGAAACTAGAGAACTGACACCAGAGGATACAGACAAGGAGAATGATGATAGAACAGAAGTTCCAGATTCTGAGTACGGTGACGAGGATGAGGGCATCGATATATCCCACGAAGAAAGGGCTGAGGAGGTCCAAGAATACTACAAGGATTTGTTGAGCGACCTAAAAATGTTTAGACGAAAGGTCAAGGACGACAAGGATCGCTTTATCACTCCTCTAGGGGAGAGGATCAACATCTGAAGGAAGGGGGCTCTAGAGCTTTGATGACATATGAAAGCTTGTATGGACAAGATGGGGACTGAGGGATTGGATCAGCTAGGATGTCAGAGTATTGTGTAATCAGCGAGGGTGTTTTGGAGTATAGCATAGCATTGAGGTAAAGGCAACGGTAATGGTAACGATTATGATAATGACACAATACATATGATGCTCGACCAATTAGTATGACTAGCTGTACGAGCGGATTAGGCTTCGGTCAAGCTACACTCATACTAGTATGTCCAATAATTGGCACGGATCTACTTGTTGAGTGAGTCATGCATGTCCAAGGTATTTCTGGAAGTGGATATGATAAAGTCTCAATTTTCAAGCTATGGTGGATAATTCCGCGCTCATTATGTATTGCTTCCAGGAAGCGATCACTTCCCTTATCATTTACCAAATACCTCACTTGCAGATTAAGTAACAGGTCACTCATTCCTGTGATGTCAATTATTCTATATGCAAGCCTCCTTAATACTATTATATGTATCATCGATGATGAATGGGTATCTTTGCACGCCAAGGACTCCACCCACGCCATATAACATGACGTTCCCTGTGAAAGCTAAGTGTATAACACATACAACCTTTTCTCAAATAGGTTCTGTATCTTGCCTACCTAAGACACCCTTCAAGCTTGATGTTCCAATGAGCAATCCCTCATACCTAGTATGCTGGTGTGCCAGTGTGCCTACATACATACATATACCACTACGGCAAATTTGACAATGTGGTAACATACTAGTTGTCGTATTAGCGTACAACATTATAACCTTCCAAAGCACCAGTCTGAAGAGTGCTCAGGATATCACCCTCAAAAGCTAGTAGCTCCTCCTCACTTGGCTCCATGTAATCAGGAAATAGTTCAAGCTGTTTAGAGTCGACGTCGGATATCCAATTGTGGACTTTGGCATCACTCATGAAGTCTATGAATTCTGGAGCGTTGATATGAACCATTTGAGAGAAATCGAGGACGCTTTCGAGATCGGTGTAATCGACGTTGGCCAGACCGTCAATGTGGGGTTGCGTATGCACAGAAATGGTGTCTTGAACGGGATCCGTTAGAGGAAGTCGAGGGACCATGTCGATTGACTTTTCTGACTTAGAATTGTGAAAAGATTGCTCATTTGTGAGTTTCTTTGAGGGGCCTTGTTTTGGAAGCTGTGTGAGGCAGTGGTCAGCTCGCTTTATGAAGATGTTGAGGTTGACTATAATGCGGTTCTTGGAGCTGTTCTCTTTGATGTTCATAACTTGCCGAGCGTTGGCCTTTGCGGCTACCAGCGGTGACTTTAGGTTCCTCGCCTTAATCTTGGTGATCTTGTTTTTGGCTAGTTTTGACTTGCTGGCCTTGCTTTTCAACAGGGACTCCGAAGAGTCATTATGGGAGGTCATATTATCTGAACTCGACACTTCTGAGCTGGAATCATCCGAGCTTGAATTTTGTGCTTCCTTAGCATGATTAGTCATTTTTATTGTTCGTACTGGTCTGAAGTCATCGAATTTGGGATTGTGAATCAAGCGAAGCAGAGCCTTCTTTGGTGTAATGGGAGCCATCAAGGCAGGAAAAGGAGACGCAGAGAATATTTGATCGTTGCTAGCCTTATTAGAGGTTTGTGGCTTAATTTTCTTTGAAATAGATGATTCTTCTGAGGCAGGTTTGCGCTTGAGCATGGTTGTAGTTGGGGCTGCTAAGGCTGGAGGGTTTTGGTGTTTAGTGGTTGGTAGGATTGGAGAGCCGCCGCACTTGACTTCCTCTAAAACTCCAAGACTTAGATCCATTTCAATGTGTTCTCCCTCTCCAGAGTCGTCGTCGGACAACTCCATATTTTTATTGACCTTCCCGGAAATCAACTCCTCGTTGGAAGCTTTCATGGCAGCGAGAAAACCTGGAAGGCCAGCAGCGATAGATGAAGGTTCGAAGCGAAAAGTTGGCTTTTGATTGCTGGGTCGAAAGTTAATGATTCCTTCAGATGAACCCTCGGAATCAGAACTCTCAGTGCTTGATGAAGAAGAGGTTGAGGGTGCACTTGAGGATGACTTGGGGGGGGAAACGTGAGGATCAGACTTTGTAGAGCCATTAGATAGTGTGACTGTGCTTGGGTGCCTCTGGTTTTGATACGCCTCGAGGGCCTGGCGTTCTTCAATTGACATATCCTCCGTAGGACGG
This sequence comes from Tricladium varicosporioides, assembly GCA_021365295.1. Lineage (NCBI taxonomy): Eukaryota > Fungi > Ascomycota > Leotiomycetes > Helotiales > Tricladiaceae > Tricladium > Tricladium varicosporioides. The sequence goes on along the minus strand of JAJTIW010000013.1, from coordinate 781,517 downwards.
TCAATGAACCAAAGCTTGTACGCCAACATCTTAGAGCACCTTTCATTCAACCATTGTTGCCCGCTCTGGGAAATAATTTGGCGAAGGCGAGCAGAATGCTCAAACTCACTATTAGCTGCGAAAACATAAGTCTGAGTACTATGAGGGGTGTGAACTGGAACTGTACCATAGGTATTCACCATATCTTTGGCGACCTTGAAGGCATAGCTACTCTCATCAATGATGGAATTATCGTAGTAGATACTCCAGGGCCGCTTAGAAGTAGTAGCAGCAGCGGCCTTGCCATTTCCCATTTCGAATTCTTGTTCGACGTCAGATACCGGACTATTAAAGGAGATGACTATTCAACTTACCGGGAATCCGATTGCTGATTGCTGCATGAATATAAGCATAAGGTACGATCAGAGACTTAAGCTCCCTTGTGAAGTTTTTAAGGAAGCCGTTGCCTAGCTGGGAATACTGAGGAAAACTGGGGGAGCTCAACAATCGCTGGAACAAGTGCCGACGAAGGTATCTACACCGCTTTGATGCTTTATAAGAATCTTGGTCGGTACTTCAATCCCTTCTCCATTGATGCCAGTAAGATGATGAACACCCCTAGGCCCAGCTGGGTGTTGCCCATTGAATGATAGGGAATTTGTGAAGGAGGGGTAGTCATGACGAAAAGAACTACTACAGGAGCGTATAATAGAAATAAATGGTGTTACAGAGAATAGAAACCCAGTTGCAGCAATTGGAGTTTGCGTTGGAGAAGAAACTGTTTAACAGGAGAAGAAGAACGAGTTTTAGGAGACATACCTAAGCTTTTATATCTACAAGGTTCATTTTACGATTCTGGAGTTCGAAGTGGTCGAGAGGCCTTCCGTGAATGCTTGAATCTTTGGAGTGGTTGAGAATGGTATAGAGGAAGTAAAGTATTAGGATGTGAAGATTTGCAGAAATTGTTATGTTGTACTACATGGATCACAGGTGAGTTTTTCTATCAACGGTTCTGATATCGCGCTTAATCGGCAAGGTCTTGGCAATGACACGGACTATGAACGTCGCACCTGTTAGCTCGCGGCTGTTTCAGCTTACTGCCGGGATGGCCAGCCACTGCATCAAGGAGCAGGCCCTTTGATGCACACATTGGCTGTGTCTCGACTCGAACCGCCGCTCTCTGTGCTGCGTCGCTCGTACTTGAACTGTTTCGTGGAGACTTCATTTATTTCTTTCTCTTCAACCTTTTCTGTTTGTTTCTCTCAGGAAAGCTCTTGTTCGAACATTCCACTCTTTTACTATTGCATAACGCTGTCCTTATCATTGTCAACTCGGCTGAGATCATGGCGTTGAGACCATCCCTTATAACTCGAGGCTTGTCAAGTGCATCAGGTCCCAGTGACACTGGCTCTCCCGCCGAACAACGTGATGATGCTAAGAAGAATATGCTAAAGGCAATGCGACCTTTGCCTACTCAGCATTACTGGAATGTGTACTTCGACAGGTAAGCATTGAATAGCCTGTTAAACACACCTATTTAGCAAGGCGGTGGAGCTATAGAACAGCTGAATAAATCTGACCTTCAATATAGACAACAAAAGGAACAGCAGAAATCTGCCGATGGGACCTACCAAGCTACACTTGAGCAGCTTGGCCCGCAGATCGAGTCAGTACAAGACTTCTGGCGATACAATAATAATACACCAGTTGATCAGATAAAAATGCGAGAGTCGATTTACCTTTTCAAGCAAGGCTTCCAACCAGTGTGGGAAGACCGGAGAAATATAAATGGAGGAAGCTGGACGTTTCGTGTGCCAAAAGCAAATGGGCCAGATTTCTGGACGAGAGTCCAGCTGATGGCTGTGGGGGAAAAGCTTCAAGGCTGTCTTGATACAGGTGAGAAGCAACCTTTTCCCAGTGAATAGACAGGCAAATAGCAACTTGGTAAACTTCAGTGTTAGTTTGGAAGTGGGCTGACATCCGCTCTAGGAGATCAACTCTGCGGAGTTGGACTTTCTGTTCGATTCAATTCTCACCTCATCTCCATTTGGCACAGAGATGCTGCTATGCAGAAGTCCATCGACAATCTTTTAGCAACAGTCCTAGAAGAACTCCCTGCCGAGCTCAAACCAAAGCCAGATAATTACTTCTACAAGAAGCATTCAGACCATGCTGGATTTAAGGCGCCAGCTACCACAACCACCTCGAATCCTGTACCCAAAATTGAAGCGCCAACAGCATGATACCCGGGGAGTTCAATGATAATGTATTCACGAAGAGTGTGGAGGTGACATCTTGCATTTAAAAGAGGGGTTGGAAAAGGTGTTTATATGTCGTATTTTGCATAAATATCTCGGCGTCCTTATTTCAACAATGAGTAAAATATGTCTATCCACCTTGACGATAATATCGTAGATTTTTGCCACCCACATACTCACTATTGATGGTGTCTCGCATTTCCCTAAAGCTCCAAGAACGCCAAAGCTCCCAAAGACAGCCGAACCCCTGATAGCAGAACGCCTCTAGCTCTCGAGTCGTACAGTGCCTTGCCGCAGGCGCTGACATAACAAGTCGATTGTTACCTCCAAACACCCGCACGTCTCATAATTTCCTCAAACTCTACCTTCTCTACTCCTCTTCCCACACCAGCCCCTCCATTCGCTTCAAGAATCATGTCTCTCAACATATCATCATCGACCTCTTCTCTCAGCTGCTTCGCAACACGCTTTAACGTTGCCAGTGTAATCTTTTCTTCTCCGCCACCTTGTGTGAATAGGCTAAATGCTTCGTCTAGCTCTTTCGAGTGCGAGTCTGATGTTCGATCGCGGTTGTGGAACTTGAGAGCGCATATGGCTACGAAGGATTCGTACTCGGCGAAGCCCTCTTCTTCAGGGTCGAGAATAGTTACGAACTCTTCCAGCTCGTCTGATGAAGGAGAAATATCCAAGGCTCTAGAATCTTACCTATTAACTACTGCTCTCGTATAAAAGCAATACTGGCTTGTAGGCCAATGCCCATTTAAAAATCCAACTATTGAGGGGTACAAAGAGGAATCTCATACATCATAGCCCTCCTCACATCCCCAATCGGAATCACCCCTTCCTTCTCCCCCTTCTTCTTATGCGCAAAAAGCGCAAAAGCCTCGCGTATCTCGTTCTCCTCGGCGCTCGTAATATTATGCTCTTTTGCCAGCTTTGACTGTCGCGTTTTCGGGGCTGAGGCTGCAGATGCCTCAGCCGACGTGGGGGCGCGGCGTTTTGGTGGCTGTGATGCGCAATGGTTAGCCTTACAGCTCATAGTAGATATATGAAAGGGAGGCACGGGCGTTTACCATTTTACACGAACTATGAGGGGAGAAGTGCTAGAGGTGGAAGCAATTTAGATGACGATGGCAAGGCTGTAAAGATGTTCGGCCTTGCATGAGGTGGTCCGTGCATGGACGCTAGTGGACATCTTCAAATTTTCTTTTCCTGAATTTTCTGTTCTTTTCAATATCAAGACACGAGCTTTGTGAATGAGGTTTGTCTTCTCAACTCCAGCAATGGTCTTACCCATTATCACCAATGGTTGAATGGCTCAATCAAAAGGTCTGTATGGTTTTAGGTTTTTTTGTTTTGTTTAGAGAGGTGGGTTTGGAGAGAGAAAGGAAACAGCTTCAAAATAAATGCTAGAGCCCGCCGTTGTCTCCTCCCAGAGCGCGCGAGTGTGGACAGTGAAGCAAGATTGAAAACCGGTTGAGATTTTGATTCTTCGAGACCTTCCCATGAGGCCTAGTCATCGTTCTCGTCACGAGTTTGATGGTTGGTACTTATTGGAGACACTTTTTTATTCTATTGAGAGATTAGAGACGACGTTTCTCCCTAAGAGGTCGAAGTAGTTTATGACTGTTGCAGGATTACTTAATGCTCATCAGCGAGGCACTAGGTAGCCGTTGCTACCTCCTTCGATTGACGACAAACGCAATCGCGTTTAATTTAAATCATATAACTATATCATTACTCGTAATTAACACCCGCTTTCTGTGAATACATCTTCCCACCATCTCGCATCACTTCTTATAACATCCATACACATCCTCACTATCCCTCAACCCTTGATATCTCTCTTAGTCTCTCTTCCCTCAGAACAAACACCAAACCTCTCATCCCTCTCTATGACCTTTTTCCCATGGCAGCTGACTCCACTCCATAAAACTCACCATCAACTCAGACTTCTCAAGTAGTAGCGTATCTTTATGATCAACCTGTCAGAAGGGATATGATTTACCCTAAATGCGTACGACTTTCTTCATTTCTTCGGTTTCGGCGAGCTTCCATGGGAGAGAAGGAACAAAAGAATTAGGGACTATGAGCATGCCGCTGTACACCTATTTTCACTATAAACAAGATGCCCACAGCGAAAGAAAGCGAAGGGAAAGAGTGGCGGGTAAAAATTAATAAAAAGGAAAGGAAGAGGACGGGTAACACTTCAAAATCATGCGAATGCCCTATTTTCCTCTCCACCAGAGCACCCCACATAGGCGAGGTGTCATTATGTTATCTGCACCTATCGAGCGCGCTGGATGCGTAGGCATATCGTAGATAAGGCGCCTTCAAATTTGGCTTATTATAACAGAATATACTCTTTTCCACTTCACTGTATTTCTACAATTGCCAACGGTTAGTGTAAGTGGATAGCGTATCCTATGAAAAAGGGGTCATCTATCAGCACTTGAATGAGTACAATAATGATTCATTTCCACAGATCTTGGAGGATTAGAAGCATAAAGGTGGGTAGCTTTTAGAAGGGCACATATTGCTTTAAAGGTGAGTGACGCTCTGGCTCCGAGGACATTGTCTTTGGTCGTGGTGGATCCGCCTATGGCACCGTGAGTAGTTTCAGAGATATTGTTGAAGTTGTAGCATAATCAAACAGTAATGTTAACTTGAGGGTTTGAAGACGATTCTATAGGCTTTGAGCAGGAAAAGTTAATGTTGATGCAATGGGAGCTGAAGCTATGGTTAGAGAACAGAATCCTCTAATATTTCCATGGTTAAAAAAACAAGATTTTTTGTTTTCCTTATTTACATACGTCCACATTCCTATCGCTTATAGTTTTGGCTCAGAGGGTTCTCTGTGGGTGAAAATTAGCAAATGTCACATACGGTTGAAACATGATATCTTTACTTACTCACTTAAAATTGTTTTTCATTTCTCGAAGTTTGGTCATCACATCTACCGGATCTGTCTTGCCAGTAGCCCTTTGAATCTCAGGATCCTGTACAAAGTTAACGATGAGCTCTTTATTGGGTTAGGATAGTACACTTACGTCTACTCTCATAAATACGTTGTGTTTCTAGAGGATGTTTATTAGCAGTATTTCTTGAGCAAGGAAATTGAAACCTTACCTTCTCATCACCAATTGTGAACATGCCCTGGGTCTGCTTGTTGTTTTCTGCAAATAAAGATAATGCTTTAACAGGCTCACTTTGCGAAACAGACATGGCAAATTTAACATTGGCTTTTGTGTACTCATGCCCAGGCTACTAAACGTCAGTGGTTGATCTTAGGTTTTTAATAAAGGTATTCTTACATAGACCTTTGTGTCGTCGGGAAGAGCGGCTAGTGTCTTGTTAAGAGCGACATTCATCTCCTCTGCCGAGCCTTCAAAAAATCTTCCACAGCCTAGTAATAAAAGTGTTAGTAAAGGGCTAGTGAGGTAAACTGAGTCGAGTATTTGACATGCCTCCATGAAAGAGAGTGTCTCCTGTAAATACAACTCTACCAGTGCTATCCTCCATCAACCAGCAAATACTGTCTTGTGTATGGCATGGTGTATATAAAGCTTTGACTGCAATATCACCAATCTTGAAACCTTCCCCATTCTTCGGTGTCTGTGTTACACCTTCACAATCTTTACCACCGATTATTGGCTTGCCTTTGAATTCGGAGTGCTCGAGCTATTGGCAACGATGTTAGCAATTTCAGATATCTACAGAGAAAATAGAGTAATTTGGTCACAAGTTTCTTGTTTCCACCAGCATGATCCCAATGACTACTCAATGTCAACACATATTGACATCCTAGCGAGTTCGGGGACTAACTGATGAGTGTTGATAATAGCTGTCAAGTTTATTTTTCCCGAGCTTACTTGCTCTTTCAATACCGGTGCAACTCTGAAATTTAAATCAGCCCATCTATTCCTTTTTCCTATAACTGTCTTCTACGCACTCTTCGGGGTTCGCGGGGTCGATAACAACAGCATCATTCGATTTGTCATCAACAACTAAGTAGGCATAGTTGTCACTGGAGCCAGTCCCTTCGGAAATGTCAGTGAAGGAACAGCTAAATATTGGAATAGGAAATTTTGGTGGCACATACACATGGGAATCGATTGGATGTGCATCGCGCGTGCGGATCGGAACAAAGCAAGCTATAATGATGTCAATTTCATGATCAGGTAGTTGAAGCTCAAGGACTATTGCATACAGTAGTTGTGACAGTACGCAGAGCTTGTGGTGTAGCAGATCTAGTAAAAATGGGGAGTATCATAGAGGAAGAACAGAATGAATTTGTGGATGAGTTGATAGAGAACCTTTGGAAATTGGGAGGAGAGGGGAGCTGGAAGGTGGGTAAGCCGAAGCTTATCTTATCACCATGTGATCTGTAGTACTCAACATATTTTGCAGCTAATTGATTGGCTTGCAGACGCCAAAAATTGAAACTCACATCCACCTCGACATCAAAGAATCCTACCGTCCTTTAGGCTTTCCGGGTTAAATCTACCCTAGGCGGAGCATTTGCACATATCAAATTTATCCTCATCAAAAGCAGAGACTGTGAAGGGAGTATATCCAGAAGATGAAAACGCTGCTTAAATGGGCAGGATAGTCTCGATGAGAGTGCTACATTATTCGGTATGACTGAGGCCGACTTACAAAGGTTAAAATATTTGACTCGTGGCAATTGTATATCCTCTCATGCCGTAATCATGCAAATGCTATGCGAAAGAAATAGTTCGGGGAAAGTAGCAAAGTAGATCTACACTAAAAATCTAGAGCTCAAAACCTCAAAGCCAAATTAATCCAGCTATGCCGGCTATAATTCCGATCAAGCCATCATACCAAAGCAATATATGGAATATGAGAACCCAAATCTTAGGGATTTTCTGGTCTAAGAGCTTTTTGGGAGTCATAAACACGTAACGCTCACTCCAATATGCGAGGTAATCAGAAGTCCAGTATCCATCACTACTTGGAATTAACCATGCATCCCAGTTTACGTCGTCAAGTATCTTGGGTAGGTTCATAACTCGCCGGTTCCAGTATGGTGTCAGTGATCCTGTACTCCCAAAGGGCTCATATTCCATCACCCATCGCCGCCATTTCTCAATGCTTTGTGCAGCCTTTTGCTCAGAGATTTCGAACCATTCGGCGTGGGCGTGGGAATTTATGTTGCATTTAACATTGACACAATTAAATTGTCTTCTTTCGTTGTGTAACTCATATCTGATAAGTGATTCTACTCGATCAAAGTAGCTATATGCATTCCTGTAGCCCTCCTTGGATTCTTGCAAGGGAAAGATTTTGTACCAGTCTTTCTTCCGCTTCCCTGGCTCATCCTTAGCTTTCCCTATTTTCACGCGTCCAGACGCATGCTTGGGAGATATGAATATATACACCCATCCGAGGACAGGCCTTTCGTTATTCAATATCTTTTTCTGGTTGAATTTCTGGCTAAGGTATTTGTAGATTGTGGCATTGATTTCCCTTCGGGTTTTTTCTTTCTTATATCTCGTAAAAACGGGTGTGAATTCAGAACTCTCAGTGCCATCAGGACTGGACGTGGAACCGCATTTTGGCGGTGGGGAATGCTCTTCTGATTCGATATGTATCGAAGGTTCATCTTCAGTATCGGTGCCCACCGGCTGCGAGAAAGACGATTCTGACCCGGTACTTATTGAAGATCCATCTTCAGTCCGGTTCCCTCTTGGCTGAGATAGAGTCTTTTCACACCTCTCAACCGAAGACCTTGGTGAGCGACGTTGTACTTGGGAGTGTTGTGGACTAGGTGCGTCTTTACCATCGTTTACTAGACTGGTCTGGGCTGATCGTGTTCGAGGTAACATCTCTTCCGTCGGTTCATTTATTCCGCGAATAGGTAGAGAGGATCCGAATTGTGGGCTTTTGATTTTTCCTGCTGCTTTTGTACTTGCATTCTTCATTCGCAACCCTCGTTTCTCTAATGGACTATCTGGATCACAATAGTCGTCTTGTATGCTCTCATCTCTTTGTTTCTTACTCCAAGGTTCCTTTCCTCTGGATGTAAACCCCCTCTTCCTGGCCCGTAAGCTAGCGCGTGAATGTGCATCATAAGAGATTGATTCCTCGGGTTCCTCTGGCGGTGATAACGGTGACGGTTGTTCCTTAGGATCTTCATCTTCATCGAAAGGGCTAGTTAAATCGGTAGAGGCATTGGTTGAGGCCGAAGAGGTGGTAGATGCAGACTGAAGGGTTGGACGATAAGGGGTTTTGATCGATTTGATTGTTGACCGTGAAGGCGGATCGTCGCTCGTCAGATCAATAGATACTACGGAGCGAGAGCCTGCACGCGGGAGGGGTTTGTTTGAAACGATTTGAGACGACCAAAATGAAGCGTTGCTCTCTGAGTCACTGATATAAAAGGGGTCCTGGGTGGCCGGAATGTTTTTGCTGCTCGATCTTTGACTGGACATCTTCCAGATTTTCCTCTGGAGCGGAGATATAAAATCGTTGTATTGGTGAATGATCAGTGGATTGGCACGCCATTCTCTAAAATGAGGAGACTATATCTCCTCTTGCCCGGAACACCCTGTTCCTTAAGAATACTGCGCCTTCTGTGACCGTCGGTTGCGCTATCTGTGATCATTGGAGGTCTTGAGAGCGCATATTCTAAACTCGCTAATGTTGGTGGCGGTCCATCCGACGGTAACATGCCTCAAGCATTGGTTCTTGCCCTGGCAAGTTGCACCGCAACTTCTAACGTTTTAATACTTGTGGCGGAGTGCATAGGGTGGGACCTAAAATGAGTTCATCGTGTTTCTCAAGGCCCCGTCGTGATTGCGAGGTTGGGAAAGTTGTTAGTCATTGTCTACGGCAACTTCGAACAAGGAATAAATGAGAACTGAGAACAAACATGCTGGACCTAAGCCTCGAAGCGACTGTTATATCCCCATTCTCTTCTGCTTTTGTGTCATTGATCATGATGCAGCAAACAAGAATCTGTGAATCGAAGAAAGCCTAACGCTTCGGCGATGATATGAGACATCTTCACCCGACGAACTTCGCAATCCAAAAGAGAACACTCCATTTTCGCTGTGATGAGCCTTCTAAAATGATTAGAAAATGCTGATAAAATATACTCCATGTTGAGATACTGGCATAGTGTTTTCTGAATGAACTAGTGGGGAACGAAAAGACCTTTCCCCTGACGAGGAGGTGAAATCTCTGGACAGGACCTAGCTTGCGGAAAGATGTAATACTGTCTCAACCTCATCTAGCCTACGACAAAAAGAAGGAACTCCTTACAGAGGTGTGGTGATTTTGCTCATAGATCCTGTAGATCAAAAACTCAAGTTTTAGAGGGTGAAAGAACTTTCGTTGCCGTCAGAATGAAGTCAGCTTGAACCCCGCTGAGTTAGCAACAGACAAATATTGTTTCGAGCCATGTCCAGCAGCTTCTTGTCTCCCAGAATTCTTTAACACAGTGCTAAAAGGTGGGATCGACCATGCCAAGCCCACAATTCGCCCAACCCATATAGGAGAGATCACTTGATCTTCAAATCCCCAATATAGATCTATCTAAAGCAGAGGACCGAAAACGAGCTCCAAGGTCTTTATCTATAGTTTTCAAACAGCCAAATTCCCTAAACATCTCAGCCACCATCGTTAGTCCACGGATGGAGTAATCATGATGGGGTGGAGAAAGCAACTAAGATGGGAAGCCTACCGTTTCCAAGGGTGGAGATTAGGTTGTGGATTTCTGCCGTTGCCTTGGAGCCGGAATGTATTTGCCAGGATGTAAATGAGGCATTTTTGGGTGGAATTAAAGGTCTGCCTTGGCTATATTTCTGTTCTTCGATCCCCTAGGTTCATCCTTGAGGAAGTTCTTCCAGAAGTATTGAAGAAGGCTTTCGAGGAGGGATTTGCTTGCGATTTGTTCCGCCGTCACAGAAGAATTTCGAAATGCCATGAACCTCGGTATGTTTAGCAGAAGATGCAGGAACAAGCTGAGAGCGAAAAGAATAGGAAAAAGTTGCGAAAGAGTGAGGAATTCGACACGTGATGAGGCATCAGCACAGCTCATACAACCCTCGAGAACGTCACGAAACTCAGCAAAGAACAATAACATGAATACAAAGATCATTCCAAATGCGTCATACCTTGAAGGTATACTTCACTCTAACGGAAACCGTGCTCTGAAACAACTTATCTATTCGACTATGATTAGCTACATTCAAGGACTTATCAGCGATTTTCAACCCACCACGAAACCCAACACTATCAATTATTTTGTTTAAAGTCAATATTCTGCGATAGAGATTGCGGGACAGAAAAGCATTTACTCTTCCGACAAAACCAGATTGAGCACAAGGCCACAAAATGTGGAAACACTCTTGTGCCATTCTTTGATGCCAGATGGTATGTTGAAAGGAGCCTAACAGTGACACCATAACTGTAAACTTTTCAAGAAAGTTACTTTGGTTGTTCGGTATGGACATCGCATTGGAGATCAGGGACATATTTCATTGCTCCACATACGGGCTCACTCGTCCCATCATTATGGTTGCTAAGGCCGTTGACATCCGTGCTGTCAAAAGTTGCAACCGATGTCTCAGTCTCATTTCGAGGAATATCGCAGTCACCCGTGCGACCGTGCCGGATTTTATCAGGGTAAACCGAGATTTGCTTCCAAGTGGAAGGCAAGTGCCGGTTCACCTCTTCCGGTTTCCGAGGAAGCGATGGTGTTGAGTACAAGTACTGGAGATGAGCAACGGTAGTCCTTGCATCTCTCAATTGTCTAGCAGGCAAGTTGCCTCACTGACTTGTCCCAAGCACCATGCTTTCCAGTTGACTCTCACCAATATTCGACTGTGGTATTTGTGGCGTCAGCCGTTATGCCAAAATACTTCCAAGTGGTCCTCTCTGCCCTTGGATTGCAATTTCTTATCGAAAGCTTATTCTTGACATTCAGCTCACATGAAAACGAGATACACAAGTGCATATTGAAAGGTGCGTGCGGGAGGGGCTTGTGCTTGAGCTTAAGCTTGTTTGTATCAAAGTCAATTACCAGATAAATCTCCTTCCAGGCAATTTCATGATCTTTCAGCACCCAGATATGCCTGGGCTCCCTGGTGACACAGCTTTCCTCCTATCATTCCCAGCGCCCGCTCCTGTGGTACCCCATGTTTTAACAATCCCGAATGAATTGGGGGAACGGACGTCCACGTGTAACTTGACTAGGATGTGGGTCAAACATCACTTACTCTAGGCAATATAAGGCATGCGCCTCATCAAACACAACGACGTCGTCGACGGAGGACAAATGATGCCGCAAATAGACATTCTCGTTCGTCAGCAATAGTGGAAAAGCACGGCCTTGCCTAGGACAGGACTCTATGATTACATCCGTATTCAGCATCTCCTTCCTGATATAGGCTGAGAATTCCAGGTTTCTTCATGCCGAGGATCAGAAGAATGAGGAAGAGTGTGGTTACTCAACTGTACTCTCGAGGCACATCTCTCGGCACTTCTCCCCGAATCCTCTAATATTGTGCTCTTTTAGTAGCCCGAGCTCACGGCTTTGGGATCCTGCACGAGCTTCGTCTATCGTTTCCTACAAGAGCCACCTCATGCTTGCATAGCAATGGCAATCAACTGTTATCAGCCCATTTTACCCCACCATAGACCCCCCGTTGGGCCCAATTCAAAGATGATTGCAGTGCCTCGTATGGAGCATTCCAACATTGCTGACTCATCTGTCTATCTAATCATCTAACGGCTGAGTATGCAGACCCAAGCCTGGAAGGGTCTCCCTGTCACGGTTTCGATTCGGACGAACTCTGTTTGCTGCTCCTCACCTCAGAGTTGACAAATTTAGCGTCGGTTTGCTTCAGTCTGAAAAAAATCCAGTGCGCAACTCAATGCAACCTCATGGCGCAAGCAAAGAGAGACCTCCTCTCATGCAAATGCATCCCCGAATCACTCTGCACCATGCGCATCATCTGATACAGAAATGCCAACCTCAACGTAATTTTGTCGACAGGCATAGAACGCTATGATCGAAGAGTGATCCTTCGTTTGCAAACGGAGAACATCCCTTCCCTTGTCGCCCACGCATTTGCCCAATTTCTGAACTATTTTGGCAGGGCTCCGTCAATGAAGCCTGGTCAACTTTGCTCGCTCTTCCCCTGTCCTCCCTCCAAATTGACGATCAGCAGCATCATTTTTAAATGAGATTTGACCGCTCCTTTAAGCAGGCGAACTCTCCAGTCATATAAGACCAGGACTCGGAGCCAACTTCCATTGACCTCAGGCTCACCAAATCATTCTACCATTACTTACCCCGTTGAAAATTTATCACATTCTCTTTCCCTCGAACTTCAACATGTCACCAAGTAGAATGGATGAGGATAGGGATTATGATACTCCTGAGCCAAAGGTATCATATGATATCAATGTCCCATACATGCCACCAACTGGAGAATATGAACGGCGGATCAAGGACAGAACCGAATTTCCGGAATACTTGCCCGTGTGGGAGAAGGATACTTGCTTTGAGCCGGTCCAAGGATTTGAGTACCAAGACCCAGCACTTCGAGCCGATAAAAGAAAACCCCATCTGTTCACACCTGGCGTAAAAGCACAAGCTATCACGCCCAAGATGGGCACGGTCCTGACTGGCGTGAAGCTGGAGGACCTTTGCCAAGCGGGCAAGGACGAATTAGCTTTGTTGATATCAGAGCGGAAAGTGGTTGTCTTTCGAGAGCAATTCAACTTTCTCAGCAAAGGTCCCGCTTATCAAGTCAACTTCATGGAGCATTTTGGAAAACTCAGCCGACAACCAGTGACGGGAGCGGTCAAGGGCTTCCCACAATTTCACATCATTCACCGAGATGGCAACCAAGAAGAGATTGCAAACTTCTTCAGGCACAAGACGACCAGTACAATCTGGCATCACGATGTCTCGTATGAGAAACAACCTCCAGGATACATTATGCTTGGTATATTGGCCTGCCCCGATGTTGGTGGCGATACCGTTATTGCAGATATGTCTGAAGCATACAATCGCCTCTCACCAGCGTTCCAAGGCATGATTAACCAGATGTCAGCTGTCCACACCTCGGAGAATTTGATTGCTCACGCTAGAGCCAATAAAGGACTCGTTCGCAGCAGGGTAGTTGATTCAACACATCCCGTTGTCCGGGTCCACCCCGTCACGGGAGAGCGGGCTCTCTTTACCAATATGGAATGGCCCAAAGAGTATCTTGGTCTCAAGAAAGAAGAATCGGATGTAGTTGTGAAGTTTTTGATGGATCATGTTCGAATGGGGCACGACTTCCAGGCCAGAGTGCACTGGGAGAAGCACTCGGTAGTTATGTTTGATGGAAGAACCACACTTCGTAAGTTCTAGAGGACACCCTTGCTTCTACCCAATTCTAACGTCCCCAGATACTGCCACGGTCGACTATGACAACGCCGAACAGGCAAGACACCTTTTCCGTCTTGCTGCCATGACAGAAGTTCCCCTGTCGGTCGCTGATGTGGAACGTGGTACACTCCCACTATCCCCGGTATCTCCAATGTCGGAAATATCCCACTGAGGAACTGAAGAGCACCAATTTCTATTCATGTCTATACAACACTTTTATACCCGGCTTTTCTGGCGTTTATAATAATTGGCTTTTGGGAGGATAAAATTTTTGGGTGGATAGCGTTGAATTTTGGGTCCTTTACACACTTTGAGACGGGTGCATAGGTGGGATTTTGGATATATCAACCAGCCGTCATTCACATATAGCTGCAACTTCCTCCAAATGTGACCTAAGCGCGACTTTGATTTCCATCCAGTGACATTCGCTTCTCCACAAGGTCACACAGTCACACATGTGACAACGAATCAGCCAGGCACTCTCGTGTGCTTTGAGATGGGGGTGGATGAGTTGTCAAAACAGGGTTGAAAATCCCGAAAATGGATATATGCGCCATTTCACCGACCCCGGCGCCGCTTCCGTGCAGAAGGTCAGCACAAAGATATGCATACATAGGCCAGGTCTGACAGTCAATCACGGCTTTTATAGGCAAGTGAGTTGTTTCGTTAATGGAACATCGTACGTGCTCAACCAGTCGATCAAGATGTATTTTACGCGGTGATCGCCGATGGGGGTCCAAGTGGATCCGGAGTTTTGTTCGCAATATATAGAAGTAATTGACGTAAGACTGTAAAAATTAATGTACTTGGGTTCGACGCCATGCAACGTGTTACAATGTGAGTAGAAGTTTTGGCAGCGAGAAGACAGTTGCTCTAACTTTGCTCTCGGCTGATAGCCTTCCCTTCAAATTCCAGCTCCCAACATGTCATTTACAGAGCAAAAAGTATATCCTCTAGAACACCTGAGAGGCTAAGCCCTACACTATCACTATTCTCTCCACCCTCAAGTCCTTCCCTAGAAATATGGTCCCCTCTATAGGCGTCTCATAGTAAGCCTCAATCCCTACAAACCCCACACTCTCATACATCTTTCTCGCCGCCTCCATACTCGGCAAAGTATCCAATCTCATCTCATCAAACCCTAACCTCGCCGCGTCCTTGATGATTTGCTTCACAAGAGCTTTTCCTACGCCCATTCCCCTGGCTGCTGGGCTGCAATAAAGCCTCTTCATTTCACATATTCTCTTCTTCTCTTCTATTATCTTGGAAGAAGTTGATCCGTTATGGACTGCTACTGAGGGCAAGGGTCGGAGAGCGACGCAGCCGATTGATTCTTGAGACGCATCTTGAATGGCAAGGAGAATAACGGGATACTTTCCAGGCAGATCAGCGAGCTCAGAGATGAAGTTTTGGAAGGAGAGGTCAATTCCCAGTGCTTCCGCATATGAGTTGAAGAGGGTAGTTACTGCTGTAAGATCTCCAGGAAAGGAGGCATATTTTATGCGGAACGGAAGTTCGTTTATCATTTCCATTGGTTTTGGTCCTTAATGTCTGAATTTGTACTGTACTCGATAGATTTCTAATAAGTTTCAACGTTGGTGAGTGGGGGTAGGACAAGCGAGTATATATAGGTCGATTTGGGAGAATTACAAATCTTTTCAACACACGAACTTCCAGTCAAGTCAACAATACCTACAATAAAGTTCGAAACCAGGAATATGTTTTCAAGATTTTGCACATCTCGGAAACCTCCACTGCGCAACAAGGTACATTAAGATATCAATCACGTGTATCGATATCACGTGAACAAAGCTTATCTCGTAGGTCTCAGATTCGCAAGAGCTGGTTTCCTTTTCTCAACAACATCATTAAAATCTATATTCTCGATTTGCTCTCAAGCCAAACACAAGCCTCAAACCCTTGGTTCATTATTCACTATGTTCATTCCATCTATATAAAAGTGGATTGGGTTTTTGAGCATCAAGAAAGTGACGCCGCCTCAGTCATCTCTTCCACCCTCTAGAAGCTCGACCTTTATCCACAGGCTCCCACGAAATGTCCCGTATCCTCAAACTTCTCTCCGCAACCCCAATCGCAAACACCGGCTCCGTAGCCCGTGACCACCTCGCCAACGAACGCACCTTTCTTTCGTGGACACGTACCGGCCTCGGCTTCGTCGCCTTAGGAGTCGCTCTTGCCAAACTAGATGCGTTAGAGGCACTTTCTCCTGCTCTCAAACATGATCACGGTGATTTGAAGATCCCCTCGGCGGCCCTTGTGGGAAGTGGGACGGGATGCTTGAGTTATGGGACGTTAAGGTATTTTGCGAGCTTGAGATTGTTGAGGAGGGGATTATTTAGACCAAATATTGCGGGAATTGGGTTGGTTGCTGTTACGAGTGCGGCGGTTGCCGGCGGAGGGATTGTAATGGTTATTAAACAGGAGAGTAAGAAAGCGTGAGGGTTCAATTCTTAGGAACCATTCTCCTTCATGCAAAACCTCGAGGGGTTATGGGTGAAGCTTAGATTAGGGGAGACCTACCGCTTTAATCTTGAAGACAGTGGGGATAAAGAATCCAATTGTATGTGAGCACGTAAGCATTCCGGTTTCATCTAAGCTCTTGTTGATTGACAAAAGTAGGTAAACAAAAAACACATTTTGAGACTCTATTGAAGCTAGTTTATAAGCGGCTTAAGCTATCACATCCCCGTGAAAACTGGCGATTACATCTTTCTCTGAGGATACACGCACGAGAGGCACATGGCGGCTCGGGCCGTTCCAGAAGCAGGATCGTACTTATGTGGTACATAAGCATTGCATCGAACAAGTGTTGAGAGTGCATAGAAGGTAACATACACTAAATAGTACCTTTCCTAAAAGTCTAAAGTTCTCCAATAGATGCCAAGAATACTTTGAAAAGCTTCCCTAATAGGCTAGAAAGCTCAACACGACTCGTTCTCTGAATCATTATCCCTACTCCACATGCATATGCATCGAAGCGGAGAGCATCCTCACCGCCTGACCTATAAAGTCTTTCCCCGGATCCCCCTCGAGTTGCTCAACATGTGCAGGCGCATATCGTGCCCAATTCCATCATATTCCATTCCATTGCATAAAGTCACAACCTCATCGGACAGCATGGCAAAGGAAATACCGATGCTAAAATTGAACAATGGCGTGGAAATGCCTGCACTAGGATTTGGTACATTTACCGACGAAAACGTACCAGGGGAGATAAAAGCAGCTGTACTTACAGCCTTAGATGCGGGATATAGACACCTAGATTGTGCTTGGTAGTAAGTACCCTTTCCACTTCTCTTTCCATGTTGCCTATCCCCACCTCAATTATTCCCTTTCCACTCTTACTCATACTGTACTCGCCAGCTATCAAAATGAATCTGAAGTCGGCTCAGCTCTCAAGACATGGCTTTCCCAAAATCCCTCCGTTTTAAGAAAAGATCTCTTCATTACCACAAAAGTATGGCCGCACCTCATGGAGCCAGAAGACGTAGAGTGGAGCTTGAATAATTCACTTGGGAATCTGGGGCTTGAATATGTTGATGCGTTTTTGATCCATTGGCCATTTGCTGTTGAGCGGACCGAGGACAGGAAAGTGAAGCTTGGGGATGATGGGAAGGTACCCTCTCCGTTTCCAAGTACTAACTCGTGTCTCAAAAAGTGCTGATGAGGGTTAGTATATTCTCAAGAATCCCTTGACAGCAAACCTCGAGCCAACATGGCGGGCAATGGAGAAACTCTACACCGTAGGCAAAACCCGCACACTAGGCGCCTCCAACTTCACCACGCACCACCTAACCTCCCTTCTCTCATACGCTTCGGTTCCACCCTCAATAAACCAAATCGAAATTCACCCCTACTTCCCCAATACCGCCCTCCTCGATTTCTGCTTTTCTCACTCCATCCTCCCAGTAGCCTACTCACCTCTCGGCTCACAGAATCAACTGAAATCTCAATCCCAAGGTATCCAGCCGTTGACGAAGGATGAAATATTACTGGGGCTGGCTGAGAAGAAAGGGGTAAGTTTGGCGCAGGTGTGTATTAGCTGGGGGTTGAAGAGGGGATATGCGGTTGTGCCTACTAGTCGGAAGGAGGCGCGGATTAGGGAGAACTTTCGGTTGGCGGAGTTGAGTGAGAATGAAATGAGATTGGTGGAGAGTGTGAAGGAGGGGAGGGAGAGGAGGTTTGTTAATCCGGTGGGGATGTTTGGGTTTGATAATTGGGCCGGAGAAAAATAATTATGTAGCAATGTGGTAGGAGGGGTGAGAATTAACGCGGTCTGAAGCATTGGTGGGCATGCGGTCGAAGTATAGGCACTGCGGTGGCTGGAAATATGTTAGGAGAGCTGAGTAAATAATGCATGTATGAATGTCTCAAAAAAAAAAAATGGTAGAGTCTAGGAAGGACCTCTAATCACATATATTTACTAGAATTTGAATAGGACAGTGATACAGGTTTTAGATATTCTGCAGGATTGCAATGGAATCTTGATTCATATGTCGTAATTTCTAAATTCGTAATTTTGGGGCAAATTACTATGCTACAATAACTCGCTCAATGAATGCATATCCCATAACCCTATTCGTAATACAATGCCCATTTTATGCACCATATCGCGCTCTATTTAACTCAAATCAAATCCAGCCCCCGCATTAACAGCATAAAGAAGTTTTTGCTTCAGTAAGGCTTTCGACGAGTATCTCGGTAGCTTCAACAGATTTACGCAGGTGCTTGTACTAGGCAATCGCTCTTCGTCACTACCAGCATCACGAATGCTGAATCGTGGGTTGAGTTGCGAAAAGCCTAGTAGTGGCGCCCGTGGTGTCGAAGTGACATACTTCAGGACTTTTCGACGGTCAGAATCATCCATCTCCTTCATGGTTTGCCAAAACATCTGAATGGTCTCATGCTCAAGCCCATCATCACCAATCTGGTAGACACCGCCGTATAAAGTGTTACTTCTCAGATCGCCCACATCAATTTCGGACGAGTCTCCTCCAACGAGAGTCTGTAACTCTGACTGGTTGAACATGGATAACCAAGAGGATTTGATGATCTCACCCAGACCTCTTAGGAAGGCTTGGGTTTGCAGATATGGTTGAACCTGTAGTCGATGTCTGGCGACATAGGAAACGTAAAGAGGCCTGTTCTCATTTGTGACAGAAATATTGGCACCATTTGGCATGAGTTCCCTGGTGATGGTCTCGGTCGGCTCCCCAGGTAGTGAGACCGTATCCGTAACGGTGAAATCAAGTGAAAAGTCTTCCACATTGCCAGGGTAATTTTTGAGCTTTAAGAGACCTTGGTATAAGCTTTCATCCATATCGCGAAGATCGTTAATATTGGCGCGATAACCTGATTCCGAGCCAGCTGCCCCTGAAGCTGCCCATTTGAGGAGGAAGAAACCTGCAAAGCCGATATCAATTAAAATGCCTTCGTATAGACATTTCCCGACAACACGACCTAGAAATTCGTAACGTCTGAGCACTTCCTTAACGTTTTCTTTCCATTCCGCTGACGACTCTTTTAGACCAATCTTCCGCATCCATTCTCGTCGTTCATCTATCGCAGATGGATTCGGATATAACAAATTCTGGTCGTTGGCTACAAACCAATTTGGGCCATCCTCTGCGCGAAATGCCTCATTCGTAACACTTGTAAGAAACTCTTTGGTCACTCCACCACCATCAATTCCAGCTTCCACAGTATCGAATTGATCAACAAATGTAATCTGGATCGGCTCCTTCAATCCTTCCCCAAGAGTATAGAATTGTTCATAGGCATCTTCAAATACTTGATCTCTCCGAATTTTAGCATGATGCCGTCCTAGAAGCTCCTGACCTAGTGCTCTATTATGTGTTGGTGTCATGTGAGCTTGTTGCATGACAGACATTCGCCATATATCTGGATCTACATTCCCGCTCCGTCGGCGGAATTGGTCTAGGTATACAAACTCTCTGAAAATTTGTACGCGAGTCTCAAATGGGATAACGAATGGCATGTTCTGTAACACTTCGAGCCTGGGCCCAATGGTAGCCAGTTCCTTCTTTCTCTGGGCTTTCATTTGTTGTTTCCTCAAAGCCTCAATCTGAGCAGCGCGTCGTGGTCGAGCCATACCAACAAGATTTAACTCATTCCTGCTGTGGAAGGGCTCGTCATCATCTTCAATTTCCTCTTCATCACCCTCCTCTTGAACTTCATTCCGTCGTTCCTCTTCCTGTACAACTTTTGGAATAAACCCTTCCATATCGAAGCGTGATACCATAAGCCAGTGGCCTTTTGGCAGGAACCGTCGTCTCGAATCTCGCTCATATAGCATACGCATAACACCCGTGACGATTGTTCTCACATAGTTGAATGTCATCCCAGCAATACCAGCAAATGGTCTGTGAGTGAGACGTTTCGTGGCTTCTTCTGGTTCTTGAGATTGGAACCTTGATGTTGGGGTGGTGCCAAAGTATGTGCCTAGGCCACCCTCGATTGTTTGCTGGCCATCATCGGACAGCTCTCCGGCATTGTAGTACGTTGTGAAAGCCAAATTCTTCAAGAAGATTGTAAGTGGTTTGACGTCTTCAAGTGAAAGAGCACTGGCACGGATGCGAGAGATAGGCCCTTCTGATTCACCAAACCCGGACTGACCCCCTTGAAGAAACTCTTCGTCATCAGTGAACCTCAGAACGAATGTATAAAGCTCGAGGAATAGCAGTATTGTTCGCCACTCGCGATCGCGGCCTGGCTCGGCTGATTGGGATTGCGTCTGTGGACGTAAAAGTGTTAAGGCAGCTTTAGAATCCGCTTTGATGGCAGAGAAAATGCTAGTTTTGCGCATGGCTTGCCAAAAGAACTTGAGAGCAGGAATTTCACCAGTGGAAGTGGTCATGGACCCCAGATACAACCACATTCTGATTTCATCACCGCGCCTTGGGAATATTCTCAGCAGTGTAAGAGCATAGCTTGCAAGCAAACTGGCATCCTCTTCTCCAGCCACGGAAGCCTTCGCATAATCAATATTAAACTTAGCCAACAAGCCCGAAATACTGGCTTGATTCACCAGCGACAGGAGCTCGGCCTTCACGAATGGTGGTAAGGGTGGGACAACAGAAACCTCAGGATCATCGCTGTCTGCAGACTCCTGCAAAACCTCAGGATCTGCAACATCAATGCGCCCTACTATTTGACTCGAAGAGCCTGATAACTGGATAGAAAGAGCCCTGAGGTACTCGGGTTCTTGACTGTCACGCTGCTGGAGTCGATAAAGTGATATAAAGTGGGATAACAGCCAGAGCTTGCCCTCGTGCTGAATCTCAGCAACATCACTTGAAGAGAACTCTTGGACTAGTACCGCTGATAACAAGGTAACGTCTACTGCAGCGGCTAGCTTGTTCAATGGCCCTAATATAGCGGATAGATTAGGTGTGGTGAGAAAGCAAAATGCAAAAGCCGCATATGCGGGGAGGGCTCGTTCCCCTAAAATATATTAGCAACGACTGGACGTAGTAAAGCTATAATATCACGTACCATCTTTACCACCAACGTCATATCCTGTCAAGGGAATTCTAATAGCAGCCAATATCAAATCCCTACCTACGCTATTCACTGAACTTTCAGAGCATAATCGGGAGAGAAATGTATAGTATTTTCGACTTATGCGTGGGAATAATTCAGGACTCCGGGAGATGATGGAGATAAGGAGCTGTAGGGAAGCAGTCGGACAGTGAGGAAGCAAACTACAAGGCATATTAGTACGTTCCTTTAATAGGCATCTGATTGACTTGGCTTGGAAACATTCATGGAAAGACATACGTTTGTAGGGCTTCCAAAGTGACGTCTGCTAGCCGCAGGAGCTGACACTGTGCTCCTGGAAGAGCTAGAACCCGCGTGAAGCCACTGTGAGAAATACGTTGGCTTAGATCAACTAGCCTTTTAAGATCATCCTGTCTTCGGGGACTGAAAAATGCTGTAATCAGCTGTATTTGCTCGACGAAAGTTGAATCGGTATTTGCAGAGCTATCTCGTTGGCATGTCTCATCCCATACCTGCCGCCGTGAATCTGCCAACTCCTTCCGGACCCTATGTCCTCTCCATGTCCGTTGTATCCGTTTGCTGGCATTGAGTCGTTCTCGTTCTTGTTGTCGCTGCTGTCTTTCTTGTTGAGCATGAGCAATGGTCTTCTGGGCTCCAGATGCAGAGGGTGTCCAACTGCTCGCAGCAAAAGGATTTAAATTCTGCCCAGAAAGATTGACTTGACGTGGTCGTCTCGAACTGCCACTGAACGACTGGAACATCTTGACTTTGTTGGTTTGCCTCTTCACCAGTATGGAGATCGTTCGCTTTCGCTCGGTGTGACTTAACCTTATGCTCCAACAGACATTCCGTTCCAGGAGTTAGGAGAAAAGCAGGAACCCGGTAGAAGCAAATACCAACAAATGGAAGGCCGAACCTGCAAAACCAGAAAAGACTGTAGAGCGTACGTGAGTGTGTAGTTCGTAATTTTGTTCGATGTGATTCCGTGGCGTGCAGCCTGGTGAGGGTCCGCTTGATTACCACATGCTAGAGCCAGCCTTCTCCAGTCCCGCTGTCAATGCCTGACTTGTAAGGCCCCATGGCATTCACGGAGCCTTGCGCTAGATACGATTTTGTACTAGCGCACCGTAATTTTGGCTTTGTCGCGCCTTCATTTTTTGAATTTCTTTCGACAACGAAATACCCAAACACAATCTGAACTGCGGACCAAGTACGATTTGTCGTGCTTTTTTCGTTCTTCTTCGCCTCTTCCTTTCAGAAAATCTCCAAAAGAGACACAAAAAAACTTGAAAAACCCATAAAAAAAACACCACATTCGCGATCGATCTCTCGACCGCTACCTCACCTCTCCCCCCCCGAAAACTCCTTCACTTGTGCCTTTGTGCCACGACAGTGCTACGACCTTCGCACACCCCTCATATTCGGTTTTGTACAGTTTCTTTCAAAGAACATACAAACTGAACCCTTTTCGCCGGACTCAGAGAGATCTCCCTAGGCAAGTCGGCCCACATCCGCTTTGGTAAGGTGGTCGCAAGATCACCTTGGATCCATTGAATTTTTTCTTGTCGCAAATCGCGGATGAAATGAAAACGCGCAAACATTTACTAACCATTCATTAGCATAAAATTTTTCCAAGATGTCTGCTGCTACCGCAAACCCCGCTGTCGACCAGCTGGCTGCTGACCTTGGCAATGCCTCCTTGAATGGCGGTGATGCAAATGGCGCTCCTGCTATCAATACTGATGTCTCCAACGCTAACACCGAGGACCCCGACACTGCTGGACCAACCCCAAGTTCTGCTGCCCCTCACCCACAAGCTTCTGCGTCGCTTTATGTTGGTGAGCTCGATCCCTCGGTCACTGAGGCCATGCTCTTTGAGCTGTTTTCCCAAATTGGCTCCGTTGCCTCCATCCGCGTCTGCCGCGATGCCGTTACTCGTCGCTCTCTTGGATATGCCTACGTCAACTACAATACCACTGCCGATGGCGAGAAGGCTTTGGAGGAGCTCAACTATACTCTCATTAAGGGTCGCCCATGCCGCATTATGTGGTCTCAGCGTGATCCCGCTCTTCGAAAGACTGGCCAAGGCAACGTGTTCATCAAGAACTTGGACACCGCTATCGATAACAAGGCTCTCCACGATACATTTGCAGCTTTTGGAAACATTTTGAGCTGCAAGGTCGCTCAGGATGAGTCTGGAGCTTCAAAGGGTTACGGATTTGTTCACTACGAGACTGATGAGGCTGCCAGCCAGGCTATCAAGCACGTCAATGGTATGCTTTTGAATGAGAAGAAGGTCTTTGTTGGTCATCACATCCCCAAGAAGGATCGTCAGAGCAAGTTCGAAGAGATGAAGGCAAATTTCACCAACATTTATGTCAAGAACATCCCTGTCGAAGCCACTGATGAAGAGTTCCGTGGACTGTTTGAGACGTATGGAGAAGTTACATCTGCATCGCTTGCTCGTGACCAAGAGACTGGCAAGAGTCGTGGCTTTGGTTTCGTCAATTTCATCAATCACGAGCATGCTGCAACTGCAGTTGAAGAATTGAATGGTAAGGACTTCAAGGGTCAAGATCTTTATGTCGGTCGTGCCCAGAAGAAGCACGAGCGCGAAGAGGAGCTCCGCAAGTCGTATGAAGCAGCTCGTATTGAGAAGGCTTCTAAGTACCAAGGTGTCAACCTCTATGTCAAGAACTTGGACGACGATGTTGATGATGACAAGCTCCGTGAGCTCTTCTCTCAATTTGGTTCGATTACCTCTGCTAAGGTCATGCGTGACTCTGCTGCCGAGACCGCCGAGGCTGAGAAGAAAGATGAGGAGAAGAACAAGGAAAACAAAAAGGAGGACGAGGCCGCTGCTGAGGGGGAAAAGGCCGATTCCGAGAAGAAGGAAACTGCCAAGTCAGACAAGCGACCACTAGGCAAGAGCAAGGGTTTTGGTTTCGTTTGCTTCAGTAACCCTGATGAGGCAACCAAGGCAGTTGCTGACATGAACCAATCTATGGTCAATGGTAAGCCACTCTACGTTGCTCTTGCTCAACGCAAGGATGTCCGCAAGAGTCAATTGGAAGCCAGCATCCAAGCCCGCAATCAAATCCGAATGCAACAAGCTGCTGCCGCTGCTGGTATGCCACAACAATTCATGCAAGCGCCTATGTTCTACCCACCAGGCCAACAACCAGGTTTCATCCCACAAGCTGCTGGCCGTGGCATGGCATTCCCACCTCAAGCCGGTATGCCAATTCCTGGTTCTCAGGCCGGACGTCCTGGTCAATTCCCTGGTGGCTACCCCCCACAGGGTGGTCGTGGTGGCCCAGGGCCCCAGCAAATGCCTCCTAACATGTATGGCATGCCCGGCCAATTCCCAGCTGGTGCCGCCTATCCTCAACAAGGTAGCCCTCAATTCCTTGCTGCCATGCAACAGGCTCAACAAGCCGCTGCTCTTGCCGGAGGTCGTGGAGGACCAGGTGCTCGGGGACCAATTCAAGGACTGCCAGGTATGCCTCCAAACATGGCTGGCCTTCAAGGTGTTGGTCAACCAGGCATGCCTGGCTTCCCTCAAGGTGGTAGACAAGCTCCTTTACCTGGTCGTGTTGCTCCAGGTGGTCGTCCAGGACAATACCCAGGTGGCTTCCCGCCACAAGCTGGCCGTGGTGGCATGCCTCCTCAGATTCCTGGCGTTGCCCAAGCCGGTGCTGAGGTTGGCGGTGCTGGTTTCTTGCAATCACAACTTGCTGCTGTCCCCCCACAACAACAAAAGCAGCTTCTCGGGGAGGCGCTCTTCCCCAAGATCCAGGTTATGCAACCCGAGCTCGCTGGTAAGATAACAGGTATGCTGTTGGAGATGGAGAACTCCGAATTAGTCAATCTGTAAGTCATTAGCATCTGATATCTTCCCGAATAAATATTGACCATCGAATAGCATTGAGGATGATTCAGCTCTTCGAGCTAAGGTTGATGAGGCTCTTAACGTCTACGATGAGTATGTCAAGAACAACAAGGGTGCCGAGGGTGAGGCAGGCGAGTCTGGGGAAGCGAAGGAGGGAGAGAAATCTGAAGAGAAGGCTTAATTGCCCACTCTCTTCGGCGTACACATATACCCATCATAACCACTAATGACTCTTCATATATTTCACGTCTTGTCAATCGGCTGCGGCAACGAGCCCGGAAAAGTTTTGCGCTCTCTGGTTTCTGGTGGCACAATTTTGATAATTGATCAACTGCTGCTTTTGTGCTCACGTTGCGACAAACCTGGCTTTTTACAAACATCTCCTTTTCCTTTATCGGATGGACTACTCGATCATGTACTCATAGACTATCTTGTGTTGCATGGCTTTATCAGCTCATTGCAGAGGTTCGGTCTACTAAACGGCCGACTGAACCTAGACTGGCACATAATATTTTCGATGTCTTCTTGTTATCCTCTTCGGAAGCGGGGCGTGCATGGATGGTTTTTGATCTGCTTGGTCGGTCTGTAGTCTTTTCGGCTGCTTGCTAGGCGTGTCTGGACTGAACATTCTGGTCTTTGCTGATGGGGTCAGAATCAATTAGAGGCAAAATCAATACAAAAACATTAAAAATTAATCATGTTCTTCTCATTGTGTGATTCTGAGGCATATGCAAAAACTACTTTGATATGCACCATGCTCTTTAACCTTGATTTGAGTTTTGTGAATCAAGGTAAGAAGTGGTTCTTGCACCAGCTTTCATTTGCAACTTCATGTGCTCTGTAGCATTCTTACAAAACCCAATATCTTCCTCGCTCCTGCCCCGCTTGCTACAGACCACTAGCGTTCTAAAAAGAGCATGCAGGGTACAAGTTCAAAGCAGAAGATTAAAGACGGAACTATACACACCAGATTGTTCTCTGATTGAGCGAGGGCATATATGTTTTATCCCTGAAAGGAGAGTTTTAGTTTATCCCTGTCGAGTGTACACTTATTACTGCGTAGTAGATAGTTGCTCTACCTGTAATAAAATAATGATACCATAGTGATTACATCCACTGCGGAATGACTACTAGTGTTGCTTTCTTACTGAAGTATTCAGTGCAAATAGCATTGCAGATGTCACATCTTGTGTCACAAAACACTTTCAAGCATGTGCTCATACAAAAAGACAATCATTCTCGCAAGTATTCTCGCAAGATCAAAGAGCGGTGGTATATTTAAGCCTATCCCATATGCAGCAAAAACCCTCCCTCCAATCTCATCTTCTTAACCCAGAAAGAACTCCATGGAATCAACAAGCCCAGCAATCGTAGTCGCAAAAGAACACACCGCCTCCATCCCTTCAAACACGAAATTTCTACCGCCCACGCCACCTTTCTGGAATGCTAACATCATCGCTAACCGCAACGCCTGCCCGCCTACACCCAAGGCTCCATGCTATTCCATCTGCCTGCATATTCCAAGTTTGCTTGCTTGCTCACTGTCAAGCAATTCGGGTCTTCCAATACGAGGCTAGCCCGAATTTGTGTGTATGTTGTTTTTATGGGTATATTTATATGAAAATGAATTCTGAGAACTGAAGCTGTGGGTTGGAGTAGCTTGTTTGTTGGTATGTATGTATTAGAGAAGAGGAGTGGAGTGGAGAGCAGTGTATTTCTTTGGCCAAAGTCTATAGCCTGGGTGGTAGATTTTTAGATGATATTGTCGATGTTTGACGTGAGGAATGATCGATTAGTCGATTCTGGCCTTGTCCAAGCTTCTAACGGAAGAAGAAAGATTATTTGCGAGACGGATTGAGGGGCGTTTGTATTTAGTGTGTTTCCGTAACCTCTTTCGAGCAACCATCACTGGAACGGAGGATTTGGTGACCAGGTAATTCGAGAATGATCCAAGAATAACACTAGGGTCAAGTTAGCTACGGATAAGATAGTTTGCTTCATATTTGAAAAGTGCCTCACCCTTTAAGTGCGCTTCGTCCTCGACTTCCGAGAATTACTAAAGTAGGATTGACGTGGTCAATGACTTCTGTAATCAAATGCTTTGGGCTCTTGCAATGAATCACTTCAATCACAACTTTTACTTGTAATTTTGTTTTCCTCAATAACTTCGAGACCCTGTCAGTAATATCCTGGACAGCACGATATCTTTCTTGCTCAGACTTGTCCCTTTCCCGTCCCATGGGGCTTGCGCTCCCGTTCGTGCTCGCTGCTGCTGATTCAAGATGGAAATTGTGTCCCAGAGGACTCGGATTTGGTACGGGCCCAAGGATTGGAGTAGAAGTTGTCGATTTTGCGGCTGCGGCAAGTGCAACTGCTTGACCTTTCATCGTTGTATCATCTCCACTAGTTTCTGCAGTCGCAATTCCTTGCTCTTCATCCACGCAGTATATTGCCAATAACGTATCTCCGTCTCGGAGAACAGTTCCAATAGTCCATTCTAGAGCATGAGCTGCCTCATCACTAAGATCGGTTGCCACAAGATATTTGCGAACTCGGCGCTGATTGTCACTAGCCTCAGTCTGCATCTTTGGAAAGTCGCCCCGGTAGATGGTCCGTACACACCGACTGGTTGCAGGAGTAGAGACGATGGGAGTCATATTGATGGGGAGTTTTTGTGCTCGCTTGATATCAGTCAAATCCTGTTCAGTGTCAGAGTCAACCGGAGTGTTGAGTCCAGATGTCCCTTCATCAAAACTTGTGTTTGGGTGAACGCCTGGCTTGCTTGACTTCACCTTCGTTCCTGAAGGCCCTGTAACCGTGATTTCTGGCTCAAGAAGAGAGCGGACTTTGTATTTGGCAGCCGTGTTAGCAGCGATTTCTTTTCGCTCTTCTTCAGCAGCGGCTAGCAGGCTTTGTGCTGTTCTTGGGCCTTTAGCTCGTCCCATCCCCAAAGTTTTTGGTTCGTTCTCTTGATTTTCACCATCAAACCCTCTTGCCGACTTCCTTCTCCCTCGGCCTTCTTCATCAGAGGTACGGTCCTCATCACTACTGTCAACGAGCGCATCTTCTCCATCTACGGGAACATAATCCTTCTCCAATCGACCAGTCTGAACCCCGTGCGCATCTCCGCTGTTGGTCCTTCTCCTCTCCTTCCCTGAAGCTAATTTCGACAGCCCACCGGAAGAGCGAGCCAGGTTTGCATCCGATAATCGCCGATAAGCACTGTTCATATCGATCGTTCTCCCATCATCCAGTGTAAACTTGTTCTGGTCCGGCTGCAATAGATTGGAATGCGGAGAATTAGACCTCTGGCCAAGACGGTTATGTGGTGATTTGGATTTTGCTGTATTGATGCCGGTAGTGGCTATTGACTGGTTACGACCACGATCTCGTGTTCCAAATACACTCAAATCACCCCCTCTTACAACTTCAGCCATAGCACTATTTAGGGATCTCTTTCCGCCCAAGGTATTTCTCTTTGGTACCACCTGCCCACCTGGATTACTTGGCAAATACCCAGCAAACTGGTACGCAGAGCTGGGGTTTGTATTGGGATTTGGTCTCGACTGATCCAGAACATTGGAACGTGGGCCGAAATCTGCAGGCCGCGATGCGGCATCAGATAAGCTCCTATGCTGTGCATTATTCGCACCATATATCCTGTGGTTTGCCTGCGTCGGCGATGTCTGGGCGCTCATCGTGCCTGCTAAGGGGGACGGAGAGCTGATATCCAGCATGCTTCGAACAGGGCCGGCTCGTGGACTCGCAACGCCGCCATTCGAGCTGGCAATAGATGCTGATCTGGGGGGTACATCTTCGGCGATGTCTAGCATGCTTCGGACGGGCGATCGAGGGGTGAAGGGCGACGGGGCGCGACCTGATCCTATGGGGTTCGCAGAGCTCCTCGTGCGCGGTGCTGAGCTACCTTCCAGCAATGCCAATACATCTCTCCTCTCCTCGTCCAACATAGCCTCCAGAGACATCGACATAGTTGCGGTATTTTTGAATCTTTGTGCGCTCAAAGTCCTCTTGGCGGAATGTGTTGTGCTTCGGTAGAAATAGGTGATGATGCTGCCAAGGTAAAGGTTCGTATCAGATCAAAAGTTTAAGCAGTTATTTGGGAAGAATGGGAGTATGTTTCATCCGTTGATGAACTTTCTTGTATGGCAGTGGAATTCGAGATTCTGCATTGTGGTTGAGGGCAGCAATCTGCGGGGAAGGCTCAGCTCATTGCAACAATGATGTCTGGTGCCTGCAATTTGTGTGACGGGATGGCTCTTGATGGTGGGAAGGAGCGTCCGTGATATTGAATAATTTAAAGGTGGTTTTGTGTTGTACGCTCACGAGAATTGAGTTGCAGGCCACGTGTCGAGACCTTCAAAGGGAGAGAGTTGTTGATCGTAGTCGAAGTTTCTGTTTTCTTTGCGCCAGGGAGACTTCCAGAAATACAGTGTAGCACGGCTGGCACGTGCGGAAGTGCCGTGGGTTTATCCACAAATTCAATATCTTTCCGTGTCTGTGTACTTGTCAGGTGCAGAGCAAGAAACTTCACGAAAGTCGAAATGGTCGGTTCGGTTCTTGGGCGGTGGGGAAGATATATGGATGAGGTGAGCTCACTTTCTGTGAATCTCGCAATCTGGGTGCATCAATTAGTAGCGGCGATTCGAGGAGCTGCAGGGCAACAGGTGGAGGGTCCAATTGCCTGGCGGGGATGAAGGCGGACCAACCCGAAGCATGAGTGGCAAGGATCACCAAGATATAGTCATGATTTTGATGGCTGCAAGACCATCAAAGGTGGGTTTGGAGCTGCATTGTCAGCCCGCGGTCTAGAAGAGCATATCGGTGATAGAAAAATTACGAGCAGTGCTGATGCAGCTCTCCTCGCCGTTTAGATTAAGCAGAAGACTCTTGCGATACTAAAGTTGTTTCTGCCTTCAGCTCCAGCATCATGAGATCCTCTCAATTTCTCTGAATAGTCACAACATAGGGCTGGGATTTCAGCAGTCACAAGACATGATTCCTAATACAAACACATCGTACTGCCTAGGCCCTTAAGTCCACCTTATTCTTACCTCTAGCGCAATAGGGCATTTTCCCCAGTCGACAACGGCGACTTCCAAGAGTGCCCTCGCCTCCACTGCTTCAAGATTGGCTCTTGAGCACCATTGAGTTGTCGCCAAGAACATGAAGCCACTCATAATCCCCTCCTCTTGACTCTCCCCATCCCCACATAACCGCAGCAAACCGATGACAAACTTCAACTAGAAATCCAGCACAAACAATTCCCCCCAACCCCCCCTTTCAAGAAATTAAGAGGGACATCTTCAACATGACAAACAAACTTCACCTCCTTCAAGCTTCTAGAAGGAAAGTGTTCACTAAGAAACAATATGGCTTTTAAACTCGGCGAAAAAAGCACAAGCAATCAAACCTACTCGATACTCACAACATCCTCTAAAGTCCCAGCTCCGAAAGAGCCAAGAAAAAGAAAGTGCTCACTTATGGCGCAGCACACACGCCAAGTCATCCTCCCCTTCCAAGGCTCTTATCTCCCCCCCTTCGCTCCCCAAACAACCAAACATCATCTATCCCCAAGCCCAACTCGCAAAGCTTAGGTGCGGAATTCTGTAGTCAAGACTCTTGGCTCGAGGTATTATGTATGTATGTTCCAGCTAAACAGGGCTCAAATCATGGGGTTAAGCAGGAGGCTTGAGGGCTCCCAGCTTGGTATTGTTGTGTAACTTACTACATTCACATTTCGGAGTTGTCTTCAAAGGAGAACGGAGGAGGAGTAGGAGGTATGTGCATGATACATGCAGAACAGTCCGGTTCGGTTCTTTTCACCTCGAACCCCTCCCCCACATTCGCTTTCCTAAACTTTCCATTTTGGCATTTCTTTTACTGGACCTACTTTGCTTCCTTAGTTTGGGCCACCAGTTCCGGCTTGGCCGAGAGTAAAGGAGCCATACAAAAAGGAACATAATAGTTAGCTTGCAACAAACGAAAGTGAAGCCAATAAGAAATTCCAAAAGCGAGAAAAAAAGAAACTAGTATATCCGGAGAGTAATAACAGGTTGGAAATATTCGGTAGGACCCTGCCGTTGTCGTTGTAATGTGTCATTTTTGATTCTGATAGCTGTACGACATCGATAATGCAGCCAGAAGGACGCTTTGGCCCGTTCTGACGCTTGGATAATTTCATGGTTCCTTGTTTGGAGACGGAAAGTTGACGTTCCTCATAGGAAATTGATATCGGTAAAGTGATGCCTGGTGGTAAACAATCCCAAATGTGCAGCGTTTGTAGCTGACTGCGTTATCCGTGCATCAGAAAGAATGTAAGATGAACGTCAGAGTTTCTATCTCATCCAATAATGAATATCCTCTCGTCTGGGTTGAGAGATACCTATACTCGGAAGCTGTTGGGAAAGTGCCAAGCAGAAAAATGCTAAAAATAATAATCCCATGTGTTTTCATTGTGCTTTTACAAGATGTACATACAATATGATACATTTCCACTCCAAAACTCATCCTTCTGTCTATGTCGGTAATCTTCTCCTCTTCTGCCCATAACTCACATTTGCTCTCGACGATGTACCAGTTTTGTGTACAATTTGTCTGCGTTCCCAAACATTGCTCTTTCCTTCAACTACACTTATAATCTCATCCGCAACTCGTTGAGCAAATTGTCCCTTTCCACTTCCTCGTGATCGCTTCTTCGATGAGGCATCTAGAATCCATTGTATAGCTGTTCGTCGCCGTTGTCGAAGTCCAAGAGGTACAGGAATCTGAAGAGCGTTACCACCACCAGCAGCACCTTTTTGCGAACGAATACGTAGAAGAGGAGCAATAGAATCAATAGCAAGAGTAAGGTAGCCAATTGGGTTGAGAGGCAATTGACTTGGTGGAGGGGCGCCAGGGAGAAGAGGACGAGCTGGATTAGGCGTTGGAGGTGGAGCTGTTCGAAGATGATTTAATATGTATGCCATGTTCTACGCAAGCTCCTATTAGTATAAGGCCAAGGCAATGAAGAGAACGGTGCATATGATGAGACTGCACAAGGGAATCAAAGAAAACCTAATGAACCTACCCTTTGAGCAACGCTCAATTTGCCATGCCGCATTAACAAGTTCGTAACCTGCTCAACCACCGGGTCATATCTATGATGTAGATTCGCATTCGGTGGTAGTGGCAACTCTGGTATACCATACTTGTGTCCAATGTCCACTGGATCCGTACCATGGCCTCCTTCTGCAATATTTTGCATTTGACCCAATGCCATCAGGTTGGAGAATGTTGTCGAGTCCACAGCAGACTTTCCACCATCCATCTCCTCCTTAATAATTTCCGGAGCATTGTCCTTGCCTTCTTGATCGCGTTTGAGTATCTAGAGGTCAAATTAGCAAAAGGTTTTAAGTGATGTCATGATGGAAAGTATCCCATTAAATATCCCAACATACATCTTGAACAGGTGTTCCTTGACTCAGATCAGGCTTTATCGCCCCCGTCACGTCCGCATAATCTGCAGCTTCCTCGCTGACATGTCCAATGCCACTTCCTTGGTTTGGTCCTGCTCGCTGTTTCTCTTCTGCAAAGCCTCTCCGCGAGACAATCTGGGCGATCCGCGGTTGATGTGAGGCAATTGATGGCCTTGCCCTTATTGCTAGAGACCGACTCGCAGAGTAAATGTTCAATCGTGGAGGCATGCTGGGGATGTTGATTGAGCCTCCTGTCCTCTGAACAATGGTGTACAAAATTCAAGTAAAGTTGCGGCAGCCTGACGAAGCCTATCAGGCATCAATTTTTTGGTGCGCTCTATGGTCTGATGAACCTAAGAAAGGCAACCAGATTCAGGGGGCTTCAGGGCAGATCCAGGCCGAAGATCACAGAGCACCGAACTGCTGGGATCCTTGTATGACCTTACAAGTTGCATTTGTCCCAGGATTAAATATTATTTTCTCAGCACAGATCACGGTAGCAAACATATTTGGCGTCAACTGTACTGGACATTTCTGACAGATCATTAATTCTTGCGTGTAACATTTCCAGCCATAGACAGTATTGCTATGTATAACGGAGCTCCAAGCTTTCCAGCTGGCAAAGCACAATCTCAAAATCTAGAACTTTTCCGTTCAATTCCCCAAGAATATGACCGAATATCCGCAGATTGGATCTGCCAACTCCAGCGCCCTCGCTGTCCTGTGGAGACCTAGCAATACCCGACGCCTAAAGCCAATTCGTTGCGCCAAACCATGCAATACCATACCGTATGGTGACCCATCTAACCGTCTTATATCCTACAGGTCAATCTAATTGTTTCCTTCCCTCGTCGCCGTAACCGCTGTTGCCATAGTCCGATCTTGTTCTGCTGTTTACCATCCTGTTCGACTTTGTGATGGAGAGCTGGGAGTCGATCCGTTCAAATGTTTCAAGGCAACCTCCGCGGCATCCTCCTTCGCATTGTTCACGTATTGACCATCATACCAATACCGAGCAGCAATGCTTTGGCCTTGGACTGTGACGGTGCTCGACCATGCTGTGCGTCCGCCTGAGCCATTGTTAATCAATTGGCCTTGTCTGGGTAGTGTGAGAGGGTGTATGGCTTACCTCGTCGATCGGAAACTATTTGGAAAACTGGAGGATGGATCTGAGCCTCACGACACTTCTCTGCTACACGTTAATAAAGCAATTGACTCGAGGATAACTGTATACCTTCAAGTCTCTCCTGCCATGTTGCCGAACTAGAGCTGTAGCTTGAATAGGACATCTTCGTTGTCAATTTTGGTGTTGAGCAGCGAGGCAACTTGTTATACTTCAGATTGCGGAGGAGAAACAGTGGGGAACGGGTATCGGATATGGCGTTATGCTCTGCAGGAAGCGGAAGCTCGATGGAGTTCTTATAGGTAGATCAACTTGGTTAAGGACAGTTCTTAAGAAGAAGTTGGTGTGAGGACTGAGGTGGCAGTCGAACTATCAGGAGAGAAGAGGATAAAATCTTCCTGCGTTTGCGTAGCCATCCATGCAACACGGCAACTAGACTCAAGACAGTTTCGGCATAATGCATCTAAGCAGATGGAGAAGTGCATTCGAAGAAGTAACGTCGATCACCCGAAAAAAATATGTAGGGCCGTGTGTGCTGTCTCCAGAGGTGGCATACCACAGCTGATGTGCAACGGATCCGAATGACTTCGGCAACACGCAAAAGCAAATATGAGGCTTGAGACAGCAAAAGCTAGTGGAGATGCAAAGCCAACGCTGCAGACTCTTACAGCCTTTTACAGGCTAGCAGTCGTCATGGGACAAGGGACATTGGGAAAAAAGAGTGTGAGGTGGAGTTGGGCAGGTGGGAGGGGAGGTGTGGAAGAGGGGCATTGGATTTGGGGTTGGGGGGAAATAATCGATAGGGAGAGCGAACGTCTCATCTCAAGAGTCCAATAAAAAGTAATCTGCCCTGCTGGATAAAGTACACTGCATGCAGACGTAAGTAGGACGTGGAAGAAGTACCGGAGTCTATCATAAAAAGGCACGGCGTTTGGTGTGAGCGTGGTTGTAAATATTAATGTCCCACCCTCGCTCGTGTATCGTTGCTTCTTCTCGAAGAACAAAAAAATACGTTTGCAGATCCCGGGAATTTCAAAACCCCAACTGCGCGGAAATGAACATCGAATCGCAGCGCTGCCGCTCTGGACCCAATAACAAAAGGACAATTGAT
Source organism: Tricladium varicosporioides (assembly GCA_021365295.1). NCBI lineage: Eukaryota > Fungi > Ascomycota > Leotiomycetes > Helotiales > Tricladiaceae > Tricladium > Tricladium varicosporioides. The sequence continues at coordinate 746,727 of JAJTIW010000013.1, read as the reverse complement.
GAGCAAATCTCAACTTGCGCAACCTGATAGGTAGGACCTGGATATCGCGATGCTGCAGTGGAAAGTGTGTCTTGACCACCATCTGGTACTTCGATGTGTAAGGCCGCCGAGATGGCGATGAAGCTACACTGCAGGAACGGGTGGCTACATCTATACGACGAACCGTGAGTAACGCTTCAGGAAGCTCCTTGATTCGAGAAATATAGTGCGGAGAAACCCTTGCAAAAGGCGACTGGGGAGGTACAGAGGTACGGAGAGTGCCATTCACAAGATCAGCCCTGCGACCTGCGTCCCCATCATAAGAAAGAAGCCTCTCTGGCCATCGTGACCACCAGTGCCTCACCGCCCTAGCAATCTACACCAAACAGACCCGACAAATTGGTTGAAGTACCTCCGTACTCGATTTAAGAAGGAAAATCTGGAATGCCAGCCTCTGATTTGCAAAAGGGGGTCGTCCGTGCATGGCGTTCTTCGATGGCCAAGGTAGCAAAAGATGGAGGTCAAACAGACCATTCTTTCTACCAAAATAAACTGATTGCGCTGTCTCAGAGAAGGAAGGCGTTTGTCAGAGAGTATTCGAAAAGTAAGCATTATCAAGTCGCCATCCAGAAACCGCAATCCCTCGTGGCAAGCAATCGGATCGTCTGGAGGTGGTTTGAGCCATGACGGTTACCCGAACCTCAGAGCATCGAGATGCTTCGAGTCAATCATGGGTGCCAAAGATACACAGAATCAATATTGAGACACACTCGGTCGTCCAAAAGAGGTCAAAAGAAGTCCTGGTGTAAATGCGTGGCGACATGAGAGAAGGCCAAGTCGTGAATAGCAGCCTTGGGGCATCATTAGACAGCCTTGTTATGACCAGCGCATCAATTGAGCGTTGCTGCCCAAAGTGCTTGCTGTACCACGGACTCCCATTCGAGGTCGCACAGTAATTGAGCCTGTGGTTGGACTACAGGATGGCATGCAAGTGATTGAACCGGCGTTGTGTTGTTCTCTACCAGGGACAAATCCAGATGTTGAGCTTCATTTATGTCGAATTTGACAATGTTCCAAGTCTGTGCCAGCTTGGAGTTATCTAGCAGTCCCGTGATTGATCCAGGAAGGCGGTTGAACTGAGGCATAAGACGTCAGCGTCGCCCCCAAGTATTGTTGGCACATGCATTGAGGTTGAGGCTCGAAAGCTCTTGAGCTCCAGGTCGCTCTCTGGCGATTTGCAAGGTAGCTTGTTAAGCCTTCCTCACCCACCCGCTGAAACCAGCATGCCATAAGTTTTTATACTCTGCACATGTGGTCAAGCCGCTGTGAAGATGAAAATCCAAGCTGGCACGAGCATTGATGGTCTCGTGTGATCAGTCTCAACTTACTGAAGTTGATGAGTAAACGGACGCTAAGTGAGCTCGGTACAGCTGAGCGGGGCCGAGGTCCGGTAAATTCGTGGGGAAGCTGCTGATTGTAGTGAAGTACATTCTAGCTTTTCCCCATATCACTTATGAATTCACAATAGACTGCGGTTTTAGAAGTTGACGGCAGATTAGAATACGTTATTTTCCTTCGAACCACTCTTTACTCTTCCCACGGACTTAAATCTAACCAGCATGCCTTTCAACACCAAGCTTACGCGGGCCTTGGGCATCAAAGGTATGCCGCCAGAGTTTGGCTTATCTGGTTCAATTGACTGATTATTGTCTCTAGTACCTATTGTCCAAGGTGGCATGCAATGGGTTGGATACGCAGAACTTGCGTCTGCTGTCAGTAATGCTGGTGGGCTCGGTATCCTCACAGCCCTTACCCAACCTACACCAGAAGATCTTCGAAAAGAAATCCGAAAATGCAAGACCATGACAGACAAGCCCTTTGGCGTCAATATAACGCTCCTCCCATCGATGAACGCTCCCGATTATGGCGCATATGCACAGGTGGCTATTGATGAGGGCATCAAAGTTGTTGAAACAGCGGGAAATAGCCCAGGCCCTGTTATCAAGAAACTCAAGGCAGTTGGCACTATCATTTTACATAAATGTACTACCATTCGACATGCACAGAGCGCTATCAATCTTGGCGTAGATTTCCTGAGCATAGATGGATTTGAGTGTGCTGGACATGTTGGTGAAACCGATATTACGAACTTCATCCTTTTGAGTCGTGCACGACAGTCGCTCAAGGTCCCATTTATTGCTTCAGGAGGCTTTGCAGATGGACAAGGACTCGCAGCGGCTTTGAGTCTTGGAGCAGAGGGTATTAACATGGGTACCCGATTTATGTGCACAGTTGAGGCGCCCATCCACATCAAGATCAAGGAAGAAATCGTCAAGGCTTCAGAAACCGACACAGAACTTGTACTGCGGAGGTGGAAAAATACCAGTCGTTTATACAAGAATAAAGTTACAAAGGAAGCAGTCAAGATAGAAAAGGAAAGCACAACCGGCAAATTCGAGGAAGTAGCACCATATGTTAGCGGCAAAAGGGGTAGGGAAGTCTTCATCAATGGAGATCCTGATTACGGTGTAAGTTTATATAGCTCGCGATTTGGTATAGGCGCTCACAGTTTTTTTAGGTTTGGACCGCCGGTCAAGTCATTGGGTTAATTCATGACATTCCGACCTGTGCCGACTTGGTCAAGAGAATCGAGCGGGAAGCAGAGGAGACATTAAACAAAGCTTCAGCTTTGATAATTCCAGCAAGCAAACTTTAATTGTATTTAGGATATGAATAGAGATGATTATCTTGGCATAACTACCTTGCTCAAACCGACCTTCAAATGAAACAGAACCCTTTTCAAATCTTGAGTACGCTAGCACAATTGTGCCCAGTGTGCCAGTCCAAAGAAATCGAGAATATCTCTCCCAACTTTCTCGGTCAAAGGGAAAGCATGAAATTTCCGCTCTTGCAAATACAGAGCCAGAAGCTGGTCACTAAACTAGCTATCCCTTGGGAGATCGATAGCATGAGATTTGCCAACATCAGTCTTCCTAGTTCCCGTCAGGCCACTTACTATCTTTTCGATGAGCCGCAGAATACGCTCGGATTGAAATCTTTCCGGCAGGGTCCGTATGCATCACCTAAAAATGTTGTAAGTTATAAACCAATTCTTGCAAGCCTATTTACATCTTAAAAACCACTGGATGTGACAGTAACACGACATGTCTCAATGTACCATTCAGGGTCTACTCGGCATGCTCTCGAAATAAGGCATTCCGAATTTTCCAACCACATTCTCTTTTCTAGAAACGAAGGCGAACTGCATCCACCAGTCACACAACATCCAATGCACAATCTGATTAGAATTGCCTCACTCGTGCAACTTCAGATGCAGCTTCGATGGAAGGCGTTCCGGCTAATGATGCATCAATGCCAACGAACGCAACATGAGGCTGGCACACCATCTCAACCCAACGAGACGCTTTCGGATGGATAATGTGCACCAATCAAAAACTCGAGGCTGTGAAAGGCGAGATTTTTTGTAACCCTCAGTTTTTTGGAACTTCATACTTTTAAAGCTCAATTGCGAATTAACCTGGAAATGAAGACTTGTTCTCATGAGTTTTCTCTACTTTCTGATCACGCCGTCATGTCAATACTAAGTCCCACTCGAACCCCCCGGTTTCCATCCATATGCTATCATCTTCCGCTTCCCAATTGAAAACAACCCCAACTACTCTCATTCAACAAACTTCAATCACTGAAAATGTGGGAACCAATATCTCTCATGAGATTGATACTTTAATCTCGGTTTCAACCCTGTTATCAACAACCACCGCCCCACCCTTGATACCACAGAACAAAGCCGCAGCAGCTTATTACATAACACTCTCCATAACTCGGCCAACAACAACATACACATCTCTCGTCCTCCTCGGCGACTCATATCCCCTCACCACGCCCACTGATCTCTCTGATCTCTCTGATCCCTCCAATCCATCCCTAACAATACCCAAAACCATCGCCCAACACCCCGGGATCCCCACTTCTTCAATCGTAGGGATAGTAGTAGGAGTCGTTTTGGTGTTTCTAAGTTTAGCGGGAGTGTTTTACGTCTATATATTAAGAGCGAGGCAGTATAAACGTAGGATGAGGAGGAAGAGTCTAAGCAGTGGGAGTAGGAGTCGGAGGAGTAGACGGAGGTGAGTCCTTTAAGATTTAGATTTATAAGGATGAGAGAGCAGTTCACTGATATCTTTCGCTCCTGTAGCTCAGCGGCGGGTCCTGGTCCGCCACCTCCGCCACCTCCAGCTGATGGCGCAGACGGTCCATTCCCACCGGCTGGAGATCCGTGAGTTAAATTGCTAATATCACCGAGAGAGAGAGATCTCACGGCCTTTTGATGTTTTGTTTGTTTTTCTGGAGCATAAGAAGCTATTTCTCGTGCTTACATTTAAACCGGAGGGGCCGGGCAGTTTACAAGAATGATGAATGAAAGGATAGAGATTGCAAGAGAAGGCCTTTGAGAATTGCATATCCATCTAGTATTTTTCCTATTTTAATAACTATCGACAAAACACCCCCAGGTATGAGTTGAATCTGCTTGGTGCATCCATCATTCATAGTTTATTGTTAGTTGAAGTATTTTCCTCCCGTGCTTTACTTTCTAAGCCAGGGCGTGCTACGGTAATACAAACACTTCCAGGTCAAAAAACAACTATTCAAAGCACTTTTCTCATTCGTAAGGCCGTCGATACTTGTAGAGATCCTGGTGCTGTATAGGGATTGGTCATTAAGCGAGAATCTGAATACAATGGCAATATCACCAATTTACGCTACGTATATGCCCGACTGTAGGAATGGATAGGCTACTTCCAGGAATCACAGCTCTTGCATGCCATGTAAAGAATGAAACTAGATTTCTTACTAAGACTGCACAAAGTTTCAATGATGATAAATTTCAAACTTTGAGGGCTTAAATAGCATGAAGTGCTTTGCTTCTCGACAGCTTTCAGCGATTCTGTTCTTGTCTCGTTTGCTGAATCTTGAATCCTAAATAGATTTGACAAAGTTAACAATCCTGTTTGATTACCCATCTCTTGAAAACCATATCCCTCAGCTAATAGGAAGTCTCTGAAACCAATGGATACATGTATCCAGTTGGCCGAACTTCACCTCTTTCCGTAACAAAGGACTCCCTAATATTTGATTCATCTCACATTACAAGTGCATATACGGTTGTTTTTTCTTGAAACACGAAGTAATAGTATTTGTAATACAACAACTATCATTGCATCCCGTACCACAAAATATCCGTGCTCTCGAAATTATAGAATCATGTCTTATCCTTCTAGCTCCAGATATTAAAGTCTAAAAGATGGATCTCAGCTCGAACCACCTAAATTTACCAAGGATATGACCTATACGGTAGAAATAGCCAATGATTTCTTATCACTCAGCCAGGGAATAGGAATAATAATAGAGCTATAAAGTTCAATCATTCCACCCTCTCTCTTCTCAGAAGAGCTTTTGCCAATACCGAACACCGCTCTCGGTGTTGATAGTTAAGAGAATAATTCCACTGAAACTAACGGTCATGATCAGCTCTCCAATGGCCTTATCTTAGACCCAATCACAAATGAGTACCAAAATTCTCTATCCCCTTTACGTGATTCTCAGTTTTCATCTGGGTATTTATATCCGTCAGCCTACTCACAATCTACGACCTCGAATGCGGCCATAGAGTCAGAAATAATACTAAAAAAAGTGCCAGCAAGGACGAGAACATTCTAGAAAATATCTGAATGGCAAGCAAAGAGATAATCACAGGTTGCATCAAATTGCATCTTCGTTGGCACCAGGAGTTTGATTGCAAGTCCATCTTAAAATGGCTCTGCCTACAATCCAAAATTAGAGCCCTTTGAACATATTTATACTGCCGAAAACCCTTTGGATCGACGTCTGAAGGTGATCCAACCCGACTTTATCTTATGCTCGAGTTGATCAAAGAGGGCTCTGGGCCTAGATCTTGGGAAATCCAAACTGCTTAGTTGCCATCGTACGTGAGGAGGGCTTTTGGTTGGTGTCATCAAAGTAAGATGATGGTGATTCAGAGTAGCATGATAGGTTCGATTCCTGACTAGAGTTTGTAAATATATTGACACGGAAGACAGCCACATGACTATAGCCTAAGCTCCTGCAATATTTTCTGCTCCTGAAAAAATAAGTGCACCCGGATACAGGAATATTACTAATCATAATTATAAGCATACCATTTTTTGAAGTGGGTGAAGCAATAGTTTTGGGACAAGAGTTTTGTATTTTATCTCTTTGGAAGAGAGGGGATTATGGGCGCCGGGAGTGAGTTGTGATTACTGAAACGTATTAGTACGAGCAAATTTGATATTTATTAGGAAAATTTTCTGACACATTCTCTTACAAATAACCCTACATCATGGGGGCCCTTTATTCAATGAATGACGGGGACGAACTAAAAGCAAACGACAATCTCACCGCTCAAGTAACTCCAACATGAAAGAGGGTGGTCAAAAATTCACCCGCTTGCTTATTTTGATACATATACATCGGATGCGAGACTGATGTTCTTGAAGTAGGTGATAAGCTTCAAGAGAAGCCAGGGGCTCGCCTATTTTTTAAATTTTTTTTTGAGTGTTGAGGGCTATCGCATCTACATTTGGAAAGTTTGGTATTGTTCCTTTAATTCTCACGGGGATATGCCCAGTAATTTCTATCATAGAAATAGCTTAGGACATTCCAATTTCTAAGTATTTGATTCTTGAGCTACAAGAGAGCAATGACCAAGCTCAGATACGGCAGAGTAAGAGTGTTAGAAGGTTGTCTATGTGACAATTCAAGGATAGAAGTCACAACGGTCCCGATCCCTAGGTTTCACGTTTCTCTAGGAGTTCAGAGTAACCTAGTAAATAGTTGTGAGGTTATTATCCAGGAACCCCCCTTGGATTCCACCTAGATCCCACACACTAGTTAGTCAGCGATACTTACATTATGTGGGCTCTACTCGTAGACCTGGCAAATAAATAGCTTTGTACCTCGTTTTATGTATCACCACGGTTATCCTCATGGACCTAGTCTGCAGTACTTGAACCATGCAGCTAAAGTATCTTTCTTTCAGTTCACTTGACGGCATAAACATGTAACTTGTACCCAAATCAAAATTTAGGTAGGGTGCGGTAACTACTGCATCCTGTATGCCTGAACTGCGAAGGAATATGAATTACCGTGAGTAGAACCGCCTTTTCTCAGCCTATGATGTCCCTGGAGTATTCTCACAAATGATGTTTCTTCGACGTTTTGAGGATAATTGAAAATTGGGAATAGGCTTCAAACCACCTCAAATCTCAGAGCAGTTCTACTGAGCCATATTTCTTAGATGACGGAAGACTCTCTCCCCCGACACCGACGAGGAAAGGGCCAGTTTTTTATATATATTTCAATAACCCTCTCTCTGCTCTTGTTGCCCTTGGAGCTTCCTGCGAGCCATATATCCCAGTCGCAACAAGAGATAAAAAGGTTTTCCACCCTTCGGGTTAATAAAATTCTTACTACTTTAATGCCTTGAGGTTAGCTGTGTTTATTACGATATGCTAAAGTCAGTGCAGACTTAAGCAGGCGAGATATACTCAAAAAGACATCAAAAATGTCTTCTAGATGACAATTCAGATGAGAACCAATTCGAATCGAATTCTGATGCGAGGAAATCCACTTGCAGCTAGATCCAAAAGCGAAAAAAGATTGCAATACACACAAAATTTCCAAAACACTCGTGTTTTGTGATACGCTTACCCTGACCTCGGTTTAGGTCGAGGGCTAACGAAGTCCTTGGCCTAAGCATAGTACCTAAAAAGAGTCTCCAAAAATGATATCGGTATGGCAAACTAGGGTAAAAGCGCTAAATACAGATCATCTTCTCACAAAAGCTATTGATTAAAAACATGCATTAATAGCTACTTTTCCAACTCCTAGACGAAAGCATGGCGGGTATAAGACGCCGTTTAGATATACCAACGATTTACACATTCCCAGCCTCATTAATTTAATGAAATCCCCGGTTTAGGAATAGATGGGGGCGCTCTATTTTATTTGCTGATTGGCGAGTGAAGTGGCTGATGTTTCTAAACACTAGACTTAGCGAGGGGAGAAAAGGGGCTAGAATAAACATTCTACACGACGGACCAACAATGATACTTTTAACGGCGCGGCAAACCAGGAGGAAAGGACAAAAGAATGCAAGGACAAGCAAATTGTCTGGGGCTTCTCTAGTGCATGTAAGATCGATGCGCACGCCAGGGCAACTCAAAACGAAGGATCCTCTGATGTAGTCTTCACCCCACCAGTTCGTGCAAAGCCGACGATGAGCGGGCAGCCCTGCTGCCACATCACCTTAGCCTCAGTGGGTCACTGAATAAGCTATTGCCTAAAATGCCTTGAAGGTAGGAATAAGCTTCTTGTCGATCTCGGCAATATCGACATCACCCGTGTGTCAGTTCAGGAGAAGGTGCATACCAAGAACACAAACATCACCCAGCATGAACCTTCCTGCTCCCTCCCTGTGACTGGAAGCGAAGTGATCACCTGTAGGAGAGAAGTGTGGTATGGTAACCATGTGTTATGGGTGTTTGAAACTTCGAACCCGCGGCCTGACCTGTACAGCATGCGTGAGAACTGGATCGTGGGACTAGGGAAGGGGGTCTGCTTAGCCTGACTTCACGCTGCCCATGGTTAAAGAAAAACTGGAACATGGGATGTTTGCACCAGTAGAACCAAAGCAGGGGCAAGGCTTGTGGGTTAAAAGATGACCAAAACGTGGAAGTGATGGCCTGATGATAAACAGCATGGGGGCAGGACTGGTTCGTGAGAACGGCAGATCTACTCAGCATCACCTCAAGCACTCCATAGCTGGGGAGCAACTGGTGTCTGGGTTATGTTAGTTGCAGAAGCTGCAAAACATTGACGGGGGATTTTGTTTGATGGGCGTCGGAGACTTCAAAGTGAGAAGTGACGGCCAAAAGGCATCACGAAATGGTTCGTGGGAGTCGGTGATCTACTTGGCATGGCATGACTTTAAGCTTTCCATGGTCTGTGCAATACCGATCTACTTGGGGTAGACATTTATGACTAAATGACCCTGGACGTTTAGTGCTTGAATTGCCCAGAGGTGATCTTCTCATAACATGGGAGGCTTGGTCCAATGGAGAGTTAAACCTCGACTTACTTAATGCTAAAGCTATCCAAAAGTAAGATGATATGGTTGGTGTTTGTTTGGGAAGGGAAGCATATAAACACTGCATTGAGTGGTTTGAAACCTGACAAAAGAGTGAGGTAGTTTCCTCGAGGTATGAGGTTCTGCCAATAAAGGTTCTTGGGTACAAAGATCTACTTAGCATGAGCCCAAGTCATCCACAACTTTGATCTTGTGGTAGCATACCCAAGACTCGGAAGGAAGTGCCTGAAGAAAATAGTGTTGATATTGTTTGAAACTACACGGTGATGAACACAAGGTATGGGATGCCTGTTGTGAGACTCGAGGATGGTATGGAGAATATCCTGGCCATAGCGCGCGGAGGCGATCAGGAGGTATGATCGGAGGCGTAAGGAAGAATAAACTCCAGCTTGTAATAGTTAAGTGGGCCTGAGAAGATAGCTTAGTGGCAGTTGTTGTGGTATATAAGTGGTTTCAAACAAACCACAAACCGGAGGCATGACATCAACCCACCACCAAGGGGGAGGGGATTCTCTAACCAGCAGTTCCAACATCACAAAACACGGACATAGCTGCTAAACAATTACTGCCATTCGCTCATGATCAACAAACAACAGTGTTTACGCCTAGGTCCCTCTAAGGTTTCCAAACCGACAAGCCTGGGGGTATAAGTCTCCAGGTCAAAACAGCAGGTGATCGACCAAGCCACCACGAGAGCATTCCAGGCTCAAGCTGGGGGCACAAACTGATAGATCTATGTAGAAGAGAACAGACACTATTGTTTTGGTCCTTGCTGAGGTTTGAACGTGGTAGGAAGTGCTCCCTGCATACGGAACAAGAAACGAACCTCATGGCCTGAGAGATCGACCAGGCACTATTTTAGTTCTTGAAGGGGTGTCAGTGATATACCTGGTGCTTGGGTGTATGATTTGGTAATAGATGAATGTTTGATTGATGTTTTGACTTCTGAAATTTTGAAGTGTTTGCAGGTGGAGGGGGCGTGGAGAGTGATGAACACCAATAGCCATTGAACTGGATAAAAAATGGAGCAAGATATCACCCTTGAAGACTCTGAATAGATCAAGGAAACAAGGTATTAGGAAAATCAAACAAAACATCATCTATTATCAGCTATAAAACTCTCGGCGAGTAACGGATCCTCCCTCTGCCGGGAACGAAACCTCTACATATCCCGCACATTATACAAAACTAAACAGCAATAGTAAGAAACAAGCCTAATTCTACAGATCTGCTACAGTAAAGGTCTACTCTTACCTGAAGATCAAGTAATTCTCGTTTCAACATCAATAATACATGGCAGAGCCATTCCTTCCTTTCCTCGGTAGCGACAACAATGCCCTTGACGCACAACTCTCGAATGCATCATTAACTGTCCGAGATCACATCACCAGACCCCTCATGTCTATGCCGAAGCAAGAAACACCAAGTCTCCAATCATGAACCATATAAACACAGCTATAGCATCATCCCGCACCCCCTCCGGCAAGACACATGTCCAAAACGTGTCAACCAGAGATCTCTCAACTCTGGATTAAACACCTCAACGAAACCATTCTTTGCTATTTATAAAACCAAGAACTATGTGCAAGGCATGAATGCGATGCATTTATATAGCAAGAGGGAAAATACGGCGTAAGTGGTTTGGAATTGTTCTTCAGCACAGGCCGTTTCAAGTGAAGATCATCCATTGTTTGCACCAGAAACCAGCAAAGCAACCAATTATACTCCTCGAACGCGGGACAGAAATAGACTTAACACACACAGATGTTTCAGTGGGCTATTTTTGCTCTGAGTGAGGGAAATGATTTATGTGTATATAGACTTGTCCGTCTGCTCCTCACTCTCGACCGGCCATCATTGTGTGAATTCGCGATTGTGAGGTTGTGTGTCCCGATGATGAACTCTGTGACGGATAATGTCGCAGACTCCTGGCTCAGGAATCGAGTTGATTTTTGAACTGAGGTTAGTGTAGAAAGTGTTCGAGATTGTTCGTTCTTGATTTGTGTGAGAGGTTTGTGTAGAGATTCGTTGTACCCAGGTGGAAGAACTACGTCGTGGTTTATGGGGCCTTTCGAAGGTTGGGTTCGCTTCAAGGAGAGAATGTTTGATTGTTGAATTGTTTCTTCTGTTTGCAGTTGACTGTAAGCATAAATTTAGCAAGTTGTTAAGAGCTTTGCGAGGTCATTGATTTCTTGGATCCCTGATTTTAGATGTCATCGTCTTAGCCTCGCAAGTGAAGGGCTCTAAGAGCATATGACGCTTCGGCGCCTATGGAGCCTAGATGTGGGCATAGAGTAGCAGCAGTGAAGCGCCCTGACTTGTTTATTGTATCCGAGCGAGTGATTTCTTGAAGTGTGATCATTCGGTAGAGGTTACAGAGAACGAACGTCTTGCAAATCGTGGAAGTAAGCGAGCGGAATCGTGGGTCACTCATTGATGAGCGTCTCGCCCACGAAGCAAATCTCGATGGTTTGTTTGATGTGTAATTTTGATGTTTTGAGGCCGAATTTTGGACCTTGAACTGCATGATGATTGTGGTTTTGGTAGTGTGTTGGTGCCTGTCTTCCAAATCAGCACTCCGGAAAGCGGCCTCTCCTGCAGCTCGTTTTCCTATACCACATTTGATATTGCATGTCTTCAACGCCAGATATATTATCAGCAACTTCTTATAGTCAAAAAGGGTCATGTACAGCGGATATTCTGGCCTAAATACAATTGTTTTCAGAAGGATTCAGGTTGCAGAAGGCGTCTATTGAGGATATTCATTCATACTATTCACTAGGATACTCCTTAAACAAGTTCCATTTTCACGACACGACAACACTCTGCATCGAAACAATACCGTTTAATTGTTGCCTGATGCATTTAAATCCCCATATGGCATTAAGTGAGCGCATAGCTTATATTATACCTCTTATAACTTCTGGTCAAACTTTGCAAGTTCGATATAGCACTTGCATTGCTGGGTTGTACGTGTACTGCGATGTTTCGATATGCTTAAGTGAGCTATTGACAAGGTTCGACAATATTCCACTCTGTTCCACTTGAAACATATATGAATATCATAGTTGAAATATATGTTTTGATTTCCTGACCTCCTGATTATCTTCCATGAGCGTTTCTCTTCCCTCTTGGGCTGGCGAGGTGGACCACAGCCAGGTCAGACTTGAAGTGGTGGGGAAATAAATCTCTGCAGTTATGGTGCGCCAATTGCTGGCTAGAATGGGGATGAGGAGAGACGTAGACCAATGATATCTTTACTATTGAATGTCTAAATCGCTTCCACTGTCATGCTTGAGAGCTACTGCCAGTCTTACCATGGCTTCGAAGAGCCAATGTCGATCGAGATGGTCACGAGGAGAACTAGGCACAACAGCGACAGCAGACTTGCTGTCTGAGTGATACCCTATCGTTCTCGCTCTCATCTCCATCAACCCACCAGCATGAAAAGATACTTAGGTACAGTACATCAAGATTTTGGAATATTTCATTGAGATGTTTCAAGTCTGAGATCTTGTCACATGCGAGCTTTCGCAGAAACTGTATAGCCTTCTCCACAAGTGCGAGAAAGAGGCGTAAGTTCAATGTGACTGTGTGCATCCCCACACGACATGCGTAGATACCACTGACGCCCCAGCTTTCACACCGCTGAAGAGAGCGGTATGATCATATATATCCCTGCCAAACCGCCCGTGTTTTAATGAAAAACTTTCCATTAATGACCCTCCCTAAGGACGAAGCGCTCATGGAATTTAATGAAATGTCATTGAAAACTAGCGAAAGCAAATTTCATCATTTATTTCCATGCTCATACAAACTTTGTATGATATTCGATCCTGATATGAAAGCCACCCAAGATTTACTCCTCCCATAAAGCTCACCGTGTGAAAACGAGGGGATATACTCTCAAGTCTTATACTGCGCATGCATAAATTCATGCGTTATAGGGGGGTATACGTGATGCAACCAGAACGAATTGGGGGTATAAGATCGACTGGAACACTCCGAGGAATGAAGCAGGTTGGCCACAACAGGGGCTATTGACAACGACATGGGTTGTGACACAAATGCTTGCCTCGCCACAGTCGGAAATTAAATTACTCGAGCACTCCCCGGAAGACGAACCGTAGCTATCTCGATCCTTGCTCTTCCTAACCCGTGTTTGTTCTCGAAGCGCGAGAGGGGCCGGCGTACTCAGTCTAAGATTCGTCTTTGTCAGTAATCTGCTGGAGCCATGTGACCTTTTCTTGGGATGGTACAACCAGGGTGCGGGGCTTTTCCTAAGATAACGGAGGTAAGTCTTCCTTTAACCATTTTAGATCTCTAGATGTGACGCTGAGGCACTGAGCGACAAGCGCCACCAATCCCAAGGGCTGGTCATAAATGCAAGGGTCTTGGGCGTTTGGTGAGCGAGCTGTGCATCATGACAGTCGATCGTGGCGACATTAGGGTTCCTCGGTTCGCTACCAGTGCACTTGACGCTCTGCTCTTGCCGAACCTCTTGGACTTTGCGAATGTGAGACTTTTAGGGCGTGTTATCGTTGTCTTGAAAGGTATATCAAACACATCCAGGTCGAACAACCGTGTTATGCTCTGTGGAGCCCAGTCGTGCGGGTCATGCCGTGTCATTCCATGGCTCAATTGCTTCTATCAACTGATCTGGAAATTCGATAGAAGGATTTCGGCTTCTTCGAAGCTTTAGAACCGGTCTCACAATCGGAAAGTTCCCAAAGAAGGATTCAGAGGAGTTCAACCCCAGGATGTTGCGCACAACCACTCTTAATCTGACAATTAATGGTGATGGAATGGGAAGAAGAGGTGTGAACCTCGAGAATTCGAAAGGGTTTCGCCGGATTTACGTGTTAGTGTCCCAAAATGTGATAATCAAGAAAACGGAAGTCTGTTGTTGTACGACATCATAGGTCACCCATTGAGCCGTCTCCAATTCAACTCAACGCAAAGCTAAGGGAAACCTGGCGGTCCTGAGCCTGAGAACCTGGAGATTCTACTGAATGATAAGTTCCTTTCACCATTGGCGGACCAGCTTAATTCTGCCTTAAAAGTAATTCAAGCTCCACTCCCCAGCCCATAAGCTCGGAAGGAGAACGCAAGTCTCAAAGTTGATGGGCCGGGAGCCGGGAGGGCTATCTAAGTTTTACTCCTCGTGCAGTAGCGAGGCTGCTCTGGAGTATACCGCTGATGCATGAGAGATGTGCGGAGTATGTGCGCTGATGCCCACGATTTCCTCTGGGATTTCGAACACACCTCGGTTAGTGATTGTGTATTAGCCTTGCGCATCATAACGAGAAAGTACCAGACGACAACGGCTGGTATGGTCACACAGATCTAAAGAAATTCAGGACCATTAAAGTTGACAAATTGGAAAAGACTAGAGGTTTGTTGAGGTGTCGAGAACCAAGGTCATGCGTGACGGTTTTGGTGTGCTGGAACGCGTAAACGTGCGCTCAGGGGGTGTCTCGGCAGCCGGCACCCCGTTGTGGAACACGAAAGACTACTGCTCGACCATTGTGCACCCCGGACGCAACAACCAGTAGCTTTGCGAAAGAGATTTGATGACTTCAAGATATCAAAGTATCTCAGAACCTAAATGAACCTCCCCTTTTGTTGGAACCTTCACCTCTTGTAAACACGTGTCTATTGGCTGAGGTCGGCAGCATCACAACGCCCCTCCCTCTCGCCCCCCCTGCTGGCTCGATAGGCAATTTGCAAATGTCACTGAGTCGTAGTTTGATGTAGGAGCTAACATATGTGTTTAACGAGCGAATATTGTTTGAAGAAGCGCACTTACACGTAGCTGTTATTGATGCGCTGTGAGAACCATGACTGCCTGAGACATCTAGGTGCTAGTACTATTGCCGAATGTTGTTATGCATTAATCCCTACTCAAGAAGCCTTAATTACAAGAGGCTCACATATATCATATAGGATGAGACTATAGCCGTTCAGAAACCTGCACTTCTAGACAATCTCGGGGAGAGTTACGATCCGGACTTGCCGCAAGCACTGAGAGTTGAAGGTCACGCGCGAGAACTAGTGATCCCTTGTAAAAGTTCGCAGGATGCAGAGAAACTCGTGCCTGACGGATCTGGATGCCGTATCTCGATGTACTCTCGACCTGCCGCGCGCATGCTGCACCTACCACAGGGCAGCCGCATGCATCGGAGATCTGATCGGAGAGTGCTTGAGGAAGTCAACGAAAGTGAAATTGATACTGTTGATCAGTCGCCCAAAATATGAAAGCATTCGACATGTCGTGCCGTGTTTGCCATGTGCGATGGATATGATATCGCGGCAACATGCAGCATCCCGCTCAAGGGCTAGCCCTTCCAGAGAAACTGGAAACAAATTCTGCAGCTGCGATTCCAGCGACGGGACGTTGGATTCTGATGAGTGGTGAAAAATACCACCTGGCACAGCTCCCACCAACTAAATCCTTTTCGATCCCCCGTAGCAATAAGGAACCAGCTATGGATACTGGCGATCAGTTCAATTGGCCTGGTCGACTGCTCGTACTACCAACTCCGGACTGGCGTCTCTGACCCATGGAAGACAAGATTGATCCTGGAAATAATACTTGACCAAAAGCGATTAGAAGTTCGGATGAATTACATCCAGACCAATGGTGCCTGGGCGATCATTCGAGGATTCGAGATATAAACATGGAGTTGCACGAGCAGGTGGGCCGAGCGCTCAAGCTTAATCTTTGATCCGGCTTCGAATTTGCTTCGAAATGAACCCCGTGTTGTTCGATGCGGTGACAGGGAGGCGTGAGCAAGGACTTCAGATGAAGACAGCCAAGGCTCCTCGTTATGGACGTGCACAGAACATAAGCCAAGACAAGGATGACGAATAGCTTCTACTGACACAACTGCTGTTCGAAGGTGGGAAAGGTGGCTGGCACCCTGTGGCAGGAGTCGACGGGTTGAGGTAACACAGGTCTGCGATGATGGCTTCTCATCTGATCTTGTAATTTTGAGTTTAAACCCCGAAGATGGTGCCAGCGTGGGACTCGGGAGGGTGATGAATTCAAGATTAGGGATGGCCTGTGAGGTGGACTTGGCTGGCGCTAGAAATATCGCCGACGAGGGTGAAGGAGCTCATGAGCTTCTCGAACGATGTGGGACAGTTAGGCTACTGCAAGACCGTTTAGCGCGATCGTGCCCCTGGTGATAATACCTTTGATATTATATATAAGTGCATCGTTCGCATTGCTATGACCCCGGAGGCAGAGACAGAGGTGCTGTTCTGCGAATCTGGAGTCCAAGACCTGTGAGCACCCTTTTCACCAAGACGGCCCCCACCAATCCCGAAGTCATCCCCCATCGCAACAAAACCTGGAATTTGAGGCCGGCGACGTAGATCCAGGAGGAAGATCAACCATGTTGACGACGTCGATGCTGAAGCGTTGCGGTGAGCGGCTTTGCCAAACAGGGGTCCAGAGAAGCCGCAACTGATCTCCGCCCCAAGCCTGTCTGCTGCGGAGCCGTGGTCGTGCTGATTTTTCGAGGGCATAGCTTCGGAGAGCAGAACAGACGAACTCGTACAGAATCGTCAAACTGCCAACGATGAACGTATCAGACACCAGGTACTGTATGGGTCGTAGAGTGCACGTACATAGGAGAGTCTTTGTATGATGGCTGGAAAGTTGGCTTTCGAGGAACATCAGCGACCAGCCCCCCCGCGCGATGATGTCGATGAAGCATTGAAGCCGAACGACCTGTCATTATTAAATCTCCTGAGTTCCGAGCCGCTCAGTCTCCACAGAGAGGGGATCTGTGCCCCGTAAGAAGAGCCATAGTTGCATTTCCTGTCCCCTATCGTAGAGGGTAGTATCGGCCGTCTCTCTGTCTCTCTCGAGAGGGTGCGTATCTGCGTCCTGTCAATAGTACCTGAAAGGTACATCTTGGTACTTCTGGTGAACAGCACACGGACTCACAGTTCCTACCATCACTGTGTCACTCTGCATGGCATGAGGACAGGGTGGTGCTGTGGAAAGCGAGCAGCATCTGCAGAAGTTCGAATAATCTACCCGAGCGACGCAAAGAATTCTCCACGACAGGCTCGCGCGTCCGGATCTCCACGAGGCGCATGTCTGCCGGTGAGAGGCTTCCAGAGATCAGTCAGCGTTGACTATTGCGGATGCTTGTCTGGGCATGGTTCGTGGCGACAGGTCCAGGTTTGGTGTGCTCAGACGATCGCGTCAAAGCACTTCGAGGCTCAACATCCGATGATATCAAGTTCCAGCGCCAGAGCGCACCGTCAATAGCACCTGCATCCGTCCCGGCAGTCTGCTGTCGCCGCCGTTTTCTGTGCAGATGGAGACGACCGATTGACGCATCCCAACCTTGAAGTGTCCCGTCCCCGTCCACCCCATCAGCCCAACGACGAACCGCAGGGGACACTACGCCCGCTAGCCCTCGTCTCCAGAGTTGAACATGCAGCAATGCAGGTTATCTCAGTTTTCCACTGCACAGCTGAGGGTCAGGAACACCCTCGCGTGCGGTGCTCTCTGCGTGCTGCAGCGCTTGTCTGCTCTGTGCTCCCATCCCGGCCCAGCATTGATTGAGTATCCTGGAGCATCCTCGAGCATCCTCGTTCATCTGTCATCTGGCTGCCCCTCTATGGTGTTGAGGGAACTCTCTCCACCGCCGTGGACACCCTGAGCCGCCCCTCACGGCTGGCTCTCTGATATAGCTATAGCCTCTGAAGTATTCTCTCCCCCCTCCCCCCCCGGACCATAGGTGTATAGCAGGAGCTTGGTATTCAAGTCGTATTGCCCGAGCTGACTAGCCTCCCCCGTTCTTAACGGGAAGTCAAACTGTGAAGTGGGCGGGCTCTGCCTGGTGCGGTCAACTGGCACTGGCTCGTTCTTCATCGTTCCCTGTCACTCGCCTCCAGACTCCGGCACTTTTTGTCTCTGCCGTTTGGTTCGTCGACCTCTTCTTCTACATCTAGCAAGGCGTCGAGGAGGTTGGCAGGCCAGCCTATGCCTCTTCGGGCTTGTTGTTGCACTCGCAACGTCTGTCGCCGAGGCCGTTGACGCTGGTCCTCTTTGCCTTGCGCGTCTGTTTTGCTTCGTTGTGTTGTTCATGGGAAATAGAGGACCTCAAATTGGCCTCTATCACCGGATCTTCTCATTTCCACTTCTGTTTGCCGCAAACGCTGGGCACGGCTATCTCTCCCCTCGGGACCCTGGATACTGGACGTGCTCCTCTCGTCTCAAAAGGCGCAACATCTATCTACAGCTCGACGCCTCGACAACCGGTACACTCGTACTGCTCCAGTTCTGCATCTCGAAGCCGATCTCAAATCTCAAATCTCAGTTCGCCAGTCTCAAGTTGCAACGGATCCCACGGCGTTGGGAAAGCCAATCATACCCACGGCCCTTCACACACACGCTCAGAATCTGCTGCTTCAGTCCAGTCTTTAGGCCCTGTCTCGTCCCAATTCGATCATTTGCTGTCGGTGAGGCTGCCGAGCCCTCCACCATCCAGTCACTGTTGCCGGTGTCACATCCCTATTTTCCCTAATCCGCACGTACTTACGGCGTGTGCTGTGCTCAGTCTGCTCAGCTGTAACTTGTACAAGCTTGGTCTCTGAGCCCTAGCAGCTGCGCTGTTCTGTGCGTGAGTTGCGGTGCAGCGTGCATCGAACATCCAGCATCGAGCATCGAGCATCGAGCAGTGACTTCCTCGAGCACGAGCTTCCGTCACATCTAGGTCCCTCTTTCCGGCTGAAGCTGCGGCGTCACCAGTCCTTCCTTCGGCTCCTATCAGCACTTGTTGCTTCATCATTTCCCTAAAACTCCGTCCCATCACACCAAAACCACGTTGGTCGTGACTTCGACTACTTGCCTGAGGAACCCTGGAAGGCCTACCCTAATCCAGGACCAGTACTACCTCCCCGCGTTCACGCACTCCCACCTCGACATACATCCCCATTGTCTGCTCGAGCCCAAATACCCCTTACATCGGTCGTTGCCCACCAGCCTGGCTCGGTGCGTCATCCCGAGCATCTTTCGTCTCGCCCTCATCACATTGGCCCGAACTGGATAATCAAGGACTGCTGCAGATACTTTCGGAGCATACCGAGAAAGAGCCTCCACTAACCGCAACCCAAACGGTATCGTCAAACTCCAAATTCCTCGGCACCATTCCTCTGCTGGACCAGATCCTTACCTTAGCTCCAACTACTTGGGACCACTTGACCATCAGACCGTCAGATAGTCACAGCGCAGCCGCAACCGGGTTTGACCCCAACCATCAAACGGTCAAGGGCGGGATCTAAGACCCCGCCAAAGTTCTCTTATGACACTATTTGTGGTGGTAATGCAGTGTCAAAACCCTCTTCGATAGCAGACATACCTCATGCAAACTGTCAATCAAAACTCGGACCAGCTTCCCCTCTGGTTATTCTTACCCATACCCAACATATAATTTGCACTAGGATCCATCTTTAATCCTTAAAGAACCAACATCCACTACACTACCATCAGACGAAGCAGACGTAGATACTACTGAGAACTACCAGCTTCATGAACGTCGTTCAATCCACCCACCAGTTCGCCGAGGCGGCAACGGCTCGGGTCCATGACTTGAGCAGGTACGTCTTGAGATGCTCTCCCACACCACTTCCTCCTTCCCGAACCAAGGAACACAGAGCGAGGACCGCGCTAAACATCATTATGAACTACAGAGAAAGCGTCCAACTCATCATTCGGCAGAAGCCCGAACATGCCAAAGTGGCGGTTGGCAAGGAGAAGGGTATGTACTTTCCTTATTGGCGCGGGTGTGGAAGGAGGTGCTGATGAGAGTTCAAGATCGCAAACCCGTCGACCCACCGCCAATTATCCAGCTGCGAATCAGCCATGCCCAAGATCCCCATCAAAATTACCTGCAAAGTATGATAGTTCTCCAAAGCCTCAGCCAGAGGGTGTACTGACCGCCACCGTCCTAGGTCCGTACTTCTTTATGTCAGCTGCGCTTCTAGGAGGGACCGATAGGGATGTAATATCAGGTCCAACCGGGTCCCAGGTAGCAGGCACAACCGTGTCGTCTCTCCACCGTTTAAAGGATACAGACAATTCCGATGGCGCGTTTTTCATCTGGGGGGACTTATCCATCAAGATGGAGGGGACCTTCCGACTTAAATTTACCCTTTTCGAGATGAGGGACAGTGAATACTCTTTCATCTCAGAGATTATATCCGAGCCTTTCTCCGTCCACTCCCCGAAGCACTTCCTGGGAATGTCCGAATCGACTTTTCTGACGCGATCATTCAGCGACCAAGGGGTGCGGTTACGGTTGAGAAAAGAGCCTCGCACTCTGCTCAGGAAGCGGGGTCCCGCCTCGGATGATTATCAACCACGGACGTACAAGACACACAATCGACAGCAGAGTCAGAGCGAGGGGGCAGATCGGCCAGACCCTTCCAAGCACGACCCCTCCAGACATAACCAGGCCGAGTCTATGCAAGCCTCGATACGCACGGTTTATGAACAACAGCAACAACGCCCACCGGTAGGTCGCGGCCAGTCAGTCGGCCACCAATCTTCCCATTCTATAACTGGGTCCTTCAGCGACGAAGGGCCGAACAAGCGTCCTCGGACTGGATCCGAACAGAGCTCCTACAGCCAGCAACAGCCGCTTGATAGCCCGGGATACCCTCCTAGAATGTATAGTGATCCTCAGTCAGGTTATCCCAATCCATACAGCGCTCAGGCACAGCAGCAACAGTATGGCTACACGTACGCACAATCTCCTTCGACTGAAAGCTCATCCACCAACAGGGAACAGTACTTTAACCCACGACTCAACACACAGTCAAGCATCTCTCCCACATACGACCCAAGCTCCCAAAGATCACCCCAAAGTGCATTCTTTCCAAGCCAGCCACACACTCTACGATATCAACAATCTATGCCTATACTAGCGCCTTCGCCGACACAAAGAGTGCAAAGTACACAGAATGCATTCGATGGGTTGGGTCTCGTTACGAGAACGCACATACCGCCAACTATGCAAGCCTCTGGTATGGGTATGGCACCACCACAGCAGTACGGACGAATGAACACGAGCCCCAGCTATAGTAGTTTAGCAAGCCAAGTTAGTCGAAGAGACATGTTTCCGGAATACAACTCCCCGAGCCAAACGATTATGTCGGCACCAATCCCCGGCGGTCTGATAGGCACTCGGCCACCATCTGCGGTGGCTACTACAAGTGCGCCAGCATCTATGGGAGGAGAATTCTAAGGAATCTGACTTAATTACCATCATGAAGCCAGATGTTATTCTGTACGATTTCGATGTCACCTGGAGATTGGTCTGGCTACATACACGGTTCGGCGTTCTTCATTAAAAAGCATTGGACGATTACGGAATTTTTAGGATATGGTTGAACGGCACATCACATAGCAACCTTCATAGCATGTTTCCTTTGTTCGGCATGGGGTTTGGCACAAGCATAGCGCGCGTGGGTTTCGAGTTGTATACCAAGGGGAAGTGGGTGGTGGCAGGATTTTACAGCAGCACAGCACAGCGTGGGGCGTTGGGATCGAGCATACACACATACCCTTTCGTTCTCTTTTTCTCGAGTCATAGAAGAATTCTTCTTGTGGATGTGATACCTGGATGGGCTGCATTGTATTGTTCGAGCTTTTGGACAGGCTAGCGCATTATATATCCTAATTGTCCATCGGAGAAACGGGCGTTCTTGGTCTTCAAGATAAAATTAATTTATCCTGAATATTGTTTTGGCTTATCTCTACTCCATTTTGAATTGTATGAACGTGAAGGGAGGAGAAACTGCATCTAGTCAACAAACACCATAGAAGAAATCTTAGGAAACCGGCCTTCACTCCCAAAGTATCTGGTACACACTGACTACCTCCAACAGTACAACTTCGAGCTCCACCCGTCACCAGCCCTACGCCATCCGCACCAATGTCGTCAACTCGTCGCTCCAACTGCCACCCGCGCATTCAGCAAGCTTGTCTTAGCTAAAATTAGATGCCGCAGTGCGTAGCCACGAGTCTGGGGCAACGCCGATCGGATGACGACGGAAGCATGGATTTGATTGCGCGAGCAGCGAACAGGGGTCCGGAGTTGCATGCTACCTTTCGGAAATTTTTGGACCAAGCTTAGGCCTTTATTTCGACATGCGTCTTGCAGTCTTGCAATGTGTGCGGAAGGAATAAATAGATAGAGCACGGTGGTTTTGTGATGCGGCCGATTTGGGGGCCTGCATCTGGGTTTGGTGGAGGTAAGGTACGATGTGGGCGGGTCTTTTTTACATGGGGATTTTCCGGCGCGTGGTGAGTGTTCGAGTCACCAGAGTGACGTTGCGCCAACTGTTCATGGTCTGGACTCGACACTGGAGTTCACGTGCGATTGCGTCGATGCGAATTGTAAAGTACTTACAGCATTATTACTATCTTTGATATAGCCCGATGAGGTAGCTGTCAATGAGTCGATCAATTTGTGATGCTTGTGTTTCCATTCGATTCGGTGTCCCGTGTCTCGTCATGTGTTGGGCAGGGTACAATAACTAGGTAGGGGAGGCGTGTGAGGTGTGCAATTCGTTGGTGTGTATATTGCTTGCTTTGTCATGTTATTAATTGATGTTGCGATGGGTGCGTGACTTAGATGCGAAGGCGAGCTGAGTTGGTCGATTGATCGATTGAGTGATGTGAGGGCTTAGATTCATTGTCTATCTGGGAGGATGCTGAGATTCATGTGTTTGATGCTTGTGAGATTTGTTCAGGAAGGTGGCTGTGAGGTTCCATGAGGGTTTGGTGGCGGGAGTAGAGCGAAGTATTGTATGTATAGTGCTGAACCACGGCGGCGAACGGTTCGATATTGGGTTTTTATATTGGGGTTTGCGGCGCATCGGCATTAGCCGCACCAGATTGGTGGAAGTACTGGACTTGGTATTATGAGGAAGCCTGGAGTTAATCAATCGACGAAAGTCGGCGACTATTGCTATGAGAGAGGGAGTCTAGGAAAACCGGACCATAAATCGTTAGCTGCCGTTTTTTGTACCCTGGGAGTAGTATTTGTGGCTGTATCGTATCTTCGGCACGATCGATGGCCAGGTAGCTGGCGCTGGTAGATAGAAGGTCTTCCAGGATACTGCATTTGATAGAGCAGTACCCTTGGTAGAGCGATTCGTGAGCCAATACATGACCGTTGTCGCCGCATCCCGTGATAAGTATTTGTGGTAGTATCGAGATTGATTGATTGCTGGCCCTTGGCTGCAGTACAGTAAGTACATTAATTATTTGACATCCTATAGAGGGACATGTGATCGATATGAAGTTCAGACATCGAAGCGCACTGTTATCTGCTTGTTGTATACCTTCCCAGCTGGTCGCATCTGACATGTACCCCTCACCGACTGTGATATACTCCCCATCTTCACTTCTTAGGTTTCAATCGCTCTGCTTAGATTGCTATGCCGTGATTCCAACATCAGTGCAGAGGGGCTTTGCCCCCCTCAAGAATCAATTTTATATCCCGCATCGAGTGGAAATGACAATTCAGATCCTTGGTAATGGATGCCTGGCGCTAGGGTCATGATCAAATCAACAAACAAATCCCCACATGATTTCTTCGCAGGGTCGTGAGCTAATGAAGTGATCAAGAAGCGAATTGAAGCAACGTCAGGCTAGTGCGGGGTTATGAGGGGTTGACTTGGACCTGAGCCTCTTCTCCCCTCGTGACTTCGTGTATCCGAGGTCACTCGTATTCCTTAATTTGTCCACAATTTACTTGAGCCGCCCTCAGCTTGAGACATGGTGACATCGCTTCAAAATAGAGAGTGGCGATCAGTGGCACGATCCAATATTCTGCCTCCCTGAGATTATTCTGACAAAGCAAAATCTCATAGTGTAGTGATGGACGATAGTATGACTACAGACCAGGGCATTGCTCAGAAAAGACG
Source organism: Tricladium varicosporioides (assembly GCA_021365295.1). Taxonomy (NCBI): domain Eukaryota; kingdom Fungi; phylum Ascomycota; class Leotiomycetes; order Helotiales; family Tricladiaceae; genus Tricladium; species Tricladium varicosporioides. The sequence continues at coordinate 722,582 of JAJTIW010000013.1, read as the reverse complement.
AGAATGCCGATTCTCCCCCCTCCCTCCATCAAATGGATCCACTTATTCTGAGACCCAAGAACAGGGTAGACACCTTAGATGTCACAATGAGCCAATGGGATGTACCAACAATCATGTGAGGAGAGTACATGGTCAAGGAAAAGCTAAGAATCGTACATAAGAATTTTTCACTTGATGCTACTCAGCCTCCACTTAATCGAAAGACTTCGAGAGGATGTTAGATACCCCGCAACCCACAATTTAGAAGTCAGGCTCCAACATGGGCAAAGGAGCAAGTGACCAAGACTGCAACGAATCAGGAGGAAGTGGGTTTGCAATTCAAAGAGATGCAGACGCAACAGGCATTCGTCAAAGAGAGTTACATGGATGAAATAATTCTCTGTGATAAATTACATGGGAGAAACTATTGCCTTTTTGAGACCAGTTATTTTATTCTTTAGAATATTCAAATAATTTCTCAAATAATCAAATGCAAGAAAAACTTGAAGGAACGGATATTTCCATGCAGAACTTCCCTGAAAAATCCTTGTCTTGTATACAAGGCATGTTCAAAGATGCAGGTCAGGATAGCTGGATAGATCATCAGCAGACTCGGAGAGCGACAAACAATTTGGAGTATGAACAGCTGCGGCTGCAGAAGATAGGCACGGACCGCTTGGTCACACCAAGGTGACGAAGAAGCTGACAGCATTCGGCACCCCAGTTTAGTACCTTGAGCTGTTGATCTGCAGCTGAGCTTAGACGATACCATGGGCTTTGCTCAAGTAGTCCGATTGTGCAAATGAATTGCGCATCGCCACTATAAATAGCTATTTGGGAGGGGGAAAATGGAACTCCTATGCAGTGAGTTTTGACCCGATATGGAATGAATCTTATCAAATCATGACAGTTCACTCTAGTCGTATTCCTTGATTGTATGTACAGCTTGAATCTCTCCCCTGCTCTAAGTATATCGTTTCTCGCACTAGGTATAGGTGGTTAGTTATGGCTTTCACGGTGGGTTTAGGAATGGTACATACTCTCCACGGATTGTTCAACTCGAATCCAGCTGGTGCATCTGGTTTGTCTGTTTGACCCCTCAAATATCCCGTCAATCTTCGGTCACGATCCATCACTGCAACACCATTAATACTGTAGGTTTCTAGACTTCAATTACTAGTACATACTTTGCTGAGGTGGTGTTAGCTTCCATACTTCACTGATAGAACTTTGCGCAGAAATACTTACTCTGTCCCACTGATCAACTGAATGCCTCGCCCTCTTCCCCCCGTTCTGCATATGCCTGACTTTTGACAATCCCGCTCCGCTGATACCAAACATCTACTGTAGATCAGTATGCCGTCGCTGTGACAGTGGTTTCGAGCTCATGGGTGAGCTGGGTGGACTAACGGCAACCATGATCCCGTAAGGGATGAGAGCCTCGAAGGGAACACCCATAATGGCGATGGTGGTTCAATTCTGGAGGCACTGTTAGATCATGCAATCTTCTGTGGGGTTTGTGAGGAATCTGTACTGTACTGTGCGTGGTTGTAGCGCAATTGATGCTCGTCTTTCACCTTGATTCATGGACCGACGTTGAATTGAGCTTGATTGCAAGCCTGCTTACCTAAGGCCGCCAGAAATTGGGGAACGACACTTGTGAAGCTGCGAAGGGGGAAGGAGGCGATAAATCAACTCCACGACCAAATTTTGATTCAAATCAAGCTTTATTTACGTGTCGGAAGCCTATACACCTTCGTTTCTATTGTGTCTATAACTATTATACTGGATTTGTGGTTTCGTAGCGCGCGTTTCTTGCAAACCCCCCCGCGACCTCGAGGAACCTCAGCCCTTCTAAGACGCTTCTTTTGCCAACAACCACTCAAAAAGCGCTCTATTATCCTTTATTATAGCAGAGAAATTGCATACGATTCTATCGGGCTGCATATATAAGTCATTCGACTATCGTTGAAAGCTTTATTGCGCCTGGCGCATTCCTTTGTTCCCATAACAATTACGTATCGAGCGCTTGCGCGCCAGACCTCTACGATACTTTTCACCACCCAGCACGGATGATCTAAAGCAGACAGCATGGCGGCAGCGGTGCTTCTGGAGGAGGAACTGCAGCACAGCATGGCGACATCAGAAGAAGACGCGGAGTTCGAAGAAGATGATGATCTTGCAGTAGACATCATGGCCGAGAATGCAGATGCTGTAGCCGCAAATTTTCAACTACAAAATGGAATGATGGGAGGAACACCGGCCGAAGACATAGACGAAGAAGCCATATTGACGGATGAAGATGCTGAGGGCGACCTAGATGACGATATGAGCGAATCCGCACAGAATGATCAAGAAGGTAGCATGGACAGCGATGGAGAAGGAGTCGGAGCTGTTAAAATACAACCCGGACTTCTGGAAGATAATGATGATGATGATGATGCTCTATCCTCAATGGACGATGATAGTTCAGAAAGTGCTGGGAGTAGAGATGACGACGACGAGTCTAAGGATTCAACAGATGCCGAGGTTGAACATGAGTGGGAAGCCGCCGCTGATGAAGAAGAGGAAGAACCTGCGAATCCCAATCGCTGCATGTATGATTCATTTATCATTCCGTCTGCCAGTACTAACAAAACCCCTAGTTTCTGTCAACAGGATGAAGAAAATGATCCTAGTGAGGAATTTGAATTATATCTGTCTTGTGGCGTTTGTGGGGATAATGGTTTGTGGGATTCTGTATTGAGATGATTGATAAAGCTAACAAAAAAAAACCAGCTCACCGGCAATGCGCCCGTAATGCAGATGCACTGAAATCAGATGAAGGTAAGCACCACGTGACCACGCAAAAGAGAACCATTATTGACATATTTACTATAGAAGCTGAATCATGGTATTGTCCAGATTGTGTTTCGAACAAACTAGTACCGGAGCCTCTACCAGAAACCGAAGATGTTCAGGAGGACCCCTCAATTCGTAGGATATCTAGAGATAGGCTTCCTGGTGACCTCTTGCCTTCACAGAGAGGTGCTATCAAGCCGGACTCTCATTCAGTATTCAACCAGTTAATTACACCAGATGACCCAATGGACGGTTCGCGCTTGCTACGGAAAAGAAAACCATCATCCACAGAGGTAGACGATGACAAACCAGCAACCATCACTCCTAGGACGCGAAATACGCACAACAGAGATACTAGCTCTAGCCACTCGAGATCACATGTAGGCGAAGACGGTGTTACTGACTTGGAGCACCCAGGAGTGGCGCAAAATAGTGTTGATACCAATAAAGCAAATGGCGATATCAAGACAGAAACACCAGCTAGTCCTCGTGCTTCGAGATCGCTTCGACCCAAGTCATCCTCATCATTGGCCACCATCACAGAGAAAAACCCGAAAAGTATAAAGCTGAGATTCCGCTTAAACTCTTCTGATCTTAGACAAATTCAATCTCGCCCCCCAAAGCCTAAGAAAAAAAGTCGACCAACCTCAGGTGCTCGCCCTTCAACAGCTATTTCGACATATGTTCCCTCTAGCTTTACTCAACCGTTCTACTCTCTACATGAGAAAGAAATGGATGAACTCAAGTCAAAACCCTATGGTGGTATCTTGACCGAGGTCGAGGCCGACACCTCTATGACCCTGCCGAAACCTGAACATAGGCGACAGTTCGATGAAGCTAGGCAGAAGGCCGAAGAGGAATGGAAAGCTCGAGCGGCCGCAGCTGCCGAAGCAGCTGCCTCTTCTGGAATAAAAAAGCCCCGAAAGGTTTCCGGGCCTGCAAGCCAGATTGAATACATTGAATTCGGTCAGTATCAAATTGATATCTGGTATGCGGCGCCGTATCCAGAAGAGTACAGCCGAAATCAAGCTCTTTTCATCTGCGAATTTTGTTTGAAGTATATGGAATCAGCGACAGTTGCATGGCGTCATAAGACCAAATGTCCTTGGAAACATCCGCCAGGGGATGAGATTTATCGCGATGGTAACATATCAATGTTCGAGGTTGACGGACGCAAACAGTCACTATATTGCCAGAATCTTTGCCTCTTGGCCAAGTTGTTCTTAGGCTCGAAAACTTTATACTACGACGTGGAGCCTTTTCTATTCTATGTCTTGACCGAATACGATGAGCTAGGGTATCATTTTGTGGGCTACTTTTCTAAGGAGAAGAGACCTACTAGTCTGAACAATGTGTCTTGTATCCTAGTTCTGCCGATTTTCCAGCGAAAAGGTTATGGCCATCTTCTGATTGATTTTTCGTATTTGTTGACGAGAGTCGAGAAGAAGACTGGCTCTCCAGAGAAGCCTCTCTCGGATATGGGATTGGTCTCATATCGGAACTACTGGCGGCTTGTTTTATGCCACTATTTAAAAAACTACAGATCGGGAGATCAGATACCAAGCATCAAGGACATGTCAGACGATATGGGTTTAACTCCCGATGATGTTATATCGGCACTAGAACAATTGGGTGCGCTGGTTCGGGATCCTCTAACAGGAACATACGCCTTGCAACTAAAGACCGAACTATACCTTGACGTAATCCGACATCATGATTCAAAAGGCTATGCTTCAATCAACCCGAAGAAACTTGTCTGGACTCCATACATTATGGGGAGAGGCAACGGATCTTCCTTTGACAATATACCGCTGCATGCGGTCGAACAGCATGATGAGGATGGAATTATGGAAAACTCTCACCTCCACAGTACCAGTAAAAGGGATTTCGGTAGCTTCAATGGGAATACAGACTCGGTTACGGAATCTATGGGAAAACTTACAACTAACGCTGGCGAGCTCATCAGGGTCAGCCGTTCTGACAGCTCAATGGATGGGTCTGGGATAAGTCACCGCACAAACGATGCTACCAAAAAACCAACATACTACGACACGGCCGCCTCTATTCCCGCTACACGATTTGAAGTCTTCCCCCCACCTCCTGGTTCTCGAAATAAATCTACTCCCCGACCCTCGGGATCTCGCTCCGCGGTCCGACCAAAATCCTCAGCTCGACCTACACCACAACGCTCTTCCGGTAGTGCTTCAAGACGTTCGACAACGTCTCGGAGCAGTACCTCTCGGAGAAGAAGTGGCGGGACTGGCCGTGGCCCGGGTAGATGGCCAAAAGGCACTAAAAAGGCTGATTTTGGAAATGCTGACAGTGGCCCAGGTTTGCCTCCGAAGTTGGTGAAGCAGAGGAGCAAGTTGGGAAATGAGGTCTTACTAGGCGATGAAGAGGAAGAAGAAGATGGTTTGAACGATGAGGAACTAGATGAAGACGAAGACGCGATCGTGTACGATAATACGCCCGCGCCTAGGAAGCGCCGAGATCGGGACCATGGTCGAGGTAAAGGGCTAGGAAAGCCGATATTGGGAGGCAAGGGCTTAGGCAAGGGCTTGGGGAAAGGGCCACTGGTTACAAACGGTGGTGATGAGGAAATGGAAGATGCACCATTTGTGACTGGTGATCTTGATGAGGATGCAATCGGGGAGGACGATTAATTTTGGGCACACTACAACAATACCTTGCTAATGACTACAGCGACTTTCTGGGGCATTGTGTAATTTGGGGGTATACCTGTACTTGGAAAGGGAAGGGTTTGAGATCTATTCGGGAGGCGCGATGGAGTAGAACTAACTGGCTGCTCTGGAATGAAATTGGTAGCAGTGGACCAAAGGTGATTTTTACCATACTTCTGGTCATCGTTACGAGCACTTCATAACACAACCCTGTACGAATACCGAATTCGCAATTGCGTACTCTGCTAGAAGAATGTAGAAATAGCCACCTGCCATTTACCATCCGCAACCTAAACATCTGTTCAAACACCGAGTTCTACATTTTTGCATTTCCACTATGGTGGAAGGAAGGGCGCTGCACTTAAAGGACAGCATAGCAGATTCCTCATCATCATTACGCATCCTCTTCGTTTCACAACACGCGCGTGTTCTGAAATAGCATTTCATTGCGTGGTGTCAGATTTGAACTTTCTCTGTTGATACGGCAAGGCTGCATGCACCCACGTTGTTGTTTTATCTTATCCTCAGACGAAACGATGATAGCGGAATGCGCCCGCTCTCAAGGTGGGACGATCTAGCGAGTCTTGGTAAAGGGGGGAAATCCCATCCACAACCTTGCCGGGCATTCCTCCACCAATCACGATGCCCCAAAGTCTCGCTCGACTTCACTTTTCTGACAGCTCGCTAGGTACCACTTCTAACGTTGGAATGTTTCAGTACTCGCTTGTATCTACCGGTCGACGTTTAGACGTCAAAGAAAAGGTGCGTAGGTTTGACGGAAGGTAAGGCGAGGTATCCTTGTATTGCGGCGATCCGGACATTCTCGGGATTTGCAGACCCAAGGGAGGTTTCCGATATGAGCCGCTGGACCGTGGTGACCAGGCTTGAAAAGAGCATGAGAGGACTTTGATGTTGGTGTTTCAATTCTCTTTTATGAGCTGTTCTTGCGAAGGAGGAAAGGGTTGATGAAATCATGTGGTGTGATTTTGGATGATCAGTCTAGATTTGGGAATTTGGGCTTTTGGAAACCACTGCACAATTTGGGACGGGGTTGAAGCTCTGAGATATGTGTAGTTTTTAGCAACTCTGGAAGGAAGAATGAAAAATAATTGGAAAGAAAAAATGATTCGATATCTTCAATTGATACAAGAAATAAAAGCTACAACTCCATAACCCTTCTAAAAGACCACCTATGTATCATCAACAGATTTCGTACATTACTCCTACTCCTCTTTTCATCTAATCGCTAGCCTCCATAGCCCGCTTAGCCCACTTCAAGCTCAAACCTCCACGCTTGTTGTTGTTCTTTCCCTTCTTTGCCGTAGCAGCTGTTGCAGTTGCCGATGTCGCTGCGCTCGCCGCCGTGGCTCCGGCTCCCTTACCGGCTGCTTTTGAGGCTTTCGAGGCTTTGGTTGCTGCCGACGCGGTGGCTCCGGCCTTCTTGGTTGCGGATTCGGTTGCGACGGCTGCGTTTTGGCCTACGTTCTCGAGAGAAAGGGTTTGGGTTGGAGATGCCTTAGAGGTGATAGAGAGACCAGCGAGCGCATCAGCTGCGGCTTTGGCCTTCACTTGAGAATCTGTTCCCTGTTGTTGATTGGCGGCGACCGCGGTACCAAGATCGACTTGGTTCTGTGCGATTTGAGCGTCGATGCCTGAGAGGGTTTGCGAAGTGCTGATCTTGTTGGCGCTGTTGACGGTAGGAGTCACGTCAGTTTGCTGGACAGCAAAGCACCCTCCAAATGGTCCGGCAACAGCGTTGTTTCGGCAACGAACGGTGCACACATTTCCCGTTGAGGCTCCAATACAGGCAAGATTGTCTGGCATTTTGACGTTGATGGTAAAGTCTTGGGTCTTTCCTTGCGAGAGGCCGTTGACACCGGGAACATTGTTGGTGACAGTCAAGTTTTGAGAAAGAATACCAGCATTGCCTGTATCTTGTTAGTAACAAGAAGTGTTGCTGTGTTTGCATTACTCACCAGTCTGGTCCAGATCGCAGCTGTAGGGTCCAGCACCATCTGCGTTGACCTAAACCTGTTAGTGATTGATAATATAGAGAAGGTGAATACCCACTTGATGAATAGTCACGGCCATAATAGTCCCCGCCTTAACTTGAGTAACAGCTCCAGCGGCGAGAGCATTTTCCGTGTTCTCTCCAACATCGATGTTGCCAGTCAACTCCGTTCGGCCACACTCGTTCACGATGTTCGCGTTGATCTCAGCATCTCGGATGATAGTAGTATCCTGCTGACAAGGACTGATTCCAGTACAGTTTCTTGCAATGTTTGGGTCGACTAGATATTTATTAGGTGGTGCTCGGCTGTGGATGGATCCATCTTATATATCATACCTTGGAATCCGACACTTGCTGGAGAACCCTTCTCTCCCTGCGCATTTATGATAACACCATGACCGCTTGTCAAGGTCGCTAAAGAAAAGAGAGCTGCACTGAAGAGTGTTGATGAGTACATGGTGGAAGAATGTAAGGTGTCCGGCACGTGCAAAGAATGGATAAAGTTAGAATTAACGGAGAATCACCTGGATCTCAACTGCGGAAGATATTATCGAATGAAGAAAAAGGGTAAATGATACGATGCGAGCGGAAGATGCATCTGCTTTTAATCATCTATCGACTCCATGTACACAGTTGCTAACCACGCCCCATAACGACCATCGCCAACCCCCGAACTTGGACCGTGGAACAACACTCGTTGCAGAGACGGTGGAGACCGAGTTCATCAGCAAAATCATCTCGGTCACCAAAAAGCAGTCACTCGCGATGTGTACTGTGCCCACCGACTGAAAACAATCGAGAAACAAGCAGCAAGGGCTCATCTCATGCCTGCCATGGTCTATCCAGCAGCAATCAGATGATCGGATGGCAGATCAATGCGGCGCAAAGGAAAGACGATCCACTCTGTTGTGCCTCTGATACACCACCAGGATGTGCAGCCGATTCCCGACAAGTGAACGTCGTTATTACCGTCGCGAGCGCTGTTTGACCCACGAGAGAACAGAATTACGGTGGTTGAAGGATGCTAGAATCAGGCCAGAAGGTGTTGCTTGGCGACGGATGAAACTGTGGGCCAGCGAAGAGGTTGTTTCGCACAGTGCGCTGCAGTGCCTGTAGCGCCTAAATAGGGTTTGAGAACAGTGGGTTTATAGTGGATATGCGATGGATTTACAGTGGATTTATAGTGGAGTGAGCCTAAACGAGGCCCTGTGAGAGGTGCTTTCAGGCTTTATGGTGGGTTCTTCAGGAGCTTTCTGACACCTAAAGTAGTATCCCGCAGCCTTGCTGGTATTTGTTGTAGGTGAACTACCACTGAAAGCTCATGCTGAGAAGAGCCCCATCAGCACGGACACTTCAACACTTATACTTCGCGGAGTAAAAGGACGAATGGAGCTTCCAAAAGTCTTGTCTGTTTTAAACATCTCTCCGTCTTGGGCTTCTCCCTGCCCTCTCCCTGCTCCTTTAACGTCATTTCACTACAGTCGGGGCAAGTGTAACCTGTGGATCACCGCCCCCCCCCCCCATGGAGGTGTTCGCCCCAGGCTTGACTTACCCGCCGAGAGAGAAATCTCGTGCTTGACTTCAGGGGCAGGCTCTACTTGCTTGATCGTCGTGACATGTTTAAAGTCTATCTCTTGGATCAAACAAATTACCTAGATGATGGCTGAGCGCGTCTGAGAAGGTGCTTAACAACATGGCTCTCATCGCTGGTATCCAAGGATTCCCTAACATATCATCTGAAATCTGCAAGTCACAACCAAGTGCGAAGCCTGGGCGTTGACCAATCACTACCTCCTCAGTAATGGGGAACTTCTCCGGTCAACATGAAGAGACAAATAAGAGATTCTCCGGTAATTTTCCGAGTTAAAGGAACTATTGAGGATTCCTAGCCTGACTCGAAACTTGACTTTAACTCGCTCAAGGCATTTTTGAAGCTAGCATCTCAAATGCTTCAAGCCTCCCTCGGGCCTACAAGTTGTAGCAACATCCTTCGTCCCAACCACCGCACTAGTACTCCAAGATTATGTTCGGCAGTTGGACAGGTGTCAAAAGGCATGGCAGAAGAAATTCTCCATCTGAAAATTACTCACGTGGATGGTAGGCTTTACTTGAAACTTTCGTAGACAACACGCTCACATTGAGACAAGACTATCCATAGGTGCGTGTTTACATTCTCTTCTCACCTGATTCATTCTCCTATTCATACTCGCGCCCATTCTCACTCTCATTCCACCCCATTCTATTCTTCGCGCTCAAGATCATATGCAAAGAATGCTTACCTACTTGCATGCTATGCAATGAACCACCATATCCACGCCATTGCCACATGGTATGATAACAAAACCAAGAATGAACCAAAGCAAAGCTAGCTCAGAATACATCACTAGTACATACTCGAAACTCCAAACCCATGCGTAGAACACCTTTCTCCATGTTGAATGAGCAAGCAAACGAACGACGGGTTAAAGTACATGGGGGAAGATGCTTATGCGAAATACGATTTCCATAAAACGCCTTCCAGATCCTCTAATTGATCTGGAGTGAAATACTGAGGTGGTGTTAGCCTAGGATCAATAAATTGGACAATGGAAAAAGCACAAACCTTCTGATCAGTCACCCAAGTATCCTGTCTTGTCTTTTTGAAGTCTGCCAAGATTGTCTTCACGGTTTTTCCAATGGCCCCTGCATCGTTGGCAGCTTTAGACGCGAGCATTGCCAAGACCTCTGGCATCCATTCTGGGGGTGGCGTGGCATACGGGAACGCATTGACTAAAGCACCAAGACCCAAGACAGCCGCATGTCGTCTGATGACTTGCTGGTTGTTGTTGATGGGAGTACTTACGCCCGGTCTCTTCTTTGGCATTGGATTCTTTCGCAGTGCTTCGACGAATTTCGTCTTTAAGGAGGAGAGAATGTTGTTACGTAACGCTACCGGGGAGCAACGAATCATACCCGCCAATGTTGTTGAGGCGCCCATTCGAACTTCGTGCTGAGTGTCTTCTAGCATGTCTGCCACAGCATCAAAGAGGGCTTGTTGTTGGGCGGGTCTGATGAGGAAAATTCGGCGGAAGTAGATTACTTGCATGTTAATCAGTGTTCTTAAACGCTGGTGCCAGGATGTGGAAACTTTTCCGATGCGGATAAGGGCAGAAATAAATTCACCGTCTTCTCCGGCACGGAAAGGAATGTTGGGTAGGTGGCGGTAAACCTGGTAAGCAAGGCGCTGGAGTTCTGGGTCTTCCTTAACATCCATCATATGAAGGAGCTGTTCCATGAAAACGTCTGGGAAATAGTCAAGCAGCTGCGTGCATTCATATGATTGCAACGTTGTATCTAGCCATAGTAGTACCGTCTTGCTACCTGAAGTGTAGGAGGATGGAGTTTGTTGACCAGGCGTTCGCTCACCACGCCAGACCTCAAGGCGACTAAAAACATCCTTTAGTGTAGCGGTGAAGTCACTGGTAGGCATATAAGGTTTTATGCCGATGGAGGATGCGGCTTTGTTGTCATGGAGAAGCGTGTTAACATCTTGGAAGGCTTCGAAGTATCTTGTTCGGTAGATTGATGCAATTGTGCGGCCAATAGCTTCACGAACGGCCTTGTAGGGATGATCAATGTGCGCAAGGAAATCTTGCAGAATCGGCTTCTCGAAGCGGAAATGCCACCCAGCATCCTGGATAGCAAATTCAAGAAGCTGAACCTTGGAGCTCTCCTTAAACGCTGCATTCGAATTCATGTCTAGTCGAAATGCTACTAGCTTGTCGAAGATTTCCCTGGATTGTCGTGGATCTCGGCCCCCAATGATCATGTGAAGGCAAGTCATCCAGTAGGTGATATTTTCTGGCGTCAGCCCATCGGCGAAGACTTTGAGTAAAATTGGCACTCCATAAGCCCAAACCTTGTTTCGCACTTCTATTGGTCGTCCCATCACCGACATTAATAGAGCAGCAATGATTTCAGAAGTAGCACGGTGTTGGTGTTTATCAGTTCCATCCTCGAAGGTTGTCTTAACTAGTTCTTTGATGTCCTCGAAGTTAGCTGTTGAGAGACCACTCAATGTAAGGTCGAAGGTCTGTATTAGCAAAGCAGCATTGTGCACTCTGAATCGATCGGAGCTCGAATCTCGTGGCTCTTGCTTCATATACGCAAAGTACTTCTCATACCATTCGCGCGTGAGTAGCCCGCCAATTTGTTTCCGGAGGCTCGTTTCTAGTTCATCAAAATCGGTGAATTCCTCAGGACGGGCTTTCATGGCTTTGAAGCTCTTCCCCCAAGCCAGCCAGCCAGGGAAATCTCGATCAACAAAATACTCTGGCAATTCGGGGCTTGCAAATCCAGCCAGAAAATTCTCCGTCCAATCTGGTTCATCACTTCGCACAGTGACCTCTACTTTGTTGATTGGTGTTTCTTCTTCGCGGATGTACTTCTCAGCGCTGTGCCCGTAGATGGCACGAGTTTCTATGTGTGTGAAAATTCGAATGAAAGCTTCAGCATAACTGTTTCGGAGCCCGGGATGGTCATCAATTGCGCCATTGACTGCCAAGTCGACCAATGATGGTGGTGCAAGTGTCTGAATCCGGAGACCAGAGTTGAGGATGAATATCGCACATCGGCCAGCGATCTTCCAGTGCGAATTCTTTGATATGTCAATAAGCTTCAACGCTAGATCGGCCTTCTTTGCTTCAACCTTTTTTCGCCGCTGCAAAATAAAGTCGTGCCTGGAACTTATTTTCTGTGTCCAGTCATCCTTTGGCTCAATTGCCTGGACCAGGTTTTGGTTAACGACAATATAATGTTCTAATGACTTGCCAAATTCGGCTAGACCTCCATACAGCGCCTGCCCGCTAATCTTCTGGATAGATGGCTTATCAACAGATGCTGATCTGATGTACAGTTCTACCAACTCAGGTGCAAACCGCCAATCCTTGGATATGGTCTTAGTTAGACTACCAAAAAGTAAAGTATATAATGACCCCTTGATCCTATCAAAATCATCGGTCTCTAGAGCCTTCTTGAAAGTAGAAAGTAAAGGAGGGATGACAAGAGGTCGGCCGCCAATTAGTGATTTCAAGGCAGCCTCAAGCGCTGACTGAGCATTGACACGGACTTCTGCATACAATGACACCGCTGATGCAGCTAATTCTAGCAGGAGTCTTTTGTCAAGATCAGATTTGTGTCTTGCGGAAGAGTTGTGTTTGGCGCGTTGAAAATGGTAGATCCCAGCTCTCCGGACTAGGAGTGGTCTGGGATAGACCTTTCGCAACCCGCTAATCTTGAAAGCGCGGATATCACTAGCATAGAGTCTAGTCACCCGCTCTAGTGTGTGCGCTGAACGCTCGTTACCAACGTCAGTGATCCATGTGCGATATGCTGAGTATAAAGCAGTAAAACAGGCAACGTCGTCTTCTTGTTGATCAGTTAGAAAGGTATGTATCTTTGAGAGCAGATACCCAATATCCTCGCGAAGTTTGTGGAGATGGTTGTAAACCTCTGAATTCTTCTCCAGTAAATAACCGGCGCGGTAATGGAATTGGGGTCTAGTCTCAGCGTCCTCAGCCGCTTCGGCGAGAGGATTATCATCCTCGGGCATGGAGTCAACATCTTCCATGAGACTGTCACCATTTTGATCTGTAACCTGGTCACCTTGCCCAGAAGCTTTCTTTGGATCAAACAAGGTAGCAATACCAGAGATTATCAATCGCAGCTGCGAAAGATTTCTTGAGACCTCGTCAGACCATTCTTTATTCTTGCCTTTTCTGCTGATGGACGGCTTGTCACTGATGAGATCAGTCAAACGCACGACTGCGGTCTTGACTTGAGATTCGAATAACTCAACTGCAAACTTAACCTCCCCCTCAGAGGGATGATGCCAGTTGATTGTAAGCTCATTTGGATTGACTGTTCTCCCCCAATCACTAACTTGGAGCCCTCTTTCGATGACATTTGGCTCATAGAGTGCGCCATCGACGGGATAAATTAATGTCAAATTGAGAAGCAAATGATGGATGTAGTTGGAGACGTGAATAGTTGGAATGCCTCGGCATTTTTCTTGCATGTAAAGAGCGATGTCAAACAGCTCCTTTTTGTAGGGCATAAGACTATCCCCAACATGAACGATAATCATGCTCAGCATGCTGATATGCCATACTAGTGCTCGATCTCGAGGGAGGACGTCTGTGCCTGCACTCCTATCTGATGCAGCCTCATTGTAATCTATCTCATTGCGAATACCAACAACAAGCATAGGAATGAAGATCTTTAAGGTCTTCTCGGGATTGGCTTTACAGAGAGCATTGCAGATGAAGGCCATAGCGTCACGAGCTTGATGAACAACATGACCTCCAACAAAGGTAGCAACCTTTTCTAATGCCATATCGAAGTTTTCGGGTGAGAGGGCGGCAAACAAAGGGGTTAAAGCTGCTGGCAAAGTGTTGATGACTGCCTCTTCGGGTGAACCAGAGCGTACGCGGGCTGCCTCAGGAAGATTTTCCAAGAGAGTAAATACTTTCCCCAGGAGCGACATGACAAATTCGCCGAAGCCTGCAGTAGATGAGCGAAGAATGTCTTCTTCAGCCTCGTCGGTCAACTCAGTTCTGTAGTCAATTTCGACATTTGGACCCTCCCTCTCCATACGCTCCATTTCGCCTTGTACCCATTGGATAGCTAATGTAGTATCACGAAATTCGTCATGCTCTTTCGTGAGGTTAACAAAGGGAATGCTATATGCCACGGACTGGATGAAATTCAGCGTGTGCTGAGTTTTTGACAGGTCATTAGCATCAATCCCTGGCAACGCCAAGGCTAAAAGAGCAGTGACATGGCATCTCAAGCCTTTGTGCTTCGACATGACATTCGCTGTCATTTGCAACCCACAAAGGGAAGACTGGGTTCGATGCACTTCAACCAGCCCCTGGAGAGATGGATAAAAGCGTTGTAATGCTCCTGGCAATATCAAATGTGGCTCCAGATAAGCGAGTCCTTGAATGGCACCAAAAAAGTAATTTAAGGGTTTGGCCTTTTTAGAAAAGAGACCCATAAACATGACTTCCTTCAAGCTCAAAACAAATCGTCTTTTCAAAGCATCGTTAATACGACGCTCTACAGGCGTGTCTAACTCTCCGCTTTGTTCTCGATTCCATCGCATGACGAAAAAGTCAACTAGGTGGAAGACTATCTGCGCCAACATATCAGTCCAGGCCCCTTGATTTGAGGGGTGGAAGAAGGTGTCAATTGACTCCATCATTCCTTCCAGATTAGATAGAATTGATCCAGGCTTATCAATACAAGCAGGCGACATTGACATAACAATCCATCTCGCAATAGAATAACCTAGCGGGTTCTTCTTTTTGTCTCTTTCCAAATACATCCCGAGACCAGCCCCAAGGTCAATCAACTGGATATAAGGGGATGTTGCCTGCCCTACGGGGATCTCTGTCAATCTTAATAGGGCCGTAAATATGAGATCTGATTGGGCTTTGGTGTAGATGCCATATTCCGAGAACGGGACATGCTCACTGGTGAGTGAGTCCCGGGCTAGTCTTGAGAAAATGTCGAAGAACATGATATCAAATGCTTTTGATCTATTTACGAGGGCCCATAGATGGAAAAAGGTTGGGAGGTAGTCTTGAGGTTGGAGTTGACCGGGCTCATTGGGGGCGGGGTGTGTTGGCATCAGCATGTTTAAAGCTCCCATTACAATGAAGGCGCCAGTTATTTCGGAAGTACTGAAATATGGCAACATCTCATCAAGCATAGCCTGCCTTTCGCGGGGGTCAAAATATTGGTATGCATATGTACACATACTGGCGATATTTTTGTGGCTTCGTTTCCGGCCAGCTTGGTGTGTTGCCATCTCGTTGGGTAGTACCATTGTCTTAACCTCTTTCCATAATGGGCGCCAATCCAAAATAAGATCTTCTCCGGGTTTAAGATAGTGTTTTCTCCTAGAAAAACGTCAGTCGAACTAACTAGGATATGGGAATTTGAAGAATTACTTCGTGAGAACACGGAACATGCTTTCAAACCTTTCCGTTGCAGCATAGTCCATCCCAGGCGACAGGGCGAGCATGTAATAAAGCTTCACAAGCTTGACTCGTAGCGTTCTGGTGATCTCAAATTTGAGGTTCAGCCATCCTCTAAGCTCTCTTGTCCAGTGTACAGCACCTGGTGATATGTCTTCAGCCTTAATGGCGATATAGAGCTGTTTCAATATTTCTTCCAAAGCCGCATTTCGTTCCGCCTCCTCTTCAACATTATAAGGTAGGAGTTTGAAGTAAGGGTACGTTCGAGGTCTGTATCTCTTATGCTGTTCCGAATCTGCCCCATTGACCCCAAAGCTCATGCCCGGGGATGTAGCCCGCGATATTGCCTCGTTTGTACCTCCATTCTGTAGAATATGCTGAAGGAAGTGCGCGTGGCTGCGACCATTTGTTAATGCTCCGTCTTCCATATCGCAGCGAGATATTGCTCGTGCTGACGTCGAGTCTGCGAGTTGCTTCAGCCTCTTTCGAGGACGCCCTGAGCCAGCCGTAGTGTCAGTAGATGGTTTGAAGGCTTCAAGTGCGACGTGACAACAGCATCTTCTTACCTCAGGGAGGTGCAACGCCGGAATGAAGAATGCTGCAAGCCCAAGGCTTAGATATCCTACACAGTCTCGTGGACAGTAAGCTAGGGAGGAAACAACAAGTTAAGAAATCCTGGTAAGTACCTAGGTGTTTAGCAGATCTGCGCTCCTAGTTCGCATCAGGGTTTTGAAGAATTGATGCAGAGCTGCGAGGTCGGCGGTGATCAATGTGCATTTACTGTTGGTAGCACAATTTGAGGGTCGACAGCCTTGTGGACCTTGCCACCAAAGAATAGCGACGCCAAGAAAACCACCACCGAGAAATATCGTGATATAGGAAGAATTTACCAGGTTACAGTATCCGATTTCTCAGCAGCATGCCTGACAAAGGCTTAAGTATGTGAGTAGAAACGGAGGATTTACGTTCACTAGAGGCATTTATAGTTGCTTAGAAATGTTTAAGGTGCAGTTAGGCAATGTCAGGTACGCAAGCAGCCTCACGCCCTAGTCAATTCGTATCACACGCTTGCCTGCCAAGTCCCGTGATCATGAATTTATTTCATATTAATGACGAGTTATATTCTGAACGGTAATCGGGTCTCTTCTCATAAGACCTATGCTAATCCTACAATTCCATAAGCCAAAGACTCGTGATAAGATGTCCAAATCCCAGCCACCAAAACGCCTTGTTCCTAGCTATGTCCTAACTCCGTAAAAGCAATCCAGGACTAAAATTCAGACTGGTATCTCAATAATCGAAACTATTTCCATAATGATATTGATACAAGTTTTCGCCTGAGCATTCGCCAGCTCTAAGCACGAGAACTACTGTTCGTTCTTCGGAAAATATTGGTAAAGGTTTTCCATCTACTTAATTTGGGTTTCTGCACCACATCTGACGGCATCCCGGGAACATCCAGACTATGTCTTTCACTAGGTCCATTCGAAAAGCCGTGCTGAAGATTACTCGTTGGAATATAAACAGAATGGGCACGTCGCTGCGACCGCGTCGGCGTATTAGGCCCTGAGTTAATTGAGCCGGGTTGGCTTATTGGCGCCGAGGACCAAATTGACTTGTTGACCGTTGTGGCTTCTGTGACCGCACGTCTTGGAGGTTGGAATATACCCTCTCCTTCACTATCACTTGCGACTGTACTTGGGGTGGTCCCTGCACCTTTCCTGGCTGCAGCACGTTGCATAAAAGCAGTTCCAGCAGAAACTGATCGTTTGGGAGTGGACGGACAGTTGTCCAATTGAGATGATTTCCCACTTACAGGACTACCTCGAGCATAG
Source organism: Tricladium varicosporioides (assembly GCA_021365295.1). Lineage (NCBI taxonomy): Eukaryota > Fungi > Ascomycota > Leotiomycetes > Helotiales > Tricladiaceae > Tricladium > Tricladium varicosporioides. The sequence continues at coordinate 705,214 of JAJTIW010000013.1, read as the reverse complement.
GAACGACGTAGGCGCCCGCCAACAAAAGCTCCAATACTGCCTGAGGTTGATTCAGGAGTGCTGGTGCAACTTGCCACAGGGCTGGCGCGGGTATCTTCTGGATTCATAGACATTGACCTAGCACGGCCGGTCGGGGTCGTTCGTGAATTTGGTATTGCTGTGTTTACACTCGTGGCCACAATGTCAGTGTATTTGAAATATGGCGACCATCCCTGACGGAGAGCAACCCATATTCCTGTAACCTGAATGAGAGTCTTCATGTTGGCATCGATCGTATGAGTGCTTCGCTCGGGCAAGGGTTTGTTTTCGACAAGGCAATCCTTTTCTGCAGGGAATCCACGCATAGGGGAGGTCGGCGGAAACTTGCCAGCTGATGAAGATACTGAGGTGTATGTATCAGGAATGTCGAGTTTGTTTTGTGTCAAGGTCGCCATGATTGGGTGTTTCCGCGAGTTGGGATCGATGATACTGAATGTAAATTTCACGTCACTGTTAATACTGTTGTAGATTGTGCTCTCTGATAGGTCTGTACTCTTCCGTGCATTGCTTCTCTTGACCCAGCGAGCAGTCACCCGGTCCCCTCTTTCATCAATGGTGACAAACTCATATAAATTATTCGGCAAAGGGCTTGCAGTCCACACAGAACCATCTTTGAGAACCATTTCTGCCTTCCCTGATGAACCCCCACAATCCTTCCGCAGCTGACATATTACAGCTAATAGGTCTCGATTTATTAGCCCTTCCTCGTCTGAGTCGACCTCTTCGTTTTCCTGATCTTCGTGTAGATCGTACTCCTCGCTCTTAAGAACCATAAAGTCGTTTGCCCCAAGCTCTGCTTTGCCTCGAAACATGCGGGGAAACTTCTTGATAAATCTTGGAGCCACAAGTGTGGAGGGAATAACATCGATGACGGGTTTCGGTCTCGAGTCCGCAGACAGTCGTTGCAGTTGAAGCAATAATCTTGGCCGAATATGAAGGAGCTTCTGCTTCTTAGTTAGGGTTGGGGCAGGATGCGCCAGGTGATATGAAGTGCTGCTTCGAACTCTTTTGCGATGCTTCTTCCCCTCTATGGTTATTCCGCTACCTTCCGAGTTTGCCAACGACCTTGCATCTTCGCTCATCGCATCCGGCTCAGGTTCCTGGAATCTTACTACTGGCTCGATACTTCGTGGTGTATGTTCTGATAAAGGTCTCGGGGGTCGAGTATAAAGCTTTGGGGAACTCTCATAAGTTGTATTTCTTCGTGGTAATGGCGTTGGAAATGCTGTTCTTGGTAATGAATTCCTCTTTGGGGGAGCGTTACGTTCCGGGGGACTAAACTCATGTCCATGCATGGCAGCTGCTGAAGAAAGTAGAAACATCTTGAGTGTATGTTGTTGGAAGTGGCGCCCCAGCAAAGGGCGCCTTCCTGACTAGAGATATGTGGCACGGAATGGTCGTAAATCACCGACTTTAAAAGTTGACGTCTTGGAGAGCGGTGGTGGAGTGCATTGGTGCAACCACAACTGAGACGTAGAGCTGAGGTTAGACCCGGGGGAACGGCCGTCGATTTCTAAGCGGAACAAGGTCAATCAACGGTCGATGATTCTATCTAGAGAGGGATGAAAGTAAACTGATTCACAATGATCACGGAGTTTCGGATAACCGGGAAGTGGTGGAGAGATCGTTCAGGAGGCTGAAAAGGACGTGAGCCGGAAGGTTGATGGCTTAGGTTGTACAAATATTTGATAGTCCCAGGGGACCCTAGACGCTTTGTTTGGCTGTCCTGGGAGCTGGAATATTAACTACTGTCAGCACGGAGGAACCAGTCAAACCATATATCGAATGTGTGCTGAGCTTCGAGAAAGCTATCAACTTCCAATCGTATGACCTGAATGCGGATTTTATGGAAATTTGGGTGGCATGGATATTTAACACCTTCGGACGCCGGTACTGAAGAGTGCCGAGAGCTTGATAGTGAAGCCGGCACTTCAGTTCATAACCTCTCTACGTTGACCAGAAGGACGATCCGGGATTTCACAGCGCGGCCTAGGAAGTTTGTGATATGCAATTGCTTTTTACTCACTGGGATGACCATACTCATACGTGGTAAAACCAGCCGCGATGCTCAAATGTAATGCTGTTTGCATAAATCAAAGGATTTCCCCTCCCTTTAGAATCGAAGACGCGCCAGGTCCCCTAAATTATGCCTGATGATCCAATAGTCACGGCTGACCCACCAAAATCTGAGGGGTGGCGTATAGGAAGCCACTTTACAAGTTAAATGTGGATAAGTTTACACCGAGTTGCTGGATGGGAGTTCGTCACTGGCTTATCGCCTCTGCATGCAGGCAGAGGCGCGGAGAAGACGGAAAGTCCGCTGTCCGTTCTATCAGATTTCTGCGTGGCTTCGCGCTTGTGTGCTTTTGGATTGAAACAGAAGTAACAAGAATTAGCGCTTTGAAGTAAGTACACATGGCAGAGAAGTACAGGCTTTTCCCTACAATTACTCGAGCTTTTTCCATTGGGGTTTGTGATATGGGTCATGTGTTTGACACTGGAAATGGCATGCTTATTTCGAGTCTGATAGGTGTCCGTGCATGCAAGGCTCATATGTGCATCAAGCTTCACTTGGCTAATGAGGCGAGCTGATGTCTCTCAACTGAACTCAATTGATTCTAAGCTTAAATAACTTTCTTAGGACTTCAATTGGCCAATTGCAGGAATAGGATCAAACTAGGTATGTATGTAGACGTGACATCTGCCCTGGTTTGCATCCTTCGTAATCATATCGTAGTAGGCTAAAATTCGGGTGCAGCCAGCTCCAGCATTTTGAAGCATTTTAGCTACCTCACCGCTGGTTACTACTGCTCCTCCACACCTTGGCCTCCGAGGGACAGAAAAGCGGTATCGCCATCATGCGAACAGTATCCAGAGTCTACGATGACCCACGTAGGAATCTTGTCGCGCTATTCCTCCTATGGAAGATTTTGTTGCTCGTTATCGCCTGCTGCAGCCCAGGCTTAGGTTATGATACCTCTTCGGATTTGATGCTATCTCCTGAGAGCGACAGTCCTAGCAGCTTACCAATAGCTCTGCAGTACATTGTAGGAAAGCTAACTCGATGGGATGCTATCTATTTCGTACAAACCTCAAAACGCGGTTACATCTTTGAGCAGGAATGGGCATTCGGGTGGGGCTTTACACGACTTATAGCATTTGTTGCCACATGTGAGAGACCCTCATGTTTCGGGTCGAGATCCATGCTAATATATTCAGATCTAAAAACCCTAGGAATAATTAGGTATTCAGGGTCGGAAGGGATTGTGGCGATATTGATCTCACACACTTCCCATCTCCTCGCTGTCTTGTGTCTATTCAGTCTTACGCGGGTTATATTCCCTAGCTGCAGCAACAAGTTTGCATTTACTGCCGCAGCATTGCACATTCTTTCGCCTGCAGGTATTTTTCTCTCAGCACCTTATGCTGAAAGCACTTGTGCCTTTTTGAGCTTTTTGGGATGTATATCTTTTGCAAAGAGCTTTCCTAGTCGAGGACCACCGACACTATTGCATGACTTTCTCGTCCTTGTTTCTGGCATCATCTTTGGTGTAGCGACTACTTTCCGGAGTAATGGAATTCTGAATGGATTGTTGTTGCTTGAAGAGGCCTTCAATACTCTCATCGGTCTCTCAAATAGCTTCTGCTTTGCAGGTGTGCGTCGTCTTATTACTACGGGATTAGGAGGCATCTTCGTCGGTGCTGGCTTTATAATTCCTCAATACATATCATACCAAGAGTACTGCAGAGAGCCTGACGTTGAGGTCTTGAGGCCATGGTGTACAAAGTCTTTACCGAGTATTTACACCTTCGTTCAAGATCATTACTGGTATTTACCATTCACGGATTCACCATATTCTCTTGCTAATATCTACAGGAATGTCGGGCTATTCCGGTATTGGACGCCCTCAAATATCCCTCTATTTCTACTTGCTACCCCAATGCTGGTAGTCATGGGCGCTTCAGGAATCTGGGCGCTTCGACACCAATCTGGCAAGTCGGGGGACACAAGCCAACAAGCCATCTCTCCAATTTTAAGAAATCTAGCTGTCCTACAAAGCGTTTTAACTCTACTTACTCTTACCACAGCGCACGTACAGATAATAAGTCGCATATCGTCTGCCTACCCAGTTTGGATATGGTACATAGCCTCCGGGTTACCGGGGAGGAATGCTCACGGAGGCAGGAGTTCACCTAGTGGGAAGTTCATAAGATTTATGATAATTTATGCCATCATACAAGCAGGCTTATATGCATCATTCTTGCCTCCAGCGTAGCTTTAAAAATAATATGCTAAGAGTATTGCTTTCAAAGTTCTTGCATAAATTAGTGCAGTCCAATTCGTTCCCTTGGAAGGTAGGTACATGCCAAGCTTTCGTGACGCGTTAGTGGTCGCTTCTAGTCGCGCATTCAATCTCCCATAAAATTATTGCCCAAGGAAACCTCTGCCAGGGAAATCCACTCAAATTACTCTTTCAACACTCAAAATTCTCGACCTCCTGCCTTAAAATACCCTAGTGAAGCGGACTTTCCCTGCTACACAGACCCGATTAGCAGTTAGAATGAGCAGCTATTCAACATAAATCCATTTGGGAAGCTGAACAAATGCACCTATTCTATGCAACACAGCTCAACACAACAACACGGTGCAAACTCTACTTAGCCTCAAACTTGACACGACCAACTTGTAGCCATTAATATGTGGCAAAATGGTAGATTTGGCGCCAATGGAATACCTCAAAATAATTTCAATGGGGAAAATCTTCCGTCTTCACCCTTCGGAAGTGGTTCAACTGGAACCCTCACAAGCCAACAGCCAAACATGACGCAATGCGATGACAATATAGGGAAAGGTTTTATGAACAATAACTTCACACCAGAAGCAGGGCCAGTCAACGAGAACAGTTTCATGCAAACCCAGCTCACTCCTCAAAACCAAGTAAGTGCCGTTGGAAAGCCAATACCACTGGTCTGTCCGGCACTACAAACTACCCACCCCAGAGTTGGTTGAGCTAATCTGCCAATGACAATGCAGTTCTCGCCTCCAATTTTCAGTCTTCCACCTACCATAAGCTCGAATACGCCTCGTCCTACTACGCAAATCAATGCGAGAGCCGCCGAGCTAAAGGCACTATTATTAAAGGGAAGAGGGGCTCGAGTTGGCTCATCTACACCTCCTGTTCCAAAGCCAATTCTACCAACCAAGCATACAACACCAGTGGCAGTTTCGAGTGCCCCTCAAGGATCCCCAAAGATACCCAAACCCGCGAATGAACATCGTGAGCAGGAGATCAACATCAATGAACTTATTTCGCAGTATTCCGATACAAAATCAGTTGTAGATGCAGGCATCCAAAAGGGAGCTAGTTCCAACCTTGATAATGCCATTACAAGCCTACAGCGGAACTCATCACATCATACCCCAAAAGCGAAGTCGCAAGTACCTTCGTTAGGAAGCCCTACGAAGGTCACAAAGCCTGCTATCAATGATAAAAAGAACACAAGCGGTGATACCACCAAACAGAGCAACAGTGGGCATATTAGCAGTGGATCAATCTCTGAAGGCGAAATATTAGAAGAATCTCTTGCAGAATCGCCACAACCTACGAAACCGAAGAGTACAAACGTTTCTACGACCATCGAAGACGTAAATCAAGACAAAAGGCTCCCATGGAGTCTTCGGGATCAAATATCTAGATCTTCCTACAATCAGACCCCTCGCGATGCATCTCCCCATCATGGTGCATCAAAATCCCACTTGCACCAGCCGGAAATCGACCGCCACGAGCCAGCTAGAGTAGATCCTCGATCAAATGAGGAAGATTCTAGACGCGAGAGAAAGTCATATTTTGAACCTGAGAGGGACTCCTATTTACGTCGAGGATTGCGGGATGAGTATCGCAATCACGAGCCAAGACCAACACCCAAGGATGATGAACCCAGGTGTCCATCACGAAAGGAACTGGTGCCAACTTTAGCAGATGTCCTCCCACATGACAACAATCTGAGAGAATGGTTAGATATCACTGGGTTTCACAACGCGTCATATAGAGACAATGTACTAAGTAAACATCGTCAATTGGCACAGTTGGATGCTCAAAGATTGAAGCTCATTGCAGATCTAGAGGCTGAGCGGCGACAAGGTGTTCTTGTCGGTACTCAGCCACCGTCAACAATGCTACCGCCACCATTTCCTAATAGCACTCCCCTCGAGACTCCGTTGGCAATCATTCAAAATATGCCTGGCATTTGTAGTAACCGAACTATTACTAACAAACGCCCTTACAGTGAGGTTGAGGATGACGGACCATCCGTAAGGTTAGCTCGTGCTGATAGCCGTAGTCAGGAAATGCGAATGAGGGATGAGGATGAGTACGACAGGAGCTATTCTCAATCAAATTGGCATATGGGTCCCCGGCGAACATCTAGCAATTATCGTGAGGACCGGCCCCCTTCACATGCTCGTTACGAAGATGACCGTATGGTACGAGGTCGAGAGAACAGCCTAGAACGAGAACTTTCACCAGACAACAGGGAATACGAAAACAGGCTTCCTGCTCGGTTTAGACCTTACGATCTGGATGAGTCACGTGACCGTGATGATTTTGAGGAACGGCCAAAACGCCTTTATGAAGTCCGAGGATCTTATAGAGGTCGAGCATTCGACCCGAGTTACAGAGGCCGAGGCCGCGGAAGAGGTCGTGGCGATTTCCAGACCCAAGCCGAGGTAAAAAACGAGCCTAACTTTGGATCAAAGATGGCAACTAGCAAACCTTTTAAGGACTTTAGGGGTCATGATAGAGGTGGCAAAGGTGGTTAGTGAAACTACTCGCTTTCCTTGCTGGCATCCAACATGTTTTTTCCGATGCACAATCCGAAACACAAGTTATGTACCAAAAATGGTCGTTGGCATGCTTCCATACTTTGCATATCATCATTACACTAGCTTATCAACTTCTTGAAATTTTGTTTCCATCGCTTCTGCGACTTCTTCATTATGCGTGCTCAGTGACAAGTGTCTACAATTATTTAAGTCCTAGCTTGCGCCTTTGTCATTAACTTTTATAGATACTCGCTACTTTATTGTCAAATCCTTTAACGAAGACGATGTTTTGAAAAGTATTGAAGATGTATGTCTTACTGTTCCAGCTATTCTCCATCACTAATGAAAGCGAAAAGTCCATCTGGACAGCCCAGGTACAAAATGGAAGTATTTTCAAAGGGGCCTTTGAGACTTGTAAGAATGTCATTTTGGTCTTCTCAATTAACAAAAGTCACGCTTTCCAGGGCTATGTGAGTCCCCTCTCTAATTTTCTATCCGTGTATGAACAACTAATACTTTTCAGGCACGAATGGAAAGCTTACCAGGGTCAGTCGAAGTTCCTACCTGGAAAAAGTCAATAAACTGGGAAAGTACTGGTGCTTTTAAAGTCAAATGGCTTGTAATCTGTGTTACGAAGTTTGGCCACATTGGACACCTCAAGAACTCACTGAACGACAACCAGGCAGTCTTCATCGGAAAGGACGGACAAGAAATTGAAGAAAACTGCGGTGCTAAACTGATTGAACTAATAGACGAGGAAGTTACTGAAGCGCTTGCTACTTGGAAAGATCCAGAGGAGATACCCTATTGGGATGACTAAGAACCTCCCGGCTGAGACAATATGCTACTATATTATGAAAATAAACGCTTATAAAAGGATCTTCATTAGAAGGTATACCTTTCCTTTGATTGGATCAAAGGGGAAGCATCAGATTTAATGGCTCCCGGCTTGCTTTACTCGTGGACTTACAAATTAGAATTTTGCTATAATACCAATTCCATTTCTACGCTGCTGTACTCTACGCGCGTAATATCGTGTCGTGAGTAGGTTCTACCACTTCTACTCCTCGATGTCTTCTCTCAAATCAAACATTAACTTGGAGGTCTGATCCCGAGGCCGACTCGAAATGATCTGATCAGACATCTCCATGCTGCCCATCATATCAGGAGAAATCCTAGTCCGAAACCGCGAGTATACTTCTCGAAGGAGGATTTTTATCTCTGCTATTGCGAGACTGTTACACATCAGCATCGCCCTCGGTGTCGCAGATTCATAGAGGCCGGTAAATGTTACTTACTGTCTCCCCGTACATCCCCTAGCCCCTGCCCCAAAAGCAAAAAACAACCTATTCATACTCGCCACCGCCTCGGATCCACTCGCAACCCACCTCTCTGGCACAAACTCCTCTGCATCACGCCAGATATTCTTATCCAAACGGTGCACACTCCACGCCTGACAGCCGACCACCGTTCCTCCTGGAATAAAAACACTGTCAATCGTCCGGCCTCCCGGTGGTACATATCTCGGCTGGGACATTGGAATCGGTGGGAATAAGCGGAGTGATTCTTTTACGATGGCGTCTAGGTAGGGGAGGTCGTTGAAGGATTTTGAGGGGTTTTGGGTTAGTTCGAGGTAGAGATGGTGTTGAGTGGCTGATTCGGAGGGCATGGAGAGCTGGTACATGAGAAAGGTAAGGGCATCACCTGTTGTATCGATTCCTGCGGCGAGGTGGTCCATGCATTCTGCTGCTATTTGGGTGTGTGTGAATGGCTCTTTCGCGTTTTGAAGGGTGTGGAGGAGAGTGTGCGGTCCTAAGTCTGATTTCTTGCAGGTGTCGAGGACGTAGTTGTTGGATATAGGAGAGGGGCGGGGTTTGATGATCTTGTTAATGAGGCCTGTAAGGGTTGGGAAGTAGTGGAGGAGGAGATTGCCTTGATTACGATTAGCTTGCTATTGCTTAAGTGATGAGGTGGAATGTGGAATGAAGGACTTTTCAGGCTCTCGTGGTAGGAGAGTTCTTCCATCATTTTGAAATCCTCAGGATCTGAGATTGAGTCGGTCCCGTATGGGTGGAAGAAGTGGTGGGATGCACAGTCTAGAGCATAGCAATGTAGATAGACCTTAGCTCATTAGCAACAAAGTTCCTAGACGGAGAGAGAGACCATATTACATATGCATCCATGCTGTTGTCTTTGAACTCTTCACACTTCTTCACGAATGCCACAGCAAGTTTCTCAATGCCACCAATGACTTCACGACGCATAACATTTGTGTTGGAGTACGAGTTTGCAATGTGGCGCTTCTTTTGGCTATGCTGTAAAATGCCGGTCACGCCCCTATACTCTAAACATTTATTCGAGTACTTACATTACCTCTCCACAAGGTGGAGAACATTGTTCTAATTTATCAGTCAACTCCTATCAGCTAGAATACAGCCAAGTCTAACCTAGTATCAAATTGTTTGAACAAAGTATAGAACTCAGTTTTGTCATAGCCACTTCCAACAGAGGTGTAAATTTCTTTTATTGCCTCCGCTGAGGTGAATGACACTTCACTGGGACTTAGTCGAACGATTGGACCATATTTCACATGAAGTTGATGTATATAATTTCGCCTGCTTCCACAGAATTCGTGTTTGATGAGCCAGAAGCCTGTATATTTTGTATACCATGGTCCAGGGATTCTTGATACAGGCGAAAGGAGAGCATTCCAAACTTGGAAAGATAGCCAGATCCAGGTTCCTATTAACACAGCTACTGGCCAAATGTTCCTGGTCATGCTGCAGTGAGATTCTTAGGGAGAATCTGACTTAGGATTGGATGATTGGATCTAGATTCGTGATATGTGCACTCCGGGATGTTCGGAAGGTTATTACTCAGACGGTTGAGGAGTCATGGGTTTTCAAACTCGTGATTTGTGATTGAAGTCTAGAGTGACAGAAGAGAACCCTGTCAAGAATTTGTCTCTAGGTTAGATATTACCCCACTTTCCTGATAGGAGCTGGTCCACTGCTGTCACATGATATCCGATAAGCATGATATTGAGATTTGACTGAAAGGAAAATAAGAAAGGTACTAAAGATAGCGCTTAATTCTCGGTGGAAAGAGAGTGAGAGAGGAGGTCATAGCCAAAAAAAAAAAAAAAAAAAAAGTGTTAAGAACGACTGATATATCAAGAGTGCGTTAGGCAGTACTTGAGCAGCCCATTAACATTTGGATATTCTTCCGAAGATCCTTGAGGATGGTTTGAAGTTTATTGGCTTTCAGAACGCCTCCTAAAGTTTCGTCCTCACCTGGTTTCCTCTACTCCCCTAGCCCTGATGTTTCTTCTCTGTCCCTCATTACCTGATGTCTTCCAGCGTTTTGAGGTGTTAAAAGGAGTATGATGTCTCGTGATGTCTCTTAATGTCTCTAGGGTAGAACCATACCACACTCTGTATACTTGCTTAGCGATAGGGGATTTCAGTGGTCCTGAAGGAGAGAAGTAATGATATACCAAAAACTAGGAGTGTCGAGATATGAAAACTTCTAGAAGTTCTGGGTTTGAGGCTGTGTTACTGCTAAGCCGCTGATTCGGTAAGCTGCGAATCAATGGCACTAGTCAGCCCTGTACTTCTCCACAATGCATGCGGATGAACTGGCCGGGGAATGCACTAAAGCACTTCCACTGGCGTCCAGCAAGGCTCCTCCTATCACGACGTCACGATGGCGACTTTACGGTTACCTGCCCTTCAGCTGAGGATTTCCTCCTCCGTTGCTTTGCATAGGATAGGGCGCATATACTTTCACAGCCTTGTCTTGACTCTCTCAGATCACAGAACGGTCTAACAAGATTCACTTCTCATCACAATATTATCAGGCGACAAGCATTTGAGGGGCCTCATCGCACACCATCATAAGTCTTAGACTTCACCCCTCACTATGACTCTAGTTACCTTCCAGCTATCTTGCATTGTCTAAGCAACATCTATCCGCGATGAGTTTTGCTTCTTTGCCCTCCGATATCACAGACATTGTTGATCTATGCAAGCCCCTTCTGAGGAAGTGTAGAGATGCTGGCAGGGTGGCCTAACCCTTGTGTCTCCTTATTCCACGTTCTGTGCTAACATTGAATAGGAGTATGACGAGATTTCCGATGAGGTTAAGGGTCTGCATACCGTTTTGCGGCACCTCAAGTACGAAATTGAAGATCCAGAATCCCTCATAAATACCGATCGCATGAAATGGGGTGGCCAACTCGATCCGATAATATGTGACTGCGATTCAACCCTGCACAAACTTGAAAGTCTCCTCCGAAAGTACGGAAGACATGATATGGGGGACAGGGGAACAAAATCTTCCAGGAGGCATATTACTGAATTCAGCAAAAGTGAAATGGACCAACTGGGTACAATTCGACTTCATCTGATCTCACTCCGAAAGAGTTTCACCCAATTCCTCAACACATTACAACTCCACCAGCCAGCAGATCTGGCAAATATACCCGATGACGAAGAGCAGCTTGACATTATACTAGACAAAGTAGATGCCATTGCAGCACGAATGGCTCGTAGACCAGATGTGGGAAACAGCTCTGATGACTATGAGAAGTTTCGGGGAGAACTTGTGGCGGAAGGATTTTCAGATGTTGTACTCCAACAGCATAAGGTGAGAACCCGCCTGATTTCGCAACATATACGATAGATCCTATCCTCGCTTAAATATCTTTGTCCGTTCTTCTTTTAGAAGCCACAACATTGGTGCTTCAAGTACATTATTACTGTAGAAGATAATACTCACTCTGAGCGATTCGTGCTCTCTACTCGTACCACTCAATTGTCACAGGCTATTGTCTGGATTTCTCAGTGATCTCTTCAGCAAGATAACTTTAGCATGATAATTGAACTAATGTGTGCTTCAAGGACATCCTCCGCGCCTACATTCGTGAAATTGACCAGAAAGGGCTGCTCGATGAGGGCATAGTAATTACAAGTCGAGAAACTCCTCCTATTGGGTTTAGATCAGATCAATCAGCAATCTCTAAGGACGAAAATTTCAAATTTGACTCCTTAAAGATTACCGCAGATAAAAGAGGTGCGAAAGAGATGGTTTTCAGAGAAGACAACATGAAATTTCCCCCCTTGATGAAACTAGAGCGTATGAAACCAGACGTATCAGTCCTACGGACTTCTCAAAGCCCGTGAGCATCTCTATCTTTAGAATTGTCTAGAAATTGTCCCAAGACTAATCAAGATACAGAGGTGCACGAAGTCCTAGCTGGGAAACAAGCCAAAACAAACCCTCTAGCCTTGAGACTTTCTCTCTACCTCCTCAATTGACAGTATCGGCCGATAAACACCGGTCTGATAGTGCAAGAGACTCCTCTGACAGTGACTCGAAGGATCAAACTGGCGTTATTATAAGGACGACGGATTTGCTCTCAATGAGTCAGGCGCTTCAAATCTGTCCCCAAGTGTCACCGAAAAGCTTTGACAGCTACAGCTCGGCTTTTGAAGATAGCTACGGACAAGTATCATCGGGCTTTCCAGGCGAAAGCCACGATATTACTGTCTTTCCGTTGCTCCCAGGCGCAATCCCTATTCCAACCTCGGCATTTAGAGCTTCAGCCGATCGCTCAACAGAATTTTATAATCAACCCCAGGTGCCGCATTCTATTCGCCTTGCCCCAGACTCAAATGGCAAAGAAATACCATCAGACGCTAAATGGACCAAGATCACCCGCAGATTGGTGACACCCGAAGTTTTCCATCAAGATGGAAGGAGATATGAAGCGTGTGTAGCCCCTATTCGAGTCACAGCCAAGACTAACTCATAATAGTCGCCCAGATTTCGTCGCAGTTCTTGGCGTCCTCAGCCGTGAAGAGATTAACAACTACGCTGCACGCTCATACGCTCTTCGTGCAGCTCGAAGTAGGCCTCGTGTAATACCGTCCCCTTCCTCATCTCCAAGAACTCCGAGGCCACGGCTCCATCGACAAACTTCGTCGTCTTCATCGTCGGATGAGGATTCCCCGGACTCTGATGACCACAGAAAGAACCCTCGGAACAATCGTGGTTCACGACAGTCTAAATCTAACACTAAACCCCAGAGACCAGCATCTTCAACATTGCCCGCCCCTCGAGAGCCACCACCACGACACAGCCCACAGGAGTCTCAACGTGAGAAGCCTAGATGGGTCCCTAATCTAATCCAAGAAGGACAGGGGCATTCCTATCGTCCTCCTAGTGAGAGAGAATCGGGGTACTCACGTCGACGCCATGGGGATTCGACTTCATCCCGCTCTTCTCGATCTAAAGACCGTGGTAGTAGGAAAGAGTCTGAAAAGATCAGTAGGTGGACGGCTGCAGGATTGGGCGGGGCAGCTGCTAGTCTTCTAGGTGTGCTTTCAGAGGCAGCAGAAGGCCTCTAAACTGTACGAACGATGTGATTAACAAAATGGGAATAGCGAGGGCATATGATACCCAGGACACGATTCTATTGATAGGTAAATAGAACAAGGCGTTTCTATTGGAGCATGACTTTTGTGCAAGGCAAGACGTATCCTAGCGAATGTTGCCAAAATGACCCAGATGTAATCCAGGATCCCAGCAATCTCGCAGTTCGGGAATCGGAATCTGGTATTCCCGGGCTGACGTGGGGTCAGGTCTTGGTATGTATAGCCTCTCCTCAGCTTTAAGAGATATGGTTTTCATGATTCAGGACAAACACTGCCGGTACCTCTGGGAAATTTAGAGAGTATTGATACCTGTCCTTCAAAAAGGAAAATAGGAGGATGGCTACAAAAGTTTTGTTAGGCATCAAGAGTTTGTTATCAGCAGAGCTATTTCATTTCATCAGGTCTAGTAAGAGGCATGAGTCGAAGCTTGTCGAAATTCTTCCTTTACACTTTCCTGGCAGAGCTGTGGGATAAGTTGCATGATGATTTATACGCAACTCTGAGGGGCGGAAAATTATTCCGTCTGGCCGAAAGTGTAATACTCGTCTTCTTGCCATCGAGGCGGCTTCGCTCTCTGCACCAAGCAGCGGGGTTTCGTTGAATTTGCCTTGGACTGCACAATTTAATGGGGTTGAGGTCGTTTCCAGTGATGTACCTTGAAGGCGCAGTGCCCCACATCACATTGTAGGGTCCGTCATAGTGTTACAGCAGCATGCGGACAAGGACAAGGCAATGGATGCACGAGTGGAGGAGGAATTGGCATCAAGCTACCCCGCAACACGCTAAGCAGTTCTGATGGCAGGTTAGGCTTTTGGCGTTGATCGCCTTGCCTGGGTATGGCGGTAACGTCCCGCAGCCACCGGCGCCTTCTCCTCTGCTGACTATCAAACAAGTCATCACAAACGAGTACTTGCTTCCTACATCTAACAAGCTCGATGCTTTGCATATGTGGGTTGTGCAAATGTTCCTGATTGATTGATTAATTGTTTGCAAAGGCGAGGTCGTGCATCTCGGCCGCAATATGCATGGAGCTCAAGGAGATCACGGATAGTTCTCGGATAGCTCGGTATTCCATTGTTGTAACACGAGAAGATCAAGGATCAGAACAGCCAAAGATTTTGGCATATTTCCTTTCCCATCCGTTCAGTTTGAATACAAATCGATTTTCTTTTCTTCGTGGTTTTCTAATAATGAGCCACAGAGTTGGTCCTTCAGCGATACTTCTTTCGGCGGCAGTTTAAATCCACTCTCTATCAACATTTGCCTCATTTCCATAACTCGAAACGATTAAACAACAATAAGGCCCCGCCTGCTTGTTCTAATTCAGATTTGAGCCCCACCAAAGTAGGTTGCGGGGTACCTTGTGTTGGTACAAGTCGGGGAAATGCTTTATGGCTAACGGTATTGTTTTGGTGATTAGAACAACCTTGTCATTTCCTAGGCCTCATTTGATATCTATTCCTAGTCGAGTTGCCGACCTATCCCCTATTGCTGACCTCTTCCAAAACACAGCTTGAAGCTTTTAATGTACTATTTCCGCGTCAATCATGTCCCACGTTCATCTCTGATGAGGGGTAACCAGCTCAAGGGCGGCTCTATCGAGTTTAGGACGTGCTTTGTACGCAAGCATGCGGTCAATTCAGCATTTGGAATCCAATTGGATCTTCGAAAGTGGGTAAGAGGGGAAACAACCACGCGTCAGACGATGGAAGCAGCTTTAGCCAAGGTCGTATCAATGTTCCCACAAGGAGCGGGGTTCAACGAAACCCAAAGAGCTCAAAAGGAGAAGGGTCCTCTCACAGGATGTCTTTTTTATGCTTCTCAGAGCTTGCTGAAATAGCAGAGAGAGGTCTCCAACAACACCCCCATCAAGAAACAAGACATCAGTTGCAATCATGACGGTTCCAGATGAGGTTGATATCATTGTGTGTGGTGGTGGGAGTTGTGGTTGTGTTGTAGCTGGACGGTAGGAGTTCAATCTTGTCACTAATCTTATTGAGCGACGTCTAACTTCCATCAGATTGGCTAACCTTGATCACAATCTCCAAGTTCTCTTAATTGAAGGTGGAGAGAGCAATTTGAACAACCCATGGGTTTTCCGTCCAGGAATTTGTGAGTATATCTCATTTCAGTTATCAATACAAATTAACAGTTACAGATCCCCGGAATATGAAGTTGGACAGCAAGACTGCCTCCTTCTACTACTCACGGCCGTCCGAATGGCTTGGTGGACGAAAGGCAATCGTGCCCTGTGCTCACATTCTCGGTGGCGGTTCATCCATCAACTTCATGATGTATACTCGAGCTTCAGCCTCGGACTACGACGACTTCCAGGCAAAGGGCTGGTCCACAAAGGAGCTCATTCCTCTCATGAGAAAGCATGAGACATATCAGCGAGCAAGCAACAATAGGTCGGTTACCTACAAGTTCGGCAAGACTCAATTGACTGATAATGAGCAGGGACATCCATGGCTTTGAGGGGCCTATTAAGGTTTCCTTCGGAAACTACACCTATCCAATCATGCAAGATTTCCTTCGGGCAAGCGAATCTCAAGGCATTCCAACTACCGATGATCTGCAGGATCTCGTGACAGGCCAGTATGTAATATCTCAGGCTATACTCAACAGATTAAGGGGTTATACTAACAAGTGTATAGTGGTGCTGAGCACTGGCTCAAATGGATTAATCGAGATGTAAGTTGACTTGTTCAATAATGTGTCAAGTGGATGTGGTCGTTCTAACAATACGACCTAGACTGGCCGTCGCAGTGATTCGGCCCATGCATACATCCATTCGACTAGAGCAGTCCACCAGAATCTCCACCTACAATGCAATACAAAGGTCGACAAGATCATTATGGAGAACGGAAAGGCTGTTGGTGTTCGAACTGTGCCAACAAAGCCCCTTCACCCATCCGTAAGCAACTATTGTACCCCTAAGGTGACATTATTGATACGAACTCCCCCAAGCAGGAACAGTCCCGTACTTTCAGAGCACGAAAGCAAATTGTTGTTTCTGGTGGTACACTTTCCAGCCCATTGATCCTTCAGCGATCTGGTATCGGTGACCCAAAGAAGTTGAAGAAGGCTGGTGTCAAGCCTATCGTCGATCTTCCAGGTGTTGGCCTGAATTTCCAAGATCACTACCTCACCTTCTCCGTGTACCGTGCCAAGCCAGGTATTTATTTCCTACCCTTTTCAGCTTCAGGCTGCTTACTGTGATAGACACTGAGAGCTTCGATGATTTCGTCCGAGGTGATCCTGAGGTTCAAAAGAGGGTGATCGATGAATGGAACATCAAGGGTACAGGTCCACTAGCCACAAACGGCATTGATGCTGGTGTTAAAGTCCGCCCTACCGAGGAAGAATTGAAAGAGATGGATTCTTGGCCAACTCCACACTTCAGATCCGGATGGGAAAGCTACTTCAAGGATAAGCCCGACAAGCCTGTCATGCATTACTCAGTTATTGCTGGGTATGTACTTTGCCACGGATGTGTTAGGAGATCTACTAATCAACTACAGCTGGTTTGGTGACCATATGCTCATGCCTCCCGGAAAGTTCTTCACGATGTTCCACTTCCTCGAATACCCATTCAGTCGTGGTTCGACTCATATCGTTTCTCCAAACCCATACGAAGCACCGGACTTCGATGCTGGTTTCATGAATGATGAGAGAGATATGGCACCAATGGTCTGGGGATATATCAAGTCAAGTAAGTCCTTAAACTCTCTTTATGGGTGAATACTAATACTTTTCGCAGGGGAAACAGCACGACGCATGGAGGCCTACGCTGGTGAAGTTCAAAACATGGTAAGTACATACCCCATATATTAATCTCGACACGAAGCTGATCCCCGGTAGCACCCATTCTACAACTTCGATTCACCAGCCCGCGCCAAAGACATGGACCTCCTCACAACCAAGGCTTACGCCCTCAAGGACAATCTCACAGCTGGAATCCAACACGGCTCCTGGTCAATGCCAATTGACTCCGGTACGCCAGCCCAACCGAACCTCCTTAACAGTAATTCCCAGAACGTGTATCAGGATCTCAAATACTGTAAGAAGGATATTGAGGCAATTGAGGAATGGGTCAAGCGTCATGTTGAAACCACATGGCACAGCCTCGGAGTATGTTATTCTTGTTCCTTTTGCCCTGGGCTTTAAAAATTGCCACATGAACTATTGCTGATTTCATATACTAGACGTGCTCAATGGCACCAAAGGAGGGTAACAGCATTGTCCAGCACGGTGTGCTAGATGAGCGTCTTAACGTCCATGGCGTCGAGAACCTCAAGGTTGCCGATCTTTCAATCTGCCCAGATAATGTTGGCTGTAACACTTGTAAGTACCCTTAAACTGCCTTTTAAAAATATTACTAACACGCAAGCAGACTCCACTGCTCTGTTGATCGGTGAGAAGTGCTCCATGCTCGTCGCAGAAGATCTTGGCTACAGTGGCAAGGCTCTAGAGATGAAGGTAAGCACAGTTCTGAATGTCATATAAAAATTTAAACTAATAAATATTAGGTACCAAACTACCATGCTCCAGGAGAACTCTCTGGCATTGCATCAGCCCGGTTGTAAACTGTGAAGGTAATGATTGGATTGTCAATTTGTTTCTCGATGAGTCGCAACTTGTATATGCAAAATTTCATTCATTGAATGTTTTCAGGTGGCAACAGATTGTAGCAAAAACACGATCCTTCATCCCCGTTCGCTCTAGCCGTAAAGTGTCGTGGTTCTTGTGTGGGTGAACAGAAAATTATACATCAATTTGCACGTGATTATCCTCGAGTAATTGGTTGGGCGTCAGGCGCTCCTTCCCAACCCGACCCCTTCAGTCATGCCAGCTCACACTTCAGAACATCAAGTCACAACAACAAGGCTGCTACACAACGCAAATAGGGCTCTTTGGGCGATACGTTGAAATGTTTGTGGCGATTCGGAGCCATATAATTCGTGCGTTTTCTTTATACTGAATGATGTACCGGTCCCCCGGTCGAAGCACATTCATGCACGTCGCTGAACAGTGTCGTACGTGGCTCTGTCCTCATATTTTGAGTATCAAGGACTCACCGAGAAACATTCAAAATAGATTCCTCCAATAATTGGTCTTTTGAGGTGAGCTTAGCTCGCAATACTACGTTATGTTAGACAAAGCTATGATGCTTTCGACTCAGTTCCGCGTTCTTCTGACTTCGGAGACGACGTGTAGTACATGTCGATACCTTCAGCCATGATGCAGTGGCGAGGAGGGAGAGCTCTCATATACCCTCAGGGCCCAGCAACAATGAGGGAACCAGTCTTCACTGCCGCAAGCATCAATCCATCCTGCCATGGCCACTCAAGAGATTTCGTCTGTCAGCGCACAGCTTTCTGAAGCAATTGCTTCATTTCTTTTTACGTCTTTCGATGACGCGACGAAAAACCTAGCTTCACGCCTTCATGAGAAACCTATCGAGGATGAGCCAGAGCCAACTCCTCCAGAGTCCGAGCCTGAGCCTGAGCCTGAGCCTGAACCCTTGTTTAACGTTCCGTATGAGCGAAACTCACACTTCGTTGGACGGAATGACAAGCTGGGCGAGCTGTTTTCCTTATGGAGACCTGGTCAGCCAGGACGAATTGCCGTAATTGGATTGGGTGGAATTGGGTAAGTGCATCCCTCTTATTGTTCAAGATAATACTGATGTCCTGAAGGAAGACAGAACTAGTTGTAGAATTTGTCTATCGGCTGCAAAAGATTTCGCCAACAACACCAATATTCTGGTTCCGGTCGTTTGATCTAGTCTCCAACACAGATGCAACACCTCCAATCCCAGGCTCCGCAACAGGGATGCAGCTTGATCAATGGCTGGACAAACCTCGTGGACCAGACAGCATGCTTGTGGTAGATACCGCCGACGATTTCGATATCCTACTTCAAGATGATGGGGAAAGTGGACGATTACTTGATAAGTTACGGCTGTTTGGTGGCACAATCATTATATTGGCAAGGAATGCTCGAAGTGGAGGAAGACTGGCAGATCCTCATGATATCTTGACCCTACAGGATCTCGACCTAGAGTCTTCAGCGAGTTTGTTACGCTCTCGACTCGGGCCACATGCGAAAGGTACCACGGCCGAAATTGAAGAGGTGGCCAGGTTAATGACATTTCTTCCACGGGCAATCCTACAAGTTGCAACGATCATCACTAAGACTTGTATGACCGTCACTCAATTCCTCGGCCTCTACAATAGAGGAGACTCGATGCGACTTCGCCTCTTCGACAAAATTAAACCCGTCACGCAACCTGATCCTAGATTTTCTGTTATTGGCAGGGGAGTTGTTGATATCAGAGCTTTCAGAAATACCTTCCCAGAACCGAGTCGAATTCTTTATCAGCTTTATTCTTTGGGTGGTAAAGATGTGCCTCTTAGCATCTTCTCCAATGTTGACCCGCTCGATATGATCCTCATAATGTTCCATCTTAGAGGGCATGTTCTGGTGACTGAAGACGTCAAGAACGGCACTCTTTCTCTCCATCCTCTAGTGTGCTTCGCACTTCGAAGCTTCCTCAGTAGCGTTCGACCAGAGGAAGATGATGAAAAGGTTAAGGAAGAGCGTCGCTGGTTTGAGGAAGCTGTGACTACCCTCGCTGATCGATATCCTAATGCGAATTATGAAGATAGAGACTGGTGGAGAGGGTGTTTCGCTCAAGTCCTTGGCGTCTGTGATCTGCAGAGTGACTCATTGAAAGCGGCAATAGCTACTATCCATCACAAAGAAGCAGCATACTTTAAGCAGAAGGGGCGTTATGCAGAAGCTCTAAGAATGGCTGAACTCGCCCGTAGAGTCCTTCCGGACCCAGTACCTGTCGAACACCTCGCTGTTGTTCAAGAGCAGATCGATCTCCTAGATCTGCTTGGTAAGTATCGCGATGTTCAGACAGCACTTCAGAAGTATCCAGACGATGATGGCCATTCTGGAGCTTTATGGAAGAGAAGAATGCAAGCAAGACTGGAGCAAGAGGAAGGTGCGAATAGCTACGACTCCGCCGTCGAAATTTTTCAGGAAATCAAAAACTTGAAAGAGGCATCACATGTTCCAATGCCGGATTTACTGCTCTCCATTGATGACTATGGAAGCGTCTTGATGCTCAAAGGCAGATATCAGGATGCCGCAATTTCCTGTCGAAAAGCACTTGCAGACAGAACCACCTTCCTGGGGAGCTCTCACAAAGACACTCTTGCCAGTTTCCATCACCTTGCTACCATTTTAAGACTTGAAGGAAAGTTTGATGAAGCACTCCACTATTCCCAGGAGGCAATCCGAGGTAGAGAAACAATCCTAGGTCCTGATCACCCGGATACACTCCAGAGCAAACTCGTTAAAGCCAGGATCCTCATGTCTGTCGCTACCTCTTTGTCAAATTTCGATGAAGCCGAGTCACTACTTGTAGACTCTTCTAATCGTCTAAGCGCGATTTTGACTGAGGCACACCCTATCGTCATCGCGTGTCGAAGCGATCGAGCTGCAATCATGCTAGCTCGTGGAAAGTACGAGGCCTCTGAACAGATGAACCGGGCTACACTCTCCGCTCGTGAGCATGGCCCTTGGACCGAGCCTTCCACACATCCTGACACTTTGACGAGCAAACATCAGTTAGCTGAGCTTTTGCGGTATAAGGAAGGTTGTCGTGCAGCTGATGCTCTCAGTGAAGAAGCGCTGACGGAACGAACCGAGATCCTCACCAACGGAACACTAACTGGCAACGACTTCCACCCAGATCAACTCACCAGTCTCCATCACCGTGCAATTGTCCTATCTGGTCTTGGAGAACACCAAGCAGCACTTCAAAAGATCGACTTCGCACTCACAGGCAGACGAACAATCCTTGGAAGCACCCATCCCGATGTATACATGAGCATGACATGGAAAGGCGAGATTATGCGATCTCAGCTGCCTAGTGATTCAAGCCATCGAAATCAGGCCCTAGACGCGATCGAGGAACTACACCGTCAAGCCCTCGAAGGCCTAACCTGGATCTTCGGCTCCGAACACCAGAATACTCTCCAATGTGTTACCAATATTGCACTTGCGAAGAACGAACGAGGACCATCTGGACATGCAGAAGCTGAGACTTTATATCGTCATGTATACCGTGCATATCAACGAAATCTCGGTGATTTACATCCTGAAACACTGAAAAGTAAGAGTAGACTTGCTGAAGCTATGCGAATTTTGAGCCCAGTGTATCACACAGAGGCGAAGAAAATGTGGCGTGAGGCTTGCGCTGGGTTTTCGAAGATCTTTGGTGCCGATGCTTATTTGACGATTGCGGCGTATAAGGGGTACGAAAAATTTCTCAAGACATACACGTTTCCAGACTCGTGACTACCGGTACCCAATGGAGGTGTTGATCTTGATGCTGTTGGTGTGGTGGTGTGTATGGTGGTGGGTGTAGATGAGGTTGAGAATGAGAGTATGGATACTGGTAAGGGTGTATCGACGAGGAGGCTGATTGCGAGGAAGGTTAGAAGTGGGAGGGGGCAGTACAAGTATAAGGAGAAGGAATGAAATGGTGGGATTCAGGAGATAGTGAGATAGAAACAGTAAATAATTGTGTGTAGGAGTATTTAGTATGAACTCTTGAGCGTTCGCTTAATATATTCTTTCGTGATACCACCCTATTTACCCATGAAGGTCATCATAATCCCTTTTATTTCCAGAATAGTACTTAATTGATACTCTGCACCTATGCATGCTGTGTAAAATCCATAGTATCAAATGCTGGCTCATTCATCATGACTCTTGAAAGTGACTATAAGAGCCATAGGAAGAAAGTAGAATCTTCGCTCCGCTTTGCCCAACTTAGCTCCCACCGGCCATTAACGAAGAACATCCGTTCCAGGCTCACCACGTAGTATCTCCGTGCCAAGATCCGTGGGTCTCCGCTCCAAGCTATTATCATTACCATCAGACCAAAGGACTCCGCCACAGCTCAAAAGCGAAATCGAGGGAACTCTCTAGTAACACCTAGCGTATATTGGCAATACATCTAGCCTCCTTAGTATCGGCTTACAGCACTCAAAATCGAAATCTATATCTCTACCTGGGAGCAGGATAAGTGGATGTGGAAAGGCCACCGGCATTTTTGCCCCAGGGATCCGGTAGGAAGAGGGGGTGCTTTCTTTCCCGCATCTTAGTGGAGAATGCTAGGGACTGCTCGAATTGTAAGATTTCCACTCTTCTCAACACCTGTGAGACTTGAGTTGGGTTTTGAGAATGATCGAGAAAGATTTCGAAGATATAAGAACAAGACAGACTGCCTAGAGATGTGATACGAACTCTCTAGAATCGAATATACTATAAGCGACATGGAGGATCACCAATAGCGGTTGCAGTGAAACATACGCACAGGGACCCCCAGGTCCACGATAACACACGAAGTGGAAATAAATAGTTTCAAGAAATATTATTATATTGCCAAAACCTAGCAAATATCCCAAACCAATCCCATTAAGGCATAACCACGCCACTCTCGGCGCTCTGCCTAGTACTCTCTCTCTCCTTATCAGCCTCAACTCTCCTCATTCTAACCCCATGACCCCGTCCAAACAACCCTAACATCAACGGCAACGGCACAACAACCATCGCCAACACAGCTTGGAAAATAAGCGCACGGTACATATTCCCGGCCGGTTTCGAGCTCTTATCATCTTGCGAGCCATTGTTCAACCCCGAATCACGCAATGCGTCAGAAACAAGGATAAAGATTCCACCAAGGAGTTGTCCACCTGTCCAGCAGATTGTGGATGTGACTTCTGGGGAGACAGGATGTGTGATCTCGATAAGGTATTCCAAGACTACAGGGACGAGGGAGAAGGAAGCGGCACCAAGAATGGAGAGGATGACATAGACTGCTGCTAGGTTGCGGGTCCCCGGGGCCCAGGTAAAGGATAAGTAGCAGAGGGCGATTACTGGAACTTGGACTTTGATGGCTATTAAGTAGGATTTCGTCTTATCGATGATTGGTGAGGTGACAGCAGAAGTGACCAGACCAACGACGATCAGCAAAGCACCCGCAATTCCTGCCTCGGTTTCAGAGAAGGAGTATGGCTCTAACATTTGATTGATTAATGAGGAGATGCTGTTGAAGAGGCCCACATAAACGGTAAATGGGACCATGATCATGTAGAATTCCGGTGAGGAGAACAAGAATTTGATAGAAGGGCCAAGAGGTTGTTTGGGTGTGTGCCCCGATGGTGAACAAGGAGTTGGTGGATGTGCTGGAATAAAAAATGATGGTATAGATGCAATGGATGACTAAATTTGTTAGCATTACCCTTCCATTTGGTAGATTTTTGGGAATTTACAATGATAGATATATATAAAACCATATTTGGAATATCTCCAGGTGAACCTGCCCAAAATGGATCAATTAGTTGGGCTAATGCCCCTCCAAAAGGATTCGCCAAACTCATAATAGCCGTAGCAGCGACTCTTCCACGATTGGTGAACCATAAATCTGAATATCTTGTAGGAGCAGCGAGCACAAATGGTTGAGCTAATCCCGTTAAAATTTGTCCAAACATAACACCTCCGAAATTTCCATGAGCGCCTGATCTTGTTGCTCCATATCTGATCCAATTTCCGAGTAATATGAAAAGAGATGATATCACAATAGATGGTTTTGGTCCTCCTCGGTGAAGGACATAAATAACGAAGGGGGACGCCACAACGAAGGAGAATAAGAAGGCTGTGCTGAGCCAATTGACGGTCGATTCGGATACATCATAATACTGAGCAACTGTATTCGAGCTCGCGGAGAAGGAGAGCCACTGTGGGGTACATCAGCAAGAATTCAAGAGATAGTAAGCAAGTGAAGTCTTACATCCCAGCTAACAATGATGTTGAGCAAGACCAATTGAACCAACCCAAACCACCTCCTCTTATAAACTTTGTATTCTCTAACACCTCCATCGGCTGTTCCATCTAGTTGGCCGTCACCAGAATTTGTCGCAGCCGGATGCCTTGTTGTAGTGTTGTTCCCATCATCTCCACCAAGTAATTCATCGTCACTTCGCACTGTGTGCAAGTCTTCAACTTCCCCAATCCGGTCACGATCACCACTTCCATTCGTCTCCGTAACCTTTAAATCCTCGTTACTCTTGCTATCTCCATCCACGTGCCCATTCGAGCTTACAGTGTCCCTAGCAGAGGCATTCCTTGAGCTGCCTCCCTTCTTCAATCCCCTCATCCTCAAAGGCCGCATAATCGTCCAGCCAGGAAGTGTTTCCCCATGTGCAGCAATTGCCTTCTCACTTGTCTCTGGTTTGCTGGGTTTCACGGTTATCGTATTCTCAGCTGCTGGAGTTGCATTCGCGTTCGGGGACGATTTCTCGGGCTCCCCAGATTCGATGCTGACATGCTCAGGGATTGTCATCGTGCCCTATTGACCATTCGCGACGCCTCGGCTCAGCGCTAGAAACGCCTCACAGGTACCAAAGTAGCTGTCGCCTCCTCTTAGCCACCAATTCTTCAGATTGGACCAAAACTTATGGTGCTTGGGAAAAGATTATTCTACAGAGAAGGGCGTGGTCGTCACATTATTTGAGGAGTTGTAAATGAGGGGAAAGCATAATGATAAGGGTCTCGTGGACAAGACTGGGGATGGGATGCTAGAAGGGTCTGGTTCAAGCACCTGATTTCCTAAAGGAGCACTGATCCGAAAATTGATGTGGTGCGGTGACTAAATCGGTCTTAAGTGCCAGCATAACAAATTGTGAAATACATCTTCTTTGCCTTGTGAAAGTCCGAGTGATTACCGATATCAAGAAATGCATTCATTCTAAATGCTTATCTGCACTTCAATGAGGCTTTTGCTACGACACACGATAAGCAAAAGGATACCATCTATTTTCTTTCCTATACTACATGCTGTGCGGCGCAAAGAAGAGGTCTCATGCGGGTGGTACAAGAACAAGGGTGTTGGGCATTTAAACTTAGAAGTCTGTACAATCGTGTCGTTTCCAAACCCTTCACCTTCATCATCTAAGTCATTCGAGCCGGCAAGTTCCCGATATTGTCGGTTATAAGTTTTGGAGAATCTACTTGAGAGCAGACCAAACCTTTGGTGCAGCACAAGCGCTTGCGCAGTGTGCAAGGTGGAAGACTTAACGGCGCATTAGTATTATCCATAAAGTAGGTATTGCAGTGCTCACATTCTTCAACGCAATCCTCGTGAGGTGCCTTCTTGTCATCTGAGTCTGAGGCCCCGGTAACACGCTCAACACAGTCATCGAAGTGGTGCTTGGCGGGAGAGCATTGCTTTGACTCCTTGCACTCTGCATAATGTTAGCACATGTACTAATATCTTGATATCCGTAGAGCCTTGATCATCCAACAGGATAGATTGTGCCTTTCCCATGCAAAGAGAATCTTCATCCATATGAAGGATATCTAACCAGATATGGCTAGATATACCTGTTTGACGAATACCAAATGATATGAGGTCTCCAACAGAATCCACGATATTGTCCCATTATTCGAAGAGGAAAAAGGATTAATCGGACTCACCCTCCTCAAATTTCTCCTTAGGGTCAACCATCTCTTCTTCCTCTTCTTCCTCCTCGGGTTCTTCTGCTTCGGCCTCCTCATCGCTTTCCTGTATCACAAGTTCATTAGCTTTCGCTCGACAACAATGTCCATAAGCCCTATTGCCATATTCCGTACACTGCTCCCTCCCTAATGACCCGATTCCCTTCCTCGAATGCATCCGCTAACGCCATTCTGCCATTGGCAACCCAATGTCGTCTCTACCCCATCTCCAGCTTATCCAAGATTACGAATTCAGAAATCAACGTACCTTTGGCTCACCCTCGTCCTTCTCCTGTCCTTGCACGGGTGTAGAGTCCGTTCCGGCATCTCCCTTCACAGCTTCCGCCTCACTCTCGCTCCATGGCGTCACAGCCGCCACAAGATCCGACCAGCTATCGAAGAATCCCATCTTGCCTGATCACTTCAATCTGACAGTCTCGATTGAGTGGGTTGGAGGTGTGCGGATGTATGTGGTTGGTTAAGTGGTCGTCGTGATGGCACGATGGTGTCGAAAAATGAACCTTGGGAGAGCTTGCAATTGGGAGTTACTGATTGGACGGGTGGCCTTGGTCCTGCAAGATCACGTGCAAAGCTGAGTTCCTGAATGTCCCGAGAATCCGAACGAAACAGTAGGAGGAAAATGCGGAGGAAAACTACTAAGTTGAGTTAAAATTCAAATGATCATAAGGCAAATATATGCTGATTCTGAAGTCGTAAATGTTCATTGGTATCACAAAGTTTGGATTTTCCTTAAAATTCGCCGGTTCCCAAACACCGTGCAATAAGCTATCTTAGAGAAGCGCCTTCCTTATCCCTAGGTGTATCCGCCAGTGAAAATCAAATATCAAACTATTCTCTATGTTAGGGATCAACACCTTTACACCTATCAAGCCCAAGCATTTTATCGTCGCCTTTCGGCTTCTTCCTGCAATCTTTGCTCTAAGCTCATACTGACGGCTTGTACCTGAGCTTCCTCATAACCTGGCGGAGGCTCGTCGGGAGCCGGAACCGGAGCCGTAGACTGATCCTCAATCGGTCTAGCAGTTGGTGGCTCAGTGTCTCTTGTTGGTCGTACAGGAATCGGACTTAGTATTCTCGGTTCCTCATCTTCACTTTCTTCCTTTTCCTCATTTTCTTGGGGCGCTTCATATGCCGGAAGTTGTTCTAAATGAACATTGCCCATGTCCACAACTGTTCTCTCTCCTTGTCCATTTTCCCGTGCAACTGTATAAGCTTGATGCACACGTTCTTTTATTTGCTCGAATAGGGTGTGGAAGTCGAATGCGCCACCCTCCCGAAATGTCAATCGTAGTTCGATTGCTGAATTGGTCGGTGGAATGCCTCCGCCAGTCACAGGTTTTACGGTAGCAGTCCAGTAATTGGCGCCAAAGAAAGGTGCTCGGACAAAGGTGTCTTGCAGGTTAAGGATCGGGACGGAGAATGACTGTAGTTCTGGTGTCGGGTTGGAAGGTAGATAGACTATCTTTGAAACCTATCAGCGAGAGCTTTGTGTTTGGCTGCGATTCACATACTCTTTGGTTTGTAATGTACGCGATTCCTCCATCACTCTTCGCTGAATATGGGAGGGCCCCGGGGTATGTATTGGGCGTGGATAAGTGTAGACTTGTTCGAGGAGGAGAGGTAAAGAGCAGAGTTTCGTTCGGTAACTTAATGAAGCCTTCGGACCCAGGCGTGGTCATTACCCAGCTTTTGCGTGTTTTAGCTTTCTGTTCTTGAGCGGCTTGCAATGCATAGAAATGTTGCTCTTGATGAAATTGATACATGGTGGGGTAGCTTGATCATCAAAGTGCAGAATTTGCTTGGAACGGAGAGGCGGGAATGAAATGCGCTGTGCAAAAGACAAGCAGAACTTACTTGATGGACATGTTGACGCCAGCAAAGTCTGGCTGTTCCCTCTGGGGGTAGATGCGCCAGCTATGCGAGTGAGTGGAGCAACGGGAGAGCTTCCTTGAGGGCTGCGTGGAAGAGAGACCGTTTCGGGAAGCTCGTGCTTGGGTGTGCAGAGGCGTGAGGAAATATGCCGTCTATCGCTGTCGCAGAGGTCGCTCTGAACTCGATGCGGTCAACGAGGCTGATTGTGTATCCGTGTATCAGTGTGCCGGCAAGCGGGTGGTAAGTTGGATCTGTAAGGATTGGTGTTCCGGTGCGAAGTAGTCGGGGCAGGGTGGGATGCAGTGCATGCCTTGGCTGTCTTCGAGTAGTCACTGAATAGGCAGAAAGGGTGGAAGGTTCAAGGTTGGAGATGCTGGTTGCTTTGCTTGAAATTGGATGCAAGGAAGAAAACTTTGTACCGTTGGAAATCTCACCGTGGGTGAACGACGCGTGCGTATTTAGCTGGAACAAACTCTGGTTATTCTACGGATGCTCCCGTGGTGCCGCAATGCGTCATCGGACCACCAGGTAATCCCAGGCATCCCGATCTTTGTCAGACCTCACTCTATCCGCTTCTCTAGACCTCCAACACAACTCCTTGGTTGCGATAGTATCATGAAAGAGTAGAGACACGCTGGTCCAAAAAATTGCGAATACCTTCATGCAGACCATCACAGCAGTGGCCGCACCGTGCAGACCGTTCCGGAGATCCTGCATAAGCGGAACCTCGCGGGCAGCGATTTTCCCACTATCCCTGCTTCATCCTCAGTATCTTTGCATGTGGTTTCCATGCGTTGTCTCCCTGGACTAGGTTATGGGTGAAGCCTCGCATTAGAATGGAGGCGAGGAGATGGACACAGCAGATCGCTACCGCTTCTTGATAGGGTGATTTTTCATCCGGTCTGTCTAAAACTTTTTGAAGTCCGAAGATTATAGAAACGAAACATAGGAGAGCTATTGACATCTATCGACGACAAGGCTGACGGAGAGACACCTCTTTGGAGCGAAAGCTGATCTTGAGTGGGGTTGATTATCCATTAGCCGGAGCTTTTGACATGTCCGCGGAATCTGCAAAGACGCAGTTGGGCTTACTTTTAAGCTTAAAGAATAAACGGTTTTTAGGTAAAGAGTCTGTAGTAGTGTCGGTAACTCCTCCGTACAGACGTAATATTCCCAACGACCCACTTGAAAGGTTTGACTCTCTATTCAGTTCCAAGGATGGCCGCTGCTTTATGATACGACTGTTTTCATAAAGCAGCACTACATATGACACCCGAGGTAGTTCGACTTCATGCAGAGAATAGCAGCCACCAACAACAATTATTCCATCATTTAAACTCATCACCCCAAATGTTCCTCTCGGGCAGATTAATCCTTCGACATCCCGTTAGTAAAGCCTTATTACCCCACGAATTTACCCCGCATTTCGCGAAAAGGTCCAAGCTCGTCAACCCCCCATATTATCTTCAGCAAGATCGAGCTATGGCTACTAAGACTCAGATAGAGACCTTGAAGAAATACACTGCATGTGATGTAGCAGATGCTCTTCTCAGACTTAAAGTCCCAAATGCTGGCTTTCTTCCGGATCTCAAGCTTCATGCCCCTCCATCTTCACTAAAGCAGAATATAACTATTGCGCCCGCTTCCACGGTTATTTTTGCCTCAAAAAATGGAGAAGGCGTTTCTCTTCTGCCGCCTGAAAATGTCCCGCCAGGAAAGCATTACGTAGATCTAACCGAAGCGGGGACAATTGTGGTCATGAGCCAACCGGAGGGACAAAAATGTGCTATTTTGGGAGGCATCATGGCCTTGAGGATGAAGATTTTGAATGCTCAAGGAGTTGTTGTGAATGGTAGGGTTCGGGATGTGGTTGAGTTGGGATCGACTGGTTTACCGGTAGGTTGACGAATTACGAATACAGCAGTTTGGTGTTTCCGTCCTGGTTCACATTCCTTCCCCCGCACTCACTTTCATGATAGCGAATCAATTGCATGCAACACATGCTAACAGGAGTGCCAGATCTGGGCAAAGGCAACCTCAGTTGTTGGAACAGGGGCAGAGGCTAGGCCTCATGCTTTGCAAGTGCCTCTAAATGTCAACGGAACGATCGTTAACCCAGGAGACATCGTCTTCAGTGACGCTATCAATGGAGTGGTTGTCATACCACAAAACCTAGTTTCAAGAGTCTTAGAACTCTTACCTAGCCTCGTGTCTGCAGACGATCGAGTCAAGGAGGATGTTGAGAAGGGCATGACCGTTCAGGAAGCTTTCAAAATACATCGGAACCAATGAAGTTGATAGTGTTAATAAAGTTCAATATTGGCATTCTTCCACTAGGGGCGGTCGAGTTGGAATATGACCCAACAAGATTGGTGTGGCTTTTCCAGCGGGAGGACACGAGTAAGGCTTAAGCAAGCACAAGTATGTCTTGCAGAGGATCCTGGTTGGAAATCACTTTGACTTTACAAAACAATGTGGTGGAAACCTTCATCTTAGCACTGCGACTCTATGACGGCTAATTATAAATGTCATGTCTCATAGGCCAGAACGCATTACGGTGAACAAGAGCCTAGAAAACCTGCTGTAGCTAATAGATCATCGCGCGTAATAGCAAAACTAGCTAGAAAATTCTTGCACATCTGAGAATCTCTCTATTACATATGCAGGATCTTATAATTATAAGAAAATATTAGGAGGATAAAAAGATGCTGAAATTTGTTCAAAGTTCTGTATAGAGAAGCTCAATACTAAGTTGTATTGATGACCATGATTTGAAAAATTATGGTGCTTATTCAGCACAGCGGACAAAACTAAACTCTAATTATGCTTTAGAGGGATTTCACAACACGATATCTAACATTATTCTCGTCCATGCGGTAACAATATACCCCAGCAATGCAGAGTAAAGCAATGCGATGAAGCATTGGAAGTCTTCTACTTTGCTTTCTATACTGGCTAAACAATCCTCAACATGGAGTTAGATCCCCAGTATCTTCCGCCAAGCATCCCACCACAACGATCACGAGAGAGTATTACCACGCCAGCATCCTTTCAATTCGTCAGCAATAATGATCGAAGTCAGATCCGCAGTCATGCCATGCGAGAATCTTGGAGGAAACGGAGTCAACACCCAGGTATTCGATCCGCAGCCAATCGCAATCTTGCCAGGGGACAGATCCAGACTTTAGATGTACGACAAGATAATATCGACCCTTCAAGTCCAGAGGATT
Organism: Tricladium varicosporioides; assembly: GCA_021365295.1. Classification (NCBI taxonomy): domain Eukaryota; kingdom Fungi; phylum Ascomycota; class Leotiomycetes; order Helotiales; family Tricladiaceae; genus Tricladium; species Tricladium varicosporioides. The sequence goes on along the minus strand of JAJTIW010000013.1, from coordinate 674,207 downwards.
CGTCAGGCGATTATCTATCACCTCGAGAGCAGATTTTTATCGATCTCAGGCATGCTATAAAGATAAATCCTACATCAAATGTAGTCACGCCACGGTGGAAGATCAAGTTTAGCAAGAGTGAGTTCCACCCTTACCAACGAATAAGCGGGAATAATAGAATCGATCCTTTCGACTGTTTGCGCCTTGATAAAGAAGACCAGAAGCTTTTACACCATTGTCGGTATCCTCAAAAAGATATGTAGCTACACTAAGTTTTAGCAGGGGTCAATTCGTACGCACCACAGGCCTTCGGTAAACCGATCGATCCCGTGTTCAATCCAATGAAGCATCTTTACACGCCAATTGACTTGTCTCATGAGGCGGCAGTACATGCAATATTAGCTCATACGGCTAGTCATATAGCCTGTGTCCGTGGGGAGAGGACCTCCAATACAGCAATCTCTCATAAGATGGCCGCTATCCATCTTGTGAATACATACTTAAATGATCCTGTCAAATCTGTTAGCGATGAAACATTCTCTGCAGTCCTGAGACTACTAACTTATGAGGTAACCGCCCTTCAACTCAATCTTTCACAAAGACCCCAGCAACCCTCGAGAAACATCCTCGGTGACGTGGTTCTACTCTGAATAATACCCGGGCTAAGCAACGTCGAATTAGCGATACTGGGGCACGGAACGAACCTGGAAACTTCACAGAAGAGGCTTGGCCCAGATGATCAAGAAAAGAGGTGGGCTTTCGACATTTCCGTCAGACTGGCGTCTCGAGATGCGCATTCAGATGTAAGTATGAGCTCTTTCCCGAAATGTCCCACTACTAAAGTCCCACAGCGTTTCTCTCATGCCATTACCACAATGGAATGACCCGGCATTTGTAAATGGAACTAATCCTGCCGATGAGGATAACTTTGAGAGGCCACATTCAGATTTCATCAATTTCTTCCAAGATATACAAGCAGACACACTTAACATACGACATCGCTATCCTGCTATCGCAAGAGCAGCAGTCTTCCTTCGAGCTGCCCAGCTTCCCAACACCAGAAATGAAGATCGCTTGATGTGCTTGTTTTATATCGCAATAATTCTTAAAGATGCCAGTTGCCGAAGATTTGACCTCGCATGGTTAGACGCCTCTCTTAGTAAAACGGAAGATATCTGGTCCAATTCGATATATTCCCTCCGATGGTTGCTACTACAAGGTATGGGCCGAGGACCAGAAACACCTGAAGCTATTGAGCGAACTAGAAGTCTTGAAAAGGTTGTGAGAGTGCTAAAAGAGAACCAGTGGCAGCGAATGGAAGACCGTCTTCTGAGTGTGATATTTGCTGAGGATAATGTTTCAGTTCAGCCGTATAATGTTGACGACTTCTTCTGGGAGCCCAGCGACTAAATCAAGCATATGATTCAGGGTGTGATTTAGCTGAAGGCTCACCGAAGTTAGACCATATCGCACTTCAAACCAGTAATGTTATGGATCTCACCGGAACTATTCCATTCTATACCAAGAGTCCTGCACCTCCAGGCAACTGCATCAGAGGGAAAATGCTACAGCCTGCTTGAACCGTAACATTGAAAGTTGCCGAGAATTATTCCTTTTTGAGATCGTTCCTCCCTGCTCGTTCTTTGCCTTTTCCTCTTGGAATTAATAAGTCTACAGATATTCAGAGTGAGACTGAACCCACGCTTCACCAACATGATCTTATTCAATGGCATGTATTCTTCTAACTCGTTACAAAAAAAGCACCCCCCAAGCAACCGGAAATTAAGAATCAACCCGTCTACACCTGTTTAACTACCACCTCATTATTTCGACATATTACTCATTTTTGAATACTCTTGTTATACCTCTAATAGAGTTCGGGATACTGAGCCTTGATAATATCGGCCCCCTGTCACTCTGTTAGTCTTGCACTTTGGTTTATTCCACTTCAAGGGTCATACCTTTTCGGCAACCATGTAGACAGCGTTTTGGATTCTGCAGTCGGGAATGACTGGGAAGACAGAAGCATCGATGACCCGAAGTCTCTTAACACCGTGGACTTTGAGCTCGCTGTCAACGACACCCTGCTCGATGCTCTTCGATAGACGGGTAGTACCACAAGGGTCTAACACAATTAGCAAATGCACTGACGAGAAGTATATAGCCTTACGGAATCCAGTTTGCGACCTCTCTAAGATCACCTTGTTCATGGCTTCGTCCGAGTTTCGGGGCATTGGCCAAGGATAATCCTCGCCGATGATGTCTTTGAAACCATCGCCGGTTTGCAAAATGTCGTCGATGAAGCGAACACCTTGGCGTAGGGCGATTATATCGAGATCATGAGAGAAGAAATTAAGATTAACATTGGGTTGGATCAGAGGATCAGCAGAGTTGAGCTTGACTTGTCCGTTTTGCGAGAGTGGTCTGAGCAAATCGACAATAACAGTCACCCAGCTTCCCTCCGAGGGGGTTGGGATGTGCCACTGGAAGGCATCTGAGAACATGGGCTATTTGAATAATTAGATTTGGTGGGTTGAAGTGCTGTGTGTTACTTACGACAAAGTCAATCTCGAAATGTGGCTGTCCACCAGGGCCGAAGGGATCAACACCACCATTCTGCTTCTTGAAAGCGACATATTCCTTGCTTTGGTTTAGCCATTCATCGATACGTGGAAAACCGACCAATTCAAGAAGCCCACTCCCCATTGGTCCACTTTTGTTCCTTCTGTAAGCAGAAAGAGCTCCATCATGTTGTGGCCCGGCCCGCAAGAGATGGTCTTCCAGCCCCATTCCATCCTTCAGCTTGAATACATGGGCAAGAATCGGATGATCAAGGAGGTTCTGGCCAACATGCTCAGAAACCACAATGGGTTTGATCCCGTGAGCTACAAGCTCCTTCTCAGGACCAATACCAGAAAGCATGAGGAGTTTTGGCGATTCAAAAACACCAGAAGAAACTATCACTTCCTTTTTGGCATAGAAAGACACATCTTCGCCATTTCTTCCAAATACAGTAACGCCAGTGGCAACACCGTTCTCAATGATCAAGTTTTTGGAATGTGTTTCTGCTAAAATCGTGATATTTGGCTTGCCTTCCACAAAAAAGTAGCTGGAGGAGCGGAAACCCTTGTAGATGGTGTTTATGCAGTGGGTGAGACCGTGCATCTCTCCAGAGTAAATATCCTCGGTGAGAGCCTCTCCTTTACTTACCCAGGCCTGGCTTAGAGCGTCGCGGAAGGGCTTCATCTCTGGGATCAGATCGGAGTGTGAAACATGGAGGGGACCATTTCGACCAACTTTCGCAAGATCTGGCGGAAATAATCCTTCATCATCATGGTAGCAGGCAGGCTTCAGGCGTCAGTCTTTCTTTCACTTTCGGATAGTTGCAAAGGAAGCCTACCTTATCAAAATACTCCTTAGTATTCTCCCAGTTCCAACCCTCTCCCCCAAACTCAGCCCAATCATCAAAAGTAGCCGCGCTACCCCTAACCCAAGTATAATAATTCAAACAACTACTCCCACCCAGCACCTTCCCCCTAGTATTCGGCTTCTCAACACGAGTATACTCAGGGCGATCAATCATGGTCGTTTTGTAGGCCCAATCATACTCACTTCCACGTGTTTCGAAAGCTCGAGCTGGTGTGGTAATTAGAGGGACTTCACGGGGGTTGCCTTTTCCGGCTTCGATGATGAGGATGGAAACATTAGGGTTTTCCGCGAGGCGACCAGCGACGACGTTACCAGCAGTACCACCTGAGAGACCGTTAGCTAAGGAAAGTCTTCCGTATCAAGAGATTGACTGACCTCCTACAACAATGAAGTCGAACTCTTGCTTTGACACTTCGATAGAACCCATTTTGATATTTTGATTTCCTTCTTGATTTTTAATTATCTTAACAAAATGAAAATTGCTTCAAGTGATTCGCAAATCTAAAAATGTTGTTCGGTTGTTGGAGTTGTTGATAGAGGTGGTTGAGTGATTAATTCATTTTGCGCAGCACTTCACTTGCTCTTATACTTCCCAATTTCTCAATCTCTGTTTCTGAATGCTTGGTTTTCCCTCCTTCTCCCTTCTTGACTAAACCATCGTGACAATCCTCACAGTAAACACCGTACTCGCGTACTCCTTACTACCCCTTCCCTCCCCATCCCATGCCATGTCACGGCTTCACATAACCGAGAAATCCCCATTGCCATGCCCGGTCCCCCACTCGCGGGTCCAGCAAAAATCCCGATCACCTCAGAGTTCAGCCTCCCTTCAATTCGAATAGTATGTGCTGCGGGTGTATGTGGCGCTTACTAGGGGTCTACCGCTGTGAGGGTACACATTCTCCTTTTGGCATGTGTATTATGTCATTTTGTTGTTCGTGGTGATGCGCTTTTTGTGCATATGTTGGAAGCTTAGTTCCGCTGCTGACATGCATGTCTTGTCCTTGTGGCGTTGCAGGGATCTATGCATAAGAACATTTCGCCGCTGTCGTCACCCATCGGACATTTTATGTATCCATGGAAGCCAGTCAGATGTTTTGTTTCTTGGTTTCGAGGGGATGGTGGAAAGTGGTTTGTGCTAGTTGTAGAATTGATTGGGTTGGAGTTTCCATCTTCAAGGTACACAATTGGTTGAGACCGTTATACTAAAAGGGAAACTTTCCCAGACCATGGACTTGAGGCTCTGGAGCGGAGCCCTCGATGCATGGCAGATCTTGGAAAGCTTGGTTTTGCTGAAGGATTACTCTCCCATGATTCAAGGTTGTTCAATTGGTTGTGATCATTGGACTAGAATGGAGACTATGGCCGATGCAAGACCTCAGTATCTACAAATCAATTGAGGCACCACAGAGCGATACAAGCAAACCGGTGGGGAGATCTTTTGGGTTAGGAACCGAATTTGACGCTGCAAGTACCCTGAGCTCTTCGAGTAAAGCCATTTGGTGGGGTAGAGTTCGGTCTGGAATGATCCATCAATGCCATTGTGAGGCTTAGTTGATGATGATATTATATGCAACTTCTTAGTGCCCAACCTCTTACCATTGTTTCTGCTTATTACAGTGGATAGTTGAAGTTGATACCAGGCTCTAGATTTGATTATGTTTTATATGATTTGGGTATTTTATCTACATCGTACAAGAATTTATATCCACTGCCCCAGTTAATATTTCGCCAGCGAAAACCTCCCCTTGCTCATGTCCTAAACTCCTCCAAGAAACCTCTAATTGAAAACCTTTCCCCAAACAATCTCTTCACGCCGAAGTTGCATTATCCCTCCAATTCCAAGGCACTAGTTGACTTGGTGATACTTCATTTCTGGAAATCGATAGCAATAGGGTATTGTGACGTTCTTGAAGGACCCGACATTGTTCTTCGAGCTCTTGAATGTATTTCTCTTTTCTTTCTCGAAACTTTCGTTGGGATGTACGGTTCTTTTCTCGTCGCTTTTCAAGTCTAGTTGCTTTGTCTAGCTTCGGTTTCCTCGTCTTTCGACTGCTAGTAGAGCTGAGAACACTTTTAGGTTCTGAAGAATCTGAGAGGTCGGAGGTGAATTGCTTTGGTGTTTGATCGGAGTCGACGCTTGCTGTTGATGATGGTGACCAAGCTTCTGGAGCAGCAAACTCGTTTGCAAAATACTGGATGACATGTTAATGTTGTTTACACTTCGATGAATCAGCACTACACTTACATCTACAGCAGTATTTAGAAGTGAACCAGACAAAGTTGAGTCGGCCATCGACCACAGAGAAGAATCTGCTTGAGAAACCTCTTCACTGGATGGCTGTTGAATATTTGAGAAGGATAGTAAGTCCCATGACTGAGGCTGGGCAACATCTTGCCAAAGACCCTGCATCAAATTAGTATAATATTTCTTAACAGTCATCAGTATCCGGTATATACATCAGCCCCTCCACATCCGCCAAGAAAGCCAAGACTAGAACTGTAGATGTCTTGGCATCCTTGTAGCGATCCCATAGCGCCAAGCAGATCAGATTCGCCAAGACATGTCTCGAGGTCGAATTTATTTTCTGATCTGTATTGATTCATGATTGAGGATGCCATTTTGACGTTTGAAAACACGGAATATCTTTCCCCTGTTGTGAATATACTCAAAGGATTTTTGGAAGCCCTCAATCCCCAATTCTTCCACGGACTATTAAGATCTTATCTATATTTCCTACCAATTGCCAAGTACCATCACTTGCTTACAAGCAGAGCTCTGGACCTCGCGCTGCACGGATGGCAACACCCTTCGTCTACATTAATTCCAGTGCATTTCCCATCCTAGTAGCGACATTCGGCATAGACTCACCAGCCTTTTCGATTAGCATCCCGGGGAAATGACGTCGGTGAGGTCTTTTGTAAGTGGTGTTCCGTGTTTTCGGTGGGTCGGAAATCTTTCGGGAACCTTTCACCCCTGGTTCCTCGGAATCGACGTGCAGGGCCTGAATGTGGTTTTCAATCTTAAATTCAGCATTCCGCTTCTTACAACTTCCCTTTTCGATGTAAGATCGTCAATGGCGTCTTTCGTTTGGTAGCGAGGATGCTGTGGAACTATGCGCTAGCAATGTATAAGGCTGACTACACTATGTCTTGGACACCACATTGGCGCGAAAATTGATGGAACCCTGCGCTTCGGAAGTGTCCGAGAAAGTACCTCGAGGAAGGTTGAGTGCCGGGAATTTTTATTTTGTGAACATCTGGTGAGTGGTGATGATGGCAGTATGGTACCACTTGGTTATCCGCGGTATAGTAAACACGAGTGCGATGTCGGGCGGCAATAATCCCTACTGTAAGGGCTCTGCCGCACAACATGTAGTTATTAAACATGGCAGATATTGATATGACGATGATAGCATTCATGTACACGGAAGCTTAGCATTTGTTGCGTTTTCCTAATCAAGAACTATGGGTCCTGGGACAGTCAGCAAGAAAGTCATCAGAAATGCAAGTTCTGATACTGGTCGGGAAGAACATAAGAAGATAGAGGTTTCTCCTTTGGCCAAGAATATCCAGAAAAGAATCTCAAAAACATTTGTTTCCTTCGATTTGAATCTGATATCACAAGTCGGCCAAGATGGCTTCCCAGGTAAGTTCATTCCGCTTCTATATGTATATATCCGCTAAAACCACCCAAGTTGAACTCCAAGACAAGCCCCACATATACCTTGGCAGAGGGAGCACCAATCGCACGGTCTGACACTGCGGTCCAAATTAGACAAAATGGAGGTGGCCTGCTTCTTCTGCAGGATACGCAGCTTATCGAGACGCTTGCACACTTTGCAAGGGAACGAATTCCAGAGAGGTCCGTTGTGACCATTACCCCTTTTCGGACTCGCTTATTTTACTAACGAACAACAATAGAGTCGTGCATGCTAAGGCCGCTGGTGCTTTTGGGACGTTCGAAGTCACGCATGATATTTCTGATATTACATCTGCTAAGTTTTTGAATGGAGTCGGGAAAAAGACGCCAGCGTTGGCGAGGATTTCGACCGTTGGGGGTGAGAAGGGGTCTGCTGATACAGTGAGGGACGTCAGGGGCTGGGCTATCAAGTTCTATACCGAAGAGGGAAACCAGGACTGGGTGTTCAATAACACGGTATGAATTTCTCTCAACTTGAATCCCCTAGAGAGTTCCTCATGCTGACAATACATAGCCAGTCTTCTTCATCCGTGACCCGATCAAGTTTCCCTCTCTTAACAGATCGCACAAGCGACACCCCCAAACCAACCTCCAGGATGCAACAATGGTACGTATACCCTCTCATTACCGAACCTTCCCGTACTAAACCGCTGTAGTTCTGGGACTACCATAACAACAACCCCGAAGGTCTCCACCAACTGATGATCCTCTTCTCTGACCGCGGGACTCCCTATTCTCTCCGCCATACTTCTGCCTTCAGCGGCCACACCTACAAATTCTCCACTGCCACATCTTTCAACTACGTCAAGATTCACCTTTTAACAAACCAAGGGATTAAAAACTTCACCTCAGCCGAAGCGACGAAACTTGCCGGTGAAGAACCAGATCACAACACAAAAGATTTATTTGATAGTATAGAGAAGGGAGAATATCCGAGCTGGACGGCATATGTGCAGGTGATGAGTAAGGAGCAGGCGGAGGGTTATAAGTGGAATATCTTCGATATGACTAAAGTATGGCCACATGCTGATTTCCCACTTCGGCCATTTGGAAAATTGACACTCAACAAAAACGTACATCCCCTTCAGACCCCCCTACCTTTCACTACATGAACATCCAAAGCTAACTATCCTCCAAGCCATCAAACTACTTCCGCGACATCGAACAAGCAGCCTTCTCTCCCTCAACCATGGTCCCAGGCATCCTGCCAAGTGCAGACCCCATCCTGCAAGCACGCATGTTTTCCTACCCTGACGCCGCGCGCTATCGCCTGGGAACAAATTATCAGTTGCTCCCGTCTAACCATGCCCTTTCACCCATTTACTCGCCTTACCAGCGGGATGGATTCGCGAACTTCTCAGAAAACTATGGTCCGGATCCTAACTATGTCAACTCGGGCTTGCGTCCGTTGGCAAAGCCAGTGCATGCTTTTGGTAATGAGGGCAAGAATCATGATGAGTGGGCGGGGCAGGTAGCGAGCTGGACGTCGGAGATGAACGACGTTGACTTTGAGCAGCCGCGGGCCTTGTGGGGTGTCTTTGGGAGGACGGGCCAGAGAGGGGCGTTTGTTGCGAACGTTAGTGACAATTTGAAAGAAGCGATACCCAGAGTTCGGGCAGATGCTATAAAGATCTTCAGTAGAGTTGATGAGGAGATGGGTAGATTAATTGAGGAGAGGGTTGAGAAGGATTTGAAGGTAGAGAAGTAGAGGATGATTGATGGTGGTTGGAATATAGATTTTAAAGGTAGGAGGGGTAGAGTTGGTAGAACAAACCCATAGGGTTAGAAGGTTGAGTAATGGCGGCGCAATAGGTTACATGGCATCTATATATTTTAAAGACAGTGAAAACCGATATAAAAGCCCCGTGAAGGGGCACAGGAAAAAAGGGTAACTGAGTGTATATAATCAAATCCTGATTCGTCATATGCTAGTCCGGTTAAATGCTATGCCCATCTCGCTACGCAATGCAATTCAAATCGTCAATATTTCGTTATGCAGAGCCATCTATTTCGTCTCCTTCGCTTGCGCTCGAATCTACGGTTTTCTTGAAGCCTCGCTTGTTCGATTTTCGTATCTCGCTGTTGCTATCCTCACTCTCCTCGCCTCCCTTAGTAGTCCGCTCTGCTTGTCTAGCAGCTTGTTCTTCAGCAAAGGCAGCGTCAGTCCAGGCTTTTAGACCTGTATGGAGGACCAGCTGCGCATTTAGATTCGTTGATTCGAAATACCTATCTCTCCGCGTTGTGCTTCTCGCACCACCTTCGAGTGCTGACATTGCAGCTCGGGTGGTTCGCATTCTTTTGCCCTTACGACCCCCTTCACTAATTAGATTGCCGAGACGAGCACGATCTTGCTGTAGGCGAGCGTCATACGATACAATAGAGCGAACATATGGAGCAAGGTCTATTGCAATGATATTCATGGTTCGATCGAAAGAGCACGCTTCAAGTGTGGTCGTGCTTTGAAAGACGTTTTTTTCGGGCTCAGAGATGGGGTCAAATGCTAAACTGAAATCTAGCCGGCAGATCCTTGGTTCTGGAGTTGTAACTTGTTTTGTGATGAGTTGGATTGCCTCGGATTCATTGGGTCGATCAAGCTCCGCTGGGATCTCGAGATTGTATGCAGTGTGTTGGTTGACTTGTAGATAGTCTCGTGCTCTTGATTTCATCCATATTGAGAGGTCTTTCGTAAGGGTAGTGAATGCCACTACCGGGGACGCTTCAAGAATTTGGTGAGCGACAATGTAGTCCTCGCGTACCTTTGCGGAAAGGGTAGGTATGTTAACGTCTAGAGGCACCTGTAGGTCATAAAATTAGCGGTATTCGAAAACAATGTTATAATGGCCCTTACTTCATTGTTTGACGCAAAGGTGCGACCAGAACAAATGTCTGCAGTACCCATCATGTCTGTGAAATCCTCGTACATTTTAAGTACCTCATAGTTATCTGTTCTGCTACGAGACCTAGTTTTGCACTCTCTTGCCCACGAGCTCATTCTGGGAGTCTTTTGCCAATCCTCTAAGTCAACATGGAATTCATCCCAGGCTTCATGCAGCATCTGTTCCTCAATATCTAGGTAGTGCGAGTGGCTCTCGAGAATGTCTTGTGAGAGCCATCCCATACCACTTTCGTATGTGTTTTCACTAACAACTCTGATTTTGTCGCCATGCTGATCGATATCACGGCCTATAGGCCAGCGAGGATAAAACCAATCAAGTCCATTTTTGCAGTCACCGACACCAAACTGACACCAAAAATTCAAGTCTGTGAGTGCCGCACGAAGATCCAGGTTGCGACCTTCATATAAATCTTTGACTGCATTGCGCTGAATGATATGTCCTTCACAAGCAGCGACTAGAAGTAGATAATCGACTGCAAGATCTACTGGGGGAGGATTGAACCTAATAATTGCATGAAGTGTTAGCGATTGCAGTGGAATGACGGATTCGTCATTGCAAGTAATAATAAGAGGCCGTTTAGATTGAGCGACAAGAGAGATGATAGTCGCCCAAAATTGTTTGTCTTCCTCGTAGATTATGTCGGCTTCCTCGATCAAGATCAAAGACTGCTTTTGCTGTTTTGGTGACGCTTTTGATATGCCTGTGTCGGCTTTGCTTGTTACCCTCTTCGCAGTTAGACTTTGGTTTTTGGTCATTGTTTTCGGCTTCGTAGGTTCCTTCGGCTTGAAGAAAGAATTCATAGTTCCTTGCCTTCCACTCTGGAGGTCTTTGGCAAGTGCCTCGTCAATGCGCTCATTGTCTTCATTAATCGACACGGGAACATGCGATTGCTGTACCAAATGATTTCGCGTCATGTCACCAACCTTCTCCAAGATATCCTTCCCACTCCGACGACTGCTAGCATTGATTTCAAAAACCTCAAAGTCCAACTCCTTCGCCACAGCATATACTGAAGCACTTTTACCACAACCGTGTGGTCCACTCATTACAACCGCATTGCTCAACCTTAGGGGTTCCTTTGACCCTCTTTGGGCTGCATCGCCAGCTCGAATCACAGTTTTCTTAAGTAGTGTTTGACCACCAAGTGCTAAAGGATTGTCTTCCGGATCGGTGATCTCATCCATGTCGTTAAATTCTTCATCGCTGGAGACCACAAATCCGTCGAGTTTTTTGGATTTTCTCTTCCGCTTCCCAATGATCTCTGCTTTTGAGCCTCTGGAGAGTGAGGAGCCACGACTCCTCGACTTTTCAACACCAGTCTCCACAGACATAACGACCAGGGTCTGAAGCCATTCTTTCAATATCACAGCTTCAGGGCCACTTTGCAATACCTCCAGAGCGCTTTTCGGGCTATACTTCTGTATCCATGGCTGAGGTTCGCATTGGCCTCGATCGAAGGCGGACATAGAAGTCGCGATTGAGTGGTAAGTTTTCGTTAATGCGTAATGGGCTCCTGATGTCGAAGGTCCATTCCCGACATCATTATCGTCGCTTGAACTCGCTGCCAAGCGCGGAAGGCCTGGCTTAGTGTGCAATTGCTTTCTCACTCGGCGTTGTATGGAGCTGCCACCCTCGTAGTGTTTGCTAGGAATTCGGAGGCACGGTGAGACCTCGGGAAACTCATCGGCATCGATATCCCGTATGCTCTGTAGAACAGTTGAGACAGACAAATTCCTAGCAAGAGTGCATAAAACATCCTCCTGTGGCAAGATCTGGACAGCCTGATATTTTGACTTCTTGGTTGTTGATATTGAGCTTGACCTTTGAAGGTGTAATTTTGTTGGTTGAGGGACATAAAGAGTAGACCCACCCCCTCGAATATGAACCATGCCCTTCCAGGGCCAGGCTGGTTCGACCGCACCAGGAAATTTAAGAATGCCTGCCGACTTACCAAATCCGGAAAACATCGGTGCAGTGGGATTCGCTGGCTCGTTTGGCCGGTCTAAGCTCTGTGGTCTTGTTCGCTTCGCTTCTAGAGGACCTCTTTGATTTTTCGAGTCCGACACTACAAGGGCGGCCAAAGGAGCATCTTTAGAAGCAGCTGCTTTCATCGCTGACCTTCCCAGAAATAGAGGATGCACTTCTTTTGAAGGCTTAGCTGAAGTTGACTTAGAAGGTTTTGAGTGCGCTTTTGATTCCTTTATTTCAAAACTAGATTTCCTGCTGTCCAATATTTGTTGTACCTTTAGACCAAATTCTTGAGGAAAACCTTTGTCGTTACCATAAGAGATAACTACCACTTTAGATTTGGGGTTTTTGGCTGAAGAAGCTTTCGAGCTCACAGTTTTTTTTGACGGCGGGGAACCAATAGTACCAGTCTTAGGATTGAATTTGAGGACTTTCTTCGGCTTTCCATTAGCCTGATCATTCGCGACAGTTTCGACATTAGTAGGGCTAGCTTTCGTAGAAGCCGTGAGACTATTATCGGCCGAGTGTGTTGAAATGACAGATGTTTCGTTCAGAGCAATTCCCGATGCCTGCATAGTTTCGGCCTCCTGTAATTGATTACCAGTGCCCTGGATGCTCTTTCCCCTAGCAGGAACTTTAATGATTATCCTGCTCTTTGCTTGAGATGTGGTTGTAGGCCCCAATGCCATTGAGCTTTCTGTGCGAACGGTTCCCTTGACCTTGGCTGGCCATTCTTGTCTTACTTGAGGCTTTTTCTCGTGGGTATCATTTTCCTCCATTTCAACATGATACTCGTCTCTGTTAGGCGAGTTGGTCTTTCGTCGTTTCCTTCTGCCATCATTTGGGTCAACTTCCAGCAACTCTGCCTGTTCATATTTCCCATCGGACTGCCGAGGCGTTGTTGGACTGGATCCGTTTGCTGCTGGGTCGCTTTGAGGTCCCTTGATCGTCTGGCTCCCATTAATATTTATATTTGTTGCCAGTTCAGGCCTTGAAGCTTTCGAATAACTCTGAGTTTCTCCTGGTTCTGCTCCCACATCTTGAGCTTCTGTCAAGGAATCAGTCTTAATGCTCATTAAATGTTTAAGAGGGAGATGCCAAACATACTAGGCTGTTTGTGAAAGAGAGGAAAGACCTTCTTATTTCCTTCAGTCAAATCCCCCATTGTCATTGTAGCTAGAGCAGCCATAAGAGCATGTTGTAAGTAATACTTCCAATGGCACTTTATGCAGGTGGCAATGGAGGATTTAATTCATCCATCTCCACATAATTGAACAAAGTGGCTAACTGAATAGATATTTGAGAATGCCTTTGGTTTGCAGACTATAATGCAAGGTGAAGAGTTGGAGAGGTTGTGGAGAGAACGCGAATAACACTAGGCGAAGAGTTGAAGTGAATTTCAGTGATGCTGTCGCGACGCGACAGACGCGATTGTCCTGAGCCACTTTAACTCAACGGATGTGGCAAGGGCTGGTCACCGTAGCTAACGCCTTATACCCCTGTAATAAAAGGCTATCTCGGTAACGGCCCTACAATCCTCCGTGCTGGGGAACTTTTTTTCGCGATATCAATGTCAAAAATACAATCTTCAAGAAGTTACACGACAAAGTTTTCCACAATGTCGTCGAAGTTCTCTTTGCAGCCGCCATACACTGTGGCAACTCTACCACAGCCCATTGATCGCAAAGAAGGACGATATGTTGTTGGTGATGTTCATGGTGGGGCACCAGGCGCAAAGAAGAGAAAAAGATCAGAATTGGCAGTAGGAATTGATGGAGAAGGTATTAATTTATATGATGTAAAATTTATAATGGAATTACAGATCGCTTTCTAGTTCTAATGATTTACAGATATCATCTTCTCGGTTGATCACCTCGTACGCTCTCCCACCTCAATCATCCTTCACCTGTCCTCCGACCTCGATAAGAACCCGATTTTCCAAGGGTAAAAGCGAAAGGCGAACTTATGTATCAACCACTGGAACACAGGCCCAAATAAACCTGTTTCATGATTTCATTGACGACCTTATTCCTACGAGCACTTCTACCAAAACTCACATTGTTGAAAAACCTTCAAATACGGTTATAGCTTTGAACACCACGGCTACGACCTCAAGCGTAGAATCCAACCAGGGAGGATGCGATCTACTAGTGGTAAGGAGAGATGGGGAGATACAATGTTTAGATGGCGAAACACTGAAGGAGAAATGGACCTCTCCTGCCAGCGCACTTACCCGAGGCGAAAATGAAGAGCACCTAGGAGAAGCAGAAGTGGAATATGTGCAGCTCACAAACGCATATGCAGCCATGCAGGGCATCTTTAAAGGGCGAACAGATAATTTTGCAATTTTCCCACAGGAAATTACTGAGGATGGGTTCAATCCAGACCTTCTCATTCTAGTCACAAGAACCAAGAAAGCAATCTCTTCTAGGAGATTTCATCTTATCGCTATCCCAAGAATCTCCACTTCAAATTCGAACTCGACTACCTTACGGCACTCTGTTCAGTCCTTGTTATTTGCAGATTTTGCATCTGCAGCTAACTTAGATAACGAGGTACCCAGTTTCAGTATACAGGTATCCTCAGGGACTCTGCAACAATTGCACGGCGAGTTGTTGACAACTTTCGACTTGACTGAAACAGGTCCCAAGCAGCAGTCAAGTCTTGTCATAGGAAAGGCCGAGTCATTTTTAAGACTATCGAACTCCTCTGTTATGGTATCAAGCCACAACTCTCTTACCGTATACAGCCCAAAATATCAGTCGGTTTTAGCCAATATTGAGCTCGAAAGCCATGCTACATCTTCCAAACGGAAAAGAGGAGAAGAGAAAGCCATCACTTCAGCTTCACAAGATAATTGCAAGCTGCTTACCTATTTCCCCAAACTTGGGCTTGCTGTTGCAATTTCTGAGAATCATCTGATCGCTGTGCAAGTAGAAGGGCACCAAGATCGCCCAGGAAAACTTCGGGCAGCCGGTCTGTTAATTGATTCTCTTGGTCGTGCTGCTCCCAACCAGCAACGTTCTGGCCGCGAAAAGAAAATCGCGATCAAGATCGAGGCCGAAACATTAGCTGCATATCTTCCCGGCTCTATTGGTACAACAGATACACCTTGGGCTAAAGAGGTTCAAAACCTTGAAACTGCATTCTTCAAGGGTGATCCACAGCAATTTGATGACCTGATGGCAAGGAAATTCCATTTAATCGGAAAGGCAGACAACAAACTACATAATGGCACAGCGAAGAATGGGACTTCAGTTGTTGATCGTCGTTGGGTTGTGTATTCTCTCAGCAAGATTTTCGACTGGAACGAAGCAGAAATGACTCAGCGCAGACTATCGATTCCTTTCTACCCTCCCAATACTTTTCTCTGGCTGATGAACGGTGGACATGTCACCACGGCAAACATAGAAACCGCCCTAAGAAGCAAGAAGATTTCTTTGGACTCAATTCCGGCTGGTGATCTTGTTAGCGCAGTTGTTGAGATCAACCCTGATATGGATCTACTGCTTGCACTGCTGACTAGTAGCTATCTTGGGGCATCAGAGCTACTGAGTGCAATTCGGGTTTTGATGGAAAGTCTTGAGATGCTTGGCGACACTATACAGTCAAGACAGCCTCTACTTACCAATGGCGAAGACAACGAGCAGTTCAGTGGAGATATTGAAGAACAATTAGAAAAGCTGGAAGCCGAGGCCGAAGATGATCTCGAGCTTGCGGAGTATCAATTGGGTCCGGGTTCTGGTCTTCGAGGTCAAGCCCTGAGCTTGGCACTTTCCAAGCTCTACACATGTCCAACAAGCACTATCATACATGCTCTTCAAACAATATTTGCAACCCAGGAGATTGTCTGCTTGATCTACTTGCTAAGATTTGAGCTTGCACGCGGTGCCTGGACCACGAAGTACCTTGAAGCGTACGAAACAGATACAACCGACGATGATGCTGAAGTCCCCGGTAACGCCATTGTCCTCATAACAAGCCTTCTTAACAACTGTGTTGATGCAATTGGGGCTGGCGGGTGGCTAACTGGCGGTACAAGACTAGTCAATGGAGATCCATCAGAAGCTGCAGAACTCATCTCCAGTTTGAAGCTTGAAGTCAGTGCAGCATTGGAAGGGATTGAGGAGGCAACTTATCTCAGAGGGCTAACGTCTGAAATGATTCGTTATAGCAACTCTGTGCAGAAAGCCCTACCTAAAGAGTTCTTTGATGATATTGAAACACAGAGCGAGACACCTGCACGGAAAAAGAGGAAAGGACCAATTAATCCACCGATAATCCTGCGAGCAACAGATGAGCAAGCTCGACTTCTACCACTTGGATTAAAGGCGGAACAGGCAATCTCGCGTCTCAAGGTAGGAGCAGGAGGAGAAGTGTCCCGGCGTACTGCCAGAGATATTGGAAATTTGAAGAGTAAGAAAGTAGGAAAGTATACTCTAGAAAGGATCATCATATGAGCCCCTTTAGCTCCACAATTCATAACTTCACACTTCTCACTCATGAATCAAATTTCGGCGCGCATATGCTTTCCTCATTGACTAGTAGAAAGGTGGGATATGCATCACCTAATAGCGATTTCACGTGATTCATCTTATCTATTTTGGCCGATCGGAGCTTGCTTGACTTTCCGTTTAAACTGGTTTTGAAACATTAGAATAATTTCTGTTTGCTATATCATTGTGCTACAGCCTTCCTCCTATATTATTTCCAGTTATTTTATAAAAGTAGAGTTTCACTAGGTTTGTCTCGTCCCACCCTTGGTGCTTACCATTCTAAACTTAGATCTACAGATATCGCTGACACAATATTAGGGCTCGATTAAATCCTTTAGTCTGTCTATAAATCATCTCAAAAGACTCGAAAATGTCTTCGAAGCACCCACTCGATCCACTGGCCGCTTCGGAGATCACTAAAGTGTCAAATCTTCTAAAGTCAAAATATCCCGGCCAGAGCCTCCACTTCAAAGCAATCGCAATTATCGAGCCTCCCAAGGACCAACTTCAAAAGTACCTTCAAGCAGAACGAAGCAGCGATGAGACCCCACCCCTCGCCCGAAGAGCAACTAGTTTGTATTATCATCGGGGAACGGCTGATAAGTTCTCCGCAATCGTGAACTTGGATCAAGGGTCAATTGAAGAGATTAGGCAATTAGAATCATATTTTCATGGTCAGGCGGACATAAGTGAAGTCATGGAATTACGTGATGCGTGTTTGGCTCATCCTAAAGTCATAGAGAGAATCGAGAAGTACAAACTTCCAGATCATCTGAAAGTAGTCTGCGATACTTGGCCTTACGGACGAGATTCTAAAGATCATTTGCCACGATATGTACAGGTATGTGATGACTATCGATCTAGGAAAAGGATGGTATTCACAAACTGCAGTGCTATCTCTTCGCCGAGGGCGAACATCCAGGCTCAAATCATTATGATCTACCTCTCCCCTTCTCACCAGTCCTAGATATCACCACACGTGAACTCGTTGAGATCATTACATTACCAACTGGTTCCGGCTCTAAATTGAAACCGGATGCGCTCTTCGAGCCTCACCCAATAAATGAGTATCATCACGACCTTCAAACTCAACCCCTAAGGACGGATCTCAAGCCTTTGATAGTTCATCAACCACAAGGAGTTTCCTTTACCATTGATGGATACCTCATCAAGTGGCAAAAATGGAGATTCCGCCTCGGCTTCAACTGGAGAGAAGGCATGGCCTTACATGATGTTACCTATGATGGTCGAGAGCTCTTTTACCGATTGAGTCTTTCCGAAATGTTTGTGCCATATGGCGACCCACGGATGCCATATTCTCGAAAGAGCGTCTTTGATGTAGGTGATATTGGTGCCGGTGTGGCGGCAAACAACCTGGCTTTGGGCTGTGATTGCCTAGGTGTTATCAAGGTAACTCTCTCACTGTGGCACATTTCCCCCTAATCCTAACAAGGGAACAGTATTTCTCTTTCCTAATCCCCGACTCGAATGGCCAACCCTTCGAAAAACCCAATGCAATTTGCATGCACGAAATAGACGACGGAATCGGCTGGAAACACACCAACACCCGAACCGGTTGCGTCTCCATCGTTCGTTCCCGAGTCCTCGTCCTCCAAACAATCATCACAGTAGGAAACTACGAATACATTTTCATGTGGCACCTCGACCAAGCTGCCGGCCTTCACTACCGCATCCAAGCTACCGGAATCCTCTCCACCGCTCCAATCGACCACGGTGTCACCGTCCCCTTCGGAACAAACGTGAATCAAGGCGTTATGGCTCCTTTCCACCAACATGTTTTCTCCCTACGTATCGATCCATCTATCGATGGGCCAAATAACACTTTTGTGCAGGAGGACTCTGTAGCTATGCCATGGGATGAACAAAATCCTTACGGTGTGGGATATGTAACGGAAAGCAAGGCACTCAAGACATCCAACTTCTCTGAATCAGCACCAAATCGCATCCACAAAATCATAAACCCCAACTCCATCAATCCCACCTCCGGAAAGCCTGTATCCTATGCAATAAGCAGCCCCCATAAACAAATGCTCCTTGCACATCCCTCCTCCTATCACGCCCTCCGCGCAAAATATGCCCTCCATCCCTTCTGGGTAACCAAGTACTCCTCTACCGAGCTCTACGCCGCAGGCGAATACACGTACCAATCGCACCCTGACTTCACCTCCGACCTAGCTTCTTGGGCTGCAAGAGGGGATTCGGTCGAGAATGAGGATATCGTTGTTTGGCATAGTATTTGTTTGACACATAATCCGAGGACGGAGGATTACCCTGTTATGCCGTGTGATACTATGGTTGTTAGTTTGAAACCTAGTGGGTTTTTTGAAGGGAACCCTGCCTTGGACGTTCCACAGAGTGCACAGGGGGTTAATCAATCATGCTTGGTGGAGGATACGCAGTTGGTGAAGGCAGTTGATGGGGAGTGTGGGGGTAGGGAGGGGTGTAAGGTAGAGAAAGCAAAGCTGTGAGGGTTTTTCTCGCTGTGGAATGCTTAGGCTAGTTTAAGACCCGCAGTCTAGCAGTATAGAATGATAGATCTTTTGTGAGCAAACACTCAGCTGATGTTGTCTTGTTGGTCAAAGGTTATTTCTCCATTCATGGCTACCACTATTCCTCTCCTTTCACTATTCATAATGGAGGAAATTTCGTCCCAACATCATATCACTTCAATCGACTTCACAGCTAGGTTCCAAATAAATATTTTGGACTATCATATCGTTTAGTATCTTATGCCATCAATCTGTAAACAGTCCCAATTCAGTGACTATTTTCTATCCGACTACAACTAGCCTAACAACAATGATTAACCCTCACTCCTAAATGTTGGTCCGCTTTAATGCCCTCTTTTTCATGATTGCTGAGAATTTGCCCTTCACCCAGCACAACGATCCGAAAGAAGGTGCTTCTAATTAATTACACTCCTCACACCATCCATGATTCTCTCTGCAGTGTCAATTTCAATATCTCTTGCACCGCCGAAAATCTGCCGAGGATCGGATGGAGCTCTGGCAATTGTAACCTGAAGCGGCGGAGGTGAGCTAGCTATATATTGCTGAAGAACTCGGGGAAGCTATTGTGATTGGGCTAGTCAGTTGCTCAGGTATTGTTGTGGTATAGGTGGGGGATATTGTTCTTGAACTGGTAAGCTATTCGTGTCCTGTCGAGGTGCGGACGAAGCGAACTGTTCCTAAATGGGAATCAAGTTTCAAGAATCAGTAGAATCTAGAGCTTGTGAGGATGAAAATCTCAATTGAGAGCTTGGTGCCTGTAGGATCGAAATGTTTTGTTGCTGACCCATGGTAGAAGGGCATAGTGGTAGGCTTTGATTTTCTTTGCTTGATTGGGAGAACGATGTGTTTGATGTGAAGCTGGTATTTAATGTTGATCGCGTATTGCCACTGCTCGAAGAAAGTTGCATAGGTAGAGGGTGGTTACAGGCAATGGTTGTTGTAAACCTATGCCTGCTTGAAGTAGTAAGCGCCTCTCCTCTAGGCCCTGACACTATCTGTTCCCCAGAGGGAAGCTGCACTCTGGTTTGTTGAAATACCTCCATTGGCGCTGGTTCATGGAATAGATTTATCCCAGAGTTGTAAGCTACAGATCGTGTATGGGGATCCGGCAAAGCTTGCGCACTCCATTGAGAGCACGAGCCTTGATATGTTCCTCGATTCGGGATATGTTGGGCCAAACCTGGATGAGCTGGATAATATCTGTTATACGCATTACCAAAAAGATCAGTTCTCAAGACATGACCGTTCTTATCCAAAGCAAGGGGCTGAATCGTCTGCGACCAAAGAAGACGTCCAGCCTCCTCGAGAAGGCTCACATCGCGAGTATCCTCCGACTTTTTCAATAGATTAAAGATTCGTACTCCAATTGGCGACGTATCAAATAAGTTTCTTTCTACTTGCAGTGGTAGCTCCTTGATAGCACGAAGCTCGTTAACTATATTCGCTTGTTAGTTATGGAAGGCGATAGAATAGAGTTGAGATATATTACTTGTGGGTGCGCGTCCGTATTTCTCTAAGATCTCCTCGATTCGAGTGTATGCCGTGACATGTTTTCTCTTCTTGCCCTCTTCCTCGTCAGAGTCCCCGTGCGACATCGTGCCTTCGCCAAAGCAACCTAAGTCCCAGTTTGCGCTGCGAACAAGTTTACTGAATAAAAATGAGACGTGACATTCACATCTCATCCCTACCACAACTTCCACGCTAGTCTCCCAACCATCCAATCCCCATTCCCTTGGCACCCCCTCAAAATCTCGACAATTGGTATATAAAACCAAATAAGCACCTCTCATCAATATCTACTCTAGAGAAAATATAGCCCATTGTCCAAAAAAACAGCACGGTGCTCTTCTAGAGGGCTGAATAAGGCATAGGATGATCATGTTCTGACGCGTAGCCCCCCTTGGGAGTTTCATACTTTCGTTGTGTTCGCATAGATGCTGTCCAAAGAGGTCCGTAATGCATGTAAATGAGGTTAAGTTTATATCTGTGGTTCCTTTGTTATTTTTTTCTTTCTTTTTTGGTTTTATTTATTTTGTATTTTCCTTTACTTTAAGGGAGTGGGAAGGAGGTGAGTTTGAGTGCAAACTTTTGGAGATTTGGGGTTTGGTGCAGGTACGTCAGTTGTAGATGTAAACAAAGGTTAAGCGAGGAGAACTGTGCCACGAAGAATAGAGCACAACGTCCCTAACGCTGCAACATTTTGGCATAGTACACGGCAAGAAGAGCAACCGGGGCTTGTTAGAATCGTTGTGCGTTCGATTTGTATGGCTTTATGCTTCCAAATGCAACACAAGAAAGTGCTATCCCATCAAGTCTGTCACTATCAACTTTCACCATCCATAAAAACCCACCATACTAGCAAGCCATCACAGTGAAAATGATAATAAGCAGCTGAACTTCTCATGAAGAAGCAATCCCAATTAGCAGTCATTGTCCCGGCGGACAATGACGTTGTACCCATCTGTATCAAACTGCTGTCCACAAACCCCATTGTATCGGCAAAGACCCAAGCCACACTGCGGATCATTGCAAGTGTTGTAGATATTAAGAACGTAGTCAGCAAGGTACCAACAAGAAGCATCAATCTTGTGGTCAGTCTAGACAAGATTAACGCGCTGCGTTTGGAAATTTAAAAGCGGAAAGACGTACATCGTTGCAGAAGTGAACACCAGCCTTGTCATTACAAGTAATTCGGGTGCAACTGTGAGCCTCGACACCACAGCTGACTCCACGAATTGTCAATGTGCGAAGCCACGCCTCATCGTATCTCACTGGCCCAAAGTCAGCATCTTGCCAGTCCCAACCGAAGTTTGCTTGATTGCAGCACCAAATGTTGGCCTATTTATAACGTCAGCGACCTATGTGCATACGAAGATTGAAGGCACCCACCTTATTTCGAGTAGTTAGAGTAGAGCGGGCTTCGAAATCGGTAATGTTTGCAAGGTAGGCGACATGCTCGGCTTCAAGTTTGGCGGCGGTGATTGGGTGGTCTTTCTTGAACTGGGCGAAGACTTGTTCGAGAGTTCCATTACCAGCATACTCAATACCGCCGATATTACCGCGGATTTGAAGGACGCCTGTCTTGTAGCCGGGAGTGAGTTCATTGGGAAGAGTACTGAGACCCTCCGGGAGAGCAATGGCAAGAACCTTTAGATTTATTGTTAACAAAAGACTAGATTTAGCTTTTTTGCGATGTTTACCGTTGTAACCACAAAGGCAATATTAGTGACAAATTTAATGAGAACCATGTTTGTGAGTAGTGAAAGATAAGATTTGATGAGGAGCGCACTGTGATATTTGAGAATTGAAGTGTGAGGGAAAATTTAAAGATAGAAAGTAAATCAGGTAGGATTTATATCGGAATAACCCGTTCTTCTCTTTGACAAACGAGAAGGTTGGCAAATATTCACTCAACAGTCATGGACTTATTTCAATTTTTCCCAATCCTACCATTCAATCATAAAGGAAATCAATGAATTGGTTTGCCTATAATCTTTATTACTATATTCCTGAACTCTCCAGCTGGGGGCTCAACTCATCTATCACATTCGTTGCCACGCAGACCTAGAAAATAACCATTTAAGCCCATCTCAGTTTCTCATCCTCTTTAGTAGTCGTTTGTCTCCTTGCAAGCAATGATATTATAGTTATCAGTATAAAGCTCCTGACCGCAAGTTCGAACCTCTGCCCCGGGATTTGTTGCGGTTCGGGTGCCCATAATGTATACGTAAACAAGGTCCTAGGCATAAGGAGCTATATAGTCGCGCTCAGGGGGCACTTACATCATTGCAGAGGACAATACCGGATGCGCTTGAGCAGGTAATGTGAATTTATGTATGAGCATCAACACTACAGAAATTGCTGGTTTGTCCAGGGATAGCCTTCTCTGGAGCCCACACACTAGTTAAGGTTAGTCAGCGACACCTATCTTATGTGGGTTATACTCGTAGACCTAGCAAATACAGAGCTTTTGTCCCTCACTTCGTGCATCACCACCATGATATAAAAGCATAAATGCCGAGATAATTCCAATTTGGATAGATGGAGTAGTTTCAGTTCTGCATTTAAATTTAGACATCCCAAATATCAATAAACGGAAGGGTGATAATACTTACGTCGTTGCAAAGAACAATGCCTGACTTATTAGTGCAAGAGAAACGAACACAGGATCTTGGTCCAACATCACCTTTATTACCACGCTGGGTGACGTCCCTGAGATAACTGACTTCATAGAGGATACTCTTGCTAGCGCACCCTCAGTCCCGGTTCCAGCGTGGCTCTTCATGGCAATGGAGGCTGGCTTGTTCCATGTTGGTCTCATAACTAAGCTAGAATCTTACTAGCATACGAATTTCCTTACCGCAGCATGAACCTAAACATAACGCTAACGAGTAGATGAATGATGCATACGACTCATAATAATAAATGCCATTATCAAGCTATTCTAACCAAGATTCTGGATGGCCCTGCCACTTCTTTTGCGCACTGTAAGGGGAGGAACTTTCCCCTTTTAAGCCTCGCTTATCTAGTGGTGGAGGGTGAGCTACCTTGCTGCCTGGCATAGCAAGGGATAACATCTTAAATGTTTGGCAGCGAGACAGCGAGAGATATGAGTACTGACGCAATTGAGAGAACTTATGGGGATAGACAAGGGGCCTTGTGGGGAAATGTACGGGGTATTAGCAAAGTTTCGACACCTAGAATGGCAACCACCCGCATATCTACAATCAGGCTATTTAGGAACAGTATCAATGTTAGTTATACATGAACGGATCTTCCCACACCCATATCTACTGTGGTACCACACACACTAGAAAGTATATTGTATTGTTACCAGTCCTGTAGATAGCACAAAAGAACACTAGTATTGATTCCAGCTTCAAGCAGAAATCATTTGCTTTAGAAGTAGAGCCTATCCTCCGCACACTGGTATGATATATACAGGACAACTTTTTGGATATACAAGTATATGTAATAAGTATTTACCTCCGACGGGTTATTAGATTCGCCTCCATATCTCCTATCTCCAAACCTTGTCTTTGCAAACCACCCATATTGTAATCCTACTTAAACCAGACAGTCAATTGCTGTCTAGTCCCCGAAGTTCCTTACCCACTAAACAAAATAATTTAAAAAATACACTTATACAAATCCCAAGCATGTAGTATGTACAACGGCGCAAGATCACGGCCCACTCGTCGGCATGGAATTCAAATCTACAGTCCCATTCAGACTTCCAGCCCCAGGCATAGAAGGCGTATTCCCATTATCGAAGAAGTTCAGAACATCTTGAGGGAGATACTCAAGCCAAGGCATCATATCTCCTCCGATAGTCGACATGTCTATATCCTGACTTTCCATCATCATGTCACCCACACCACCGAGGCCCATATAATTATGCGAACCTGGGAACATACTGCCACTATTTTGGAAATCGAATGAGGAGTGTGACGGATCTTGTCGAGTTGCAGTGGGTGAGGCCATGGCCTGGGAGGGGTCGTAAGAGTGGTGTGAACCAGGGGTATGAGCATAAGGGGAGTTTTGTAGGCCAAGAAGCATTTCGGCTTCTGAGGTTGTAACTGGATCTGAGGATATTGAGGAGAATTTCGGAGCAGGAGGTGGCATAGGTTGAGAATGTTGTCGGCGTGATTGTACATTGTAGTTGGAATATCTTGGGGGATAGCTCGTTGTAGCCGTAGCCCCTGCTGTTGATTCGGGTAGGCTGCCACGAATTGGGTCATAGATCATATTTCCTGCGGCTTGTGGGGGCTGAGGTTGATGTGGTTGTGGTTGAGCTTGTGATGGCTCACCGTTCATACTTTGATACATAAATGTTAGGTTTGAACTGGGTGAGTTGGTCGTTCCTGTCAGCGACCACCCAATCGCTTGTGAAAGGTCTATAGCAGGTGAACCTGGCGCATGGTCCATTCGTGGTGATAGCAACTCGCCAATGCGGCCTGGTGAAGACGCGGACTGTCGTAATTTCTTCCTCCAGCTAGGGATCATGTCATGCCGTATTTTCGTACTTTCATATTCCTGTTGAGTGTAGGTTTCAGGGTCCCAGATGCCCTTGGCCTTTTGATCAAGGGCAACAAGAATATATCGTGTTCCTCCCCAGTAGGTTTCGAGCTGTTGTAGTGCCTGCCAACCAATTAGCATTGCATGGACCCATTGAGGGCAAGTAATCGGATACCTTATAACAGCGTTGATAATTCTGATTGGCATTTGAGGCCAGCAAAGAGTGTTTTTGTTGATCCTTGGCCTTATTGCTATTCGCTCTCGAGTCCCTCGAGTCTGCCGCTTTGACGCTGTGGGGAGGAGTAGCATCTCTGGAGGCAGGCTGCGAGGTGTGTGCGGCAGACTCCTTCAAGAATGCGCAAGCAGCAATATACATTGGTTGACTGGTAAAGGGGTTGCCAATAAAGCTCCGCGGGTCGATAAGTTCCGCGAATGCTAATATATCCGCTATCGTTTTCGCTGACGACATGCTGAGTTCACGACTATTTGGTAGTAACTGAACGATCTGCCCTTCAAGCGAGTGCATCAAGGTAGGCTGATGAAGAAGCATGATGAGGGTATGGAACCAAAAGTGCACCTATATCTATTAGATACGTTGTCCTAGGTAGATAATTGGTCGACTCACAAGAATGAAATTGGTGCCCTCTCCAGATTTGCAATAATGCTGGAAATTAGTGGCGTTGAAGTTGAGCCTCTGGTCAAGCCTCTGGTAAAGTTGTGTCAAGTCTTTCCCCATTCCCACTAGGCCTTCAATCTTCTTTGGGGTAACATCCTGGACATTTCTGATGTTGTTAAGCAGGTCGGATACTCGGCCATAGAGATGAATTATTTGTATCAGAGCAGGAAAAGGATTCGGCCAACCACTTTCACTGTTGGCCGTTACTGCTGGGAATGCAAGCTCAAAGTCCTCGTCTCTGAGAGTCACAGGCCTGCCAGTGCCAGAGGATATGACTCTATCTAGCATAAAAACAGCCCATAGTGTGTCGATACGTTCTTGCTCTACCTCCTTCCTCTCCTGAGCACTGATCATTGCAGGAGTCTCGGTCGGCCCATTGTCGATGCTTAGTCGATGGCTTTCTGGATCTTTCTGTCCTTGGTGCTTGACACCATCTAGCTTCTGCAAACCAAGATCAACAACCATCCGGATAGCACATCCAAGATACATCCATAATGCGCTATCCTGGTTGGCTCCGAATCCTTCATAAGCAAGTAGAAGACACGCCTGTGTAGCCCCAACTGTAGGACATGGAAAATGGTCTACTAGTGCAGCCTTCGCTCGGTGTGCGAAGGCATTGCCATAATCTGACTTAGGGTAGGAAGAATCATGGGATCCAACAAGCAGTGGATGGTCTGAAAACCTTGCCGCTAAAGCACAAACGGCGTCCACTAGAATAGCTTCAGCAGATCGCTCTTCTACACGCTGGATGAAGGACTTCTGGCGCAGAAAAGGATAGTTACATCCTAGATGTGCAAAGAACGTCTCAACTAAATGTATAATTAGTCGATTAACGGGTAATGGGTCATCGCGGTCGTATATGGGCATTTCCACTGAATGCTTTGGATCTGTGCCAGAGCCAGATGGCGTACCACCAGCAATAGAACTTCCATAACCACCAGAGCCAGGGGACACTTCATTCTATTAGAGTTTGGATCGAGCAATCTACAGAGAACTTACTTGCGACAGCAGACCCCGCTCCCGTACTCCGACGATGTTCTCGGACGGAGACAACCATCTGCTTAAACCCAGGAACTATTGCTGTAGGTCCAAAATATCTGAAATATGGAACCCGATGGTTTTCAGAGTGTAGGGGTGGCGATTGGTCTTAAGTATCTGTTAATTCACAATATTGCAAACTGTCTCAAGGTCTTTTCGTAACATACCCGTAGGAGGACTAGGTCCACCATCAGAATACACTGCCGAACCCCTATAATCATTCCCAAAATTTACAATTGAGCTCTTCTCACTGCTAGTGGTATCCCTGCCATTGTCTCTCCGTACCCCCGGGGCCGAATCACGATATGACGCTTGCGATTTGTATGACTCCTCACGACGAATGTCTGGACTTCTGTTCGACTGCGCAAAAGTATAGAGACCATTTTCCATATTTCCTCCAGATTCAGCACTCCTGTCATCATCTTCCTCGTCATTCTCCTCTTCGGTTTGTCGCGCCGCATCCGAGTTCTTGCGATCCTTCTTGTTATTACTCTCGGCACCATCCGCATACCCCAAACACTCATGGCCATTCTGCGAGCAGGTCAAGCAAAATGGCTTCTGGCCATCACATCGTGTCTTGCGTTTTCTGCAGGTTCGACATCTATATGGTGAAGCATATTGTTAGTGAAAATATGTAAAGCAACCAGCGGTCGTTCCCCAATACTTGCATATCAACCAGGAGAGAGTTCGGATCGTCAACCCCAGGAGTGTCAAATGTGTCGCGGAAAACAGACAAAATTCTTCGAAATGCGACTTACGCAGCATTTATCCTCCTCCGCTTTGCAGGCGGCTGGCCCTCATTATTGACAAAGCGGATCTGTTTCAGTGGAGGAGGCACAGTTGAAGGCGACGTGCCACTGGCGAGTGAGCTCATAGCTGGAGTGCTGCTGCTGAACTTCGCCGTCTGTTCAGCTATCGCACCATGGTTTCCGCCTGGATTCCTGAGCGCCGCGCATCGAGAAGAGCGAGGATCGTGAACCTTCCGTGTAGAAGACCTCAGGGTTGTGGTAGGTTGAGTTGGATTGCAAAGGGTGCTGGGGTGATTAAAGACTCGGAAGCACGAAGTAGGGCAGAGACGACGTTGGTGACAGGCCTAGATTGCATGCAATCACTGGGAACTATTTTGTGGAGTATGCAGAGCTAGTAGAATTCGTTCTCAAAATCCCGGGATAATTGAGGGGAGCTCCAGGTTTGCCATCTTTTCAATTCCCCTCATAACCGGAAAAAGAAATACTCA
Source organism: Tricladium varicosporioides (assembly GCA_021365295.1). NCBI lineage: Eukaryota > Fungi > Ascomycota > Leotiomycetes > Helotiales > Tricladiaceae > Tricladium > Tricladium varicosporioides. The sequence continues at coordinate 646,235 of JAJTIW010000013.1, read as the reverse complement.
AGCCTCACTACTTGCATAGTTCACGGTTCCCTCCGAGCCATGATGTTGCAGTTCTCAACTGATTCTTCCCCACGTTTCACTTCGCTAGAGACACCGCATCAGGAACATCAACTGCCGAACACCACCCTCGGTTTTACTGTAGTGGGAAATATTATATTGAACTATTACTGTTGCACTGAAGATGAGACCGACTGCTTATCAGAACACATACGAAATCTAGTCTAACTAGTATCTTGATGCCCCAACTCTAGATTTTAGATAGGCGAGTGTTCAGAAAGTTGCTAGGGGATCACGTGTACCCCCTGTTCAACATTCCGCGGGGTGCGGGGGTTGTTCTAAAGTGGTTCCACGGGCTTGGTGCTCCGAACCATCATATGCTGCATAAAAATAAAAGTAAACGGATTCGCCCGAGCTGACCCTGATTTTATCCAATGAGCCCCTAACCCTGCTTAAAATTTGTCCTTGGTAATTCATGATTTGTAGATATTATCGTCGCTACAAGTGCTGTGTTAGTAAGGCTATCCGCTACTGGTTTGCATAACCATAGACTTACAATTTTCCAAATTTATCCCTGCCTTCCGCGTCCTTGTTGACCCAAACACTCAGGGAAGTCCCGGGGCATGTGAATGTACCAAAGCCATCCTCTTCAATTGTCACTTCACCTTGGCCCCAACCTAAGACATCTGTCCATTTCTCTCCAGCATGCACTTCACCAACTGTCAAATTGGTTAGTTACGGATGATAAAACTAAAGCTGGTGAATAGCTTCATAGTTTACGAATGTAGAGAACATAGCTTACCATGCATTCTCTTCTGTCCAGGCCCTGCATTGGATAACACAACTGCACAACCAAAAGGCCTATCCCAAGTTCCGTACCTGACCCAGCCCAAGCAAGTGGGATAGTCGAAGTAATCGGCCTGTTCTCCATAGGCATACAGCTTGCGAGCGAGAGCTAGGTTTGGCAGAGCGCCGCCGCAAGATGGTGGGAACGTGTGTTCTCCTTTGATGCCATACACATCGCCATAGAATAGGCAAGGATAGCCATCAAAGCGGAGTAGAATGAGTGCATACGCGAGAGGCTTGAAGAATGGCTCGATTGGTGCCTCGAGAGCTTGGTAAGGTTGAGTATCATGGTTCATTACAAGTGTCTAGGGTTTATGTTAGTCTTCTAGCTGAAACAATTGAGGTGGTTAAATTTCAGGAATATAGAACTTAAACTTACAACTGCGTTGACAGGCATGGTTTTAACCAACGTGTCGTCAAATACACTCCTCAGGTCCGCGTTCTCAGTCTTGCTTAGCTGACTGAAATTGTATACGAGTGGCGCATCGAATAGACTGAACTTCTTGCCCATTCGGTCAAGGTATCGTGTCATGTCAGCGAGAGAATCTTTCCAAAACTCCCCGACAAAGAACCATCCCTCGCCATGTTCCTCGTCAAGCGCAGTAATGAACTTCCGAAGAAAGTCTTCACTGAAATGCTTCACGGCATCGAATCTGATTCCTTTCAGCGAGACCTGCTTGCTAAGCCATATACCCCATTTAATAACATCCTCTGAAACTTCTGGGTGATCATAATCTAGGTCAGCAAACATTAAATAGTCGTAGTTGCCTTTCTCGCTATCAACCTCATCCCCGTCTGCCCATCCTTTCGTCTTATCCCCGAGGATCTTGTAGATGGCAGTCTTGTTATTTGCAGCATTATAATCTGTTCCGGAGAAGTGATGCCAGTGGTATTTCTGTTTGGAGTATTTATTACCACGACCAGGAAAGTCGAATCCTAGCCATGCGTCGATTTCGTAAGGATCAGAGATGGTTTTTGTGCGATCTTCTTCATCAACTTCCTGGGCCTGGCATTTCTCCTTGTGATCTGCTGCAGCCTTATGGTTAAGTACTGCAAAGCAATAATAATTAGTAGTTGGCCACACATTGCAGACTTGGTTGGCATACCAGCATCCCAATAGATACCAACTCCATTATCGTTCGCCGCATTGATCAGCTTTAGCAAGTCTTCCTTATTTCCCCATTTTGTGCTAACAGATCCCTTCTGGTCAAATTCACCAAGATCATACAAGTCGTAAATATCATATCCATTCCCCGAAGGTGAGGAAGCTTTGCATGCAGGGGGGATCCAGATATTGTCGACACCGAATGCCTTTAGTTGGGCTACTTGGCCTTCAAGGCGTTGCCAGTGCTTGTGATCGTCCGGAACATACCACTCAAAAGCCTGCATCATGGTCATATTCTCCGGTGTAGGTTTCTGCTCTTTCGCTGAAACTAGTCAGCATCATAGCAAGAAAGAGACTGGCTTCCCATATTAACTCACCCATTGTGAGAGCTCTGTTTTCTGTCTTATTAATAAAACAGCAAAATATAGAATATTAAAGATTAGCAAAGGAGTCCAATTGTTGTGCGAATGAAGTCGTAGGAGGTTTTTTTTTTTTTTTTTGAAGTGTAAGCTCTAGTAAAACCTAGCAAGGAGAAGACAACGATCAAAAGAAGCAGTAAACAACTGCCAGGACAGTGATAAAGAAATAATGAAATCAATCCTTAAAATACATGAATTCTCGACCTTTTGGCCTTTTCAAACTAACCCCACCAAGGAAGATAGTCTAGCTCCGATAAGGTTTGGGTCCCTGGAAATACCTGGGACCGAGCAGCGATGACGTAGAGGCCGTCCTGTTAGCTTGAGCAGAGAATTTTGTTGGAATGTAATGCATTTTGAAAACCTGATATTCTGATATACCAATTGCGTCTTGACGATAAGATATCGGAAGGAAACGAGTTTAGGTAGTAAAATTTCAACCCTACCATAGAGGAGTAGTCAAGGTTGTTTCGGTTTGAAGCAACCTTGACCGCTTGAGGTGCGCAATTAAGCCAACCACAAAATCTACACTCGAGGATAACTGAAGAGTGAAGTATGAGAACCTGAGTTTGTCAAGTAGAAAGGAGACCATTGTATTGATACTTAATTAAGGTTACCCCCGAAAAGTCGATGCCTGGTCCCTGTGCTGCACGCAGGGTGCAGCAACACAAAGCCGGCTTTTGTATCTCCAGCAGTCGTCACACAGCATTGCTCAAGGACTCGAAAGGCCGTGTACTGGTGACCGAAAATATCTTATCCAATTAATTCCTGATAGAGTAGACAGCGCGTAACCATGTGCGATGCCTCGAGTTGTTTGCGGGACTTTGAGTGGTGTGTCGTGGCAGTTAAATTGGCTGTTGCCCCTGGCAACGTCAAATGAAAACGAAATGACTCGAAGAAGGCCCATCAGTAAACACTAAATCACACACATCACGAATAACGAGTCCCAATTCCTGTACGATATTATCATACCAATTATACCCGCACAACATTGTCTTCCAAGCTCTGCAACCAGCCAATCCTAGCAGAGTCCCAGCAAACGGGTTGCTGCATGAACGGTTTCGCGCGTCAGTATTTATATTCCCCAAGGACAGCACGGCCACTGTAAAGAAATGGGCAGAACCAAAACACCTAAAGAATTTAAAATCCACGTCGACCCATCTTGCTTAACGGATTCCACGGATCTTGGAATGGCTGCGGAACGTACCGCATCGAATGAGACGGTCGTCCGCCACGATTCGTGGTCCACAGATTCACATACAGAAGAAACATCGATAGACAACCAGAAGGACGATATGGATGAGAAGGAGCTAGAGGCTCGAGAACGACAAATTGATCGAATAGAGGCTCAAATACAAGCTGCAGCTCGTGCTGTGGTTGCTAGTATCGAGCAGGATGCTTATGGTGGAAATGACGAGTCAGTGCTGAGCATGCAAACGGACGAAAGCTACGATAGAGACGGCACTGAGTTAACTTATGATGGAACGGAACTTAGCTATGACAATGAGACCGAAGCTACATATGAATCGGAAGACGACAACCACTCTCAACAAGAAATTAATCTCGGTGCTACTGAGTTATCTTACGAATCCGAGTCTGAACTACAATCGGAAGTGAGTCAAGGCACCGAAAATACCATCATCGAGCAGGAAGATCATACAGATAATGATGATGCGATCGAACCCGAACTCACCGAAGAAGATAACACCAAAGACAAAGTGGAAGAGCCTGAGGCTGAGGAGGTTGTTGAGCAAGTGGAGGTTACAGAAAAGAAAAGTGCTGTAGACAACCAGAAAGATGAAGACAATACCGAGGTCAACCAGAATGAAGAAGTGGAACCAAAGGTGGAAGGAGAAGTAGTGGAAGCAGTAGAACCGGAAGCGGAATCTCGACAAGAGCCGGAAGCACAACCAGAAACAGAGCCAGAAGCAGAGCCAGAAGCAGAGCCAGAAGCAGAGCCAGAAGCAGAGCCAGAAGCAGAGCCAGAAGCAGAGCCAGAAGCAGAGCCAGGAGCAGAGCCAGAAGCAGCGCTAGAAGCAGAACCAGAAGTAGAAGCAGAAGCAGAAGCAGAGTCAGAACCAGAACTAGAGCCCGTGTTTGAGAGCGAAATTGAGAGTCAGTCCGATAACGATCCTGCAGGAGATTCTAGCTCGCAGCATGATGGAGATATCGACGACGACGTGTTCAGTAGTAACTCAAGCCGCAGCAACCGAAGCAGTTTAAATTCATGCGACGATCTTCATCAATCGGACGGACCTTACAGTGACAAAGCTCTCACATCGCCTACTGTTGGCGAGGAAGCCGCTACAAATCACGAAGACCAAGTCATATCTCGAGTACCAAGTGCTGCTTCCTATATGCACCCAATTCCGGATTCCGGGCAACAAACACCAAGCAAGGTGCTACATCGACCTCCATTTCGAAGTCCCTCATCTGTCCGTGCAATGCAAATGTCATCCCCTACGCCATCAATATTCTCATCACCGCGGTCTATGAAACGACACGTACCAACGATATCCAGGGTAGGAACTCCCAACTCATATAGCTCTAAGACCCGAACACCTACACGCTTAAAGCCAAGAAAGGCAGACCCTCTCGTTCTGCTTCATGTCACAGTCATGCCTCTACAGTGGAATTACTCGCATTTGATGTCGTCTCCAGATCTTCCAGCAAGCATTCAAAATATTAAAGAGAATTGGAGACTGCTTCAAGAAAAGCTTGGGGATACAGTACTCGAGCGTGGCATTTTACTTCCACATCCTCAAGATTCATACGAAGTTCTAGAAGAGCGCCTGCTTGAAGCACTCGAGCTTCCAGTCCGACCGAGGGCATTGATTCTGAAGTGCGGACACTACATGGGTCCAGCAGATGTTGAGGCTTCATCAGAAGATGAGGATACCCTCGATGCTTGGAAAGAAGGCACTCTTGAGAGAAAATGGTGTGACATTTGTCGACGAGATGTAAGGCTTGAGCATACCGGGGAAGAGGAGGGAAGGAAGAGATTTGCTATTAAAATATATGCTAGTAATGGATTAATGCGAGCAGGTGCCTGGGCAGCATGCTGGAAGGAAATGGAGCGTGTGGATGTGGAGATTGGACCCTATATCGAAACCAGTCAACACGACGATCTAGAGGCATTTTCTCTTACTAAACCAAAGATTCTAGCCCCGAGCGTCCATGAGGATGAGGATGATGGATTTGAAGATGAGGATACAGTGGAGCATGTGCACATCCACGAGGAGCCTGCTGAGCCTGCTGAGCCCGCGGAGCATGTGAATGAAGAGCAGGTTTATGTGGATGAAGAGCTAATCCATGAACGGAATGTGGAAGTGGAAGAACCACTTGCCCAACAAGCTCAACCGGAGCAGGACCAAGAAATATCTGACCCGGAGATTGAAGAACCACTTGCCCAACAAGCTCAATCCGAGCAGAGCCAAGAAATATCTGACCTGGAGAAAGAGCTTGCCGACCACATCGAGGCAGAAGCTGCGCAGAACCAGCGAGCTATGATGGAGGAGACTCACGAGGCGCAATTCGCACAGAACCAGCAAGCGATGGTGGAAGAAATTCGGGATGAGCATTTCGACCGTCGTGACCGGCGGCGGAGTATAGACGAGTACGATTTGCGTAAGATAATGGACCACGAGAGACTCAGAGGAAGATTTGAACGTGACACTCAAAGTGCCCAACCATCAAGGCCCTCGACACGCAACAGCTTCAGACCGCATCAGGTACCACAGCAAGTACCACAGCAAGTACCACAACGACAAATCAACGACGAGTCTCTTAGCGAGCTATTACTTGCCGCTGCTAAGGTTGCAATGCGCGATCGAAGAAATGTTGCCATCATTGCGCTGAGTCTTCTTGTTCTTATCCTTGCTCTCAGGCCAAGCACAGCTGTTCATAACGAGACGAAATACTCAGGGGCTCCGTCAGCTGTACCGGAAATCACAACGGAAAGTCTACAACCGACAACGAGTATCGTTTGGCAGACAATGACGAAAACCCTAGAAGTTATCCCTGATGTGCCAACAAAAGCTGCGGCGGTCGTCATTGAGAAGCCTAGGCAAGTTGCTGCAGATAGAGCTGCATCACCACCACGAGCTGCCAAGCCGGCTAGCAAGAAAACCGTAAAATCGGCTCCCAAGAAGGCCAAGAAGACCCAAGCAAAAGTTGTTGAAGTCGTCCAAGAGGAGGTTCAGGAACCTGTCGTTGAGGTTGAGGAGCAATCACCGAAAGAAAATGTTATTGAGCAGGTAGAGCAGCCATTGGAAGCCCAGGAAGAGGTGGATGAGACGGAAGAGATCTTATTGGACGCGGTACGTGATGATTTGGAACAGATTAATGATGAGCTGGAGTCTATTGTCGAAGAAACTGTCAACCCACCAAACATGGCTACGGAAGAAGCTCCACATGCCACCTCAATCACTGAAGAGCCAGAAGTTGAAGTCGAAGAAATCGAACAGGCGCAAGAGAGTGCAGTAGATGAACTATGAAGTGAAGGACGAAAAATATCGAAAGGTTGAGAGGTTGGCGAGTATAAGAATGCACAAGAAACTGCTAGTTTTTGAAGATTCCAGCGATTTTGAGCGAGCATCGCGAGTATGTATGCCTGTTCTTTTGTTTACATTCTTGGATGAATGTTAAGAGTGTTGTTGTTGCATAGTGGAGCGAGGGACTTTAGCAAATGATACCGTTCGTTGCGTACATAGTATTGTCTCGTGGGACAAATTACGAGATATGACATGAAATTAATGAAAGTTGATCTATTATTCAGTATCCTCTGAGTAGCCTTTGTCCTGGTATGAAATATGGTGAATCTACTTCTATTCTGAGCTTTTGTCTAGATCCTCGGCGAACTTCGCATAATGAAGTGTACCTAAATGATAGAAAATATCAGGAGACACGTAGATCTAGTGTTTGATCCTATCCTTACCTCAAAAGCAAAGCCGCACGACTTTAAGTTTATTTGAAGCTTCCAGTAAGGCTTAATGCTAGAAGGTAGCCCATGCTTGCGCTCAAATCTTGCGCACAATAATAGATAAAACCTCACATAATTGTTCATATAATTAATTAGACGAGTCTACAATTTATTTGACGATGGTTAAAAGAGGTTGTGATACTTTTAAATCTATCATGAGTGAAGATCAAGCAAGTGAAAGATAAGCCGAGGAAACTAAAATTCGCTTGTGATGATCTCCGGAACAAGCAGGGACCCCTGGAAAGTGGACAGCAAGACATCATCACCTCATCATCATCTTGCTGTACCACATCAAATCGTGCATTTCAGCTGCCTGTGAGGCGTAAATATTTGATATCCATCAGTAAGTGACACCCTTTTTCTTTTTTAAGATTCAAAACTTGATTATACTACGTGATCAAATATCTAGAACACAGTGATATTCAAGAGTTAGGCAGTTGAGTTGGGATGAAAGCAGGCAGTCATGCTCTGCACAAAAGACTACAAAGAATTTCATAATATCTTGATGCATGGGTACATATTTCTATTTCACGGTGGCTACAAAATTGCAAAGTTTGAGTAGAATTTACAATATACATTTTGTTTAACTAATAGTCCTTCCTAGGTATGGCAAATCAAGCTGGAACAACCACACCTGTATATCTTCAAAAGGTTTCACTGTTTACCCGTATTCAACTTGCCATCAGGATTCATATATTCAAATTTCTCGCTACAAAAGCCTTCCAGATCATAAATCTTCCTCTCATCCGGGACAGTACGATACTTCCAACATTGACGAAAGCGTATCCCTGTCAACCAAGTCTGCTCAATCGTATCTTCTACCCGAAATCGTACAAAAGTGGAGAATTATTACCTCTGTACCTTGATATTCATGGAGGAGGCTTTGCGTTGCTGAATCCGATTTGCGATGATAAGTTCTGCTCGTACTTCTCCAATACGAACAAGGTGCTTGTCGTGAGTCTGGATTATCCAAAAACGCCAGCAGCTAAATTCCCTACTCCAAGCGAAGCTATCAGGGATCTTGTACAAGCAGTCCTAGAAGACGAATCCCTACCCATCGATAAAAGCAAGGTTGCTATTGGGGGTTTTAGTGCTGGCGCAAACCTGGCACTCTCTGCAAGTCAGTACGATTCCATTCGGGATAAAATCGGAGGTGTTGTTGCATATTACCCTCCCGTTGACTTCACAACGCCAATAGCAGTCAGTCTCGCAACGAGACCAAAGGATGCTGGACCGGACATGCTGGAGAAAGACGCGCCAATGTTCAACTGGGGTTACATCAAGCCGGAGCAAGACTTGAAGCATCCCATGTTAAGTGTTACTTACGCTCCAAGGGAAAAACTGCCACCCAAACTCTATATCACCGGTTGCGAACATGACCTGCTATGCAGGGGCGCAGAAATAATGGCCGAGAAATTGGCGAATATCGGGAGTGGACAGCGAAGCGGCTCTGATGATTCGTGGGAGAAGAATGGTATCAAGTGGGAGAAGGTCCTTGGGGAAGTGCACGGTACGTCTGCGTCAACGTCTCTGTTCCCAAACGCAAACGCAATTTTTTCAAATTAGATAGAGCAGTAACCATAGCTGACACAATGCCTAGCTTTTGATGTGACAGTATCTTTTGGGGAAACGAAAAGAAGGCGAGACAAAAGACGGATTGAGATGCACGAGAGTGTCGCGGACTGGCTGTTTCGCGAAGTTTTCCATGACTAGTGCCAGGTACCAGTTTCAAGCTTTGAGATGAGTCGAGGAATCAAGAACGCGGCTGTGGCTAGGCATGTAAGGGAAAATTATTAGACACATGTCAGAATCTCTCCGTTTTCTCGACGGGCAGCTCTGGGACGTTGAGTCGGGCATTCGACGGAAGTTGCCAGCCGTTAGATTCGGACATATTTGTTTTGAGAAAACTCCTTGATTAAGACGTATTCGTAATCATCTCTACTTGTCTTGTTATATCCCTTCATTTGACTACCTATTTAAAATTCTTGTTTTTTCTTGTTAAATATGGATGTTGCGATGGACTTACTCACCTAGATTTTCCCCAGAAATGCCTAGAAAATGCCCAGAATATCAATTCCAGCCATACGTTACTGCTCCAGTTTATCCCCAGATTGCTTAACATGCCTAGAACATCTGTTCCAGCATTAATTCCAGCTCCATTTAATCCCCAGAATGCTTGGAATGCCTAGAGTGTCTGTTCAGCTCTATGGGCTGTTGCCAATATCCTCCCCAGAGCCAGCGACAATTGCCCAGCGCGTCCTGCATGCGAAGCATTTCTGAATCCCCAGAAAACACTTAAACCCCATTTCTAAACGATCACCAAGACTATGGGGGATCATCTTGGAAATGCTGGGCAAAGAAGATCTTTTACAGTGTAGTTGATGGCGAGTGGTTAGTTCCTGGTTTCGAAACAAACAGCCAAGATTCCGGACGACGTCCCAAACCGCCGACCTGAGCAACTTCAGGAAGGTTCAATCACATCTGCGGCGACTTCTGCCAAATTTTCGATATCTGGCGCAAAATCTAGATTTCTCCGATGTCTGTTTTCGCCAACGTGACCCTAGTTCCTTGTGAATGCGATGTTGTTGTGTCCACAGTGCAAGGGGCCCTTGGGACTCTCAGACATGCGAAAATCCCCCGCCAAGTGTTCATGGACCCTGCTGTAGGCCTCACCGCGACATCTCAAACAATATCGTGACCTCGCTTCATCAGCCAAGATCTCTTGTCAAAGGCTTAACCACAGTGAGTGGAGGCTCAAAAAAACAGCCTGTGGATTCTGCCAGGACGCTTGCTCGCTCTCTACTCGTCCGCGTCGATCGTGTCACTTGGCGTTTGATAAAACATTGGCATGTCTCCGACAGCACAAACTCTAAGGGCCCAGCCAGTGACGGCCAGGTTCGCTGATTCTGGAAAGTAATCCTGGTAATGAGATGTTGGGGACGGGCCAGCCCGTGCAGCAAGAAGGGGAGAGATTCTGAGGTTGGAGGCGGCTTGGCTGTCTATCATACAGGTGATCAGTCAGCTCTATGCTTTCATATAAGAGACTTCTCGCTCATGCATCTGAATACTGATCTGCAGCTGCGCTCAAATCACTTCTTTCTCTATCTCACATTTGAAGCTTGACGCCTCGATCTTTCTTTGATCTAATATATTAATTCTGTTTCTCTCGACTTTAGTAGTATCCATTCCTCGAGCCTTTCTCCACCTCAGCAACTATGCAGCAAAACTTCCTCTTGGCCGCCCTCTTGGCTGCGTCCGCTGCGGCCCTCCCACTTAACATCAATCTTGGAGCTTATTCACCAGCCCTGGTAGTCGGTGATGGTGAAATATCATTCGGAGGCAAGGCAGATGTTACCAATTTGATGAACGCCCTTGAGGGCGCTGCAGTAAATGGAGCCGCAGCTAACGGTCAAGCCGGTACAGCAACCCCAGCGGCAGCTCAACCAGCAGCAGCTCAACCAGCGGCGGCTCAGCCAGCAGTAGGACAACAACCAACAGCTGAGGGACAAGCAACCCAAATCGCGTCGCTCCAAGGAATGGGCAAGGAAATCGCACCCCGCGTCGTCAAGCTTTCATCAAGAGATGTCAAGGCACGGGACTTGTCTGGCTTCAACGCAGCTTTGAAGTACGCTACCGATGCTATCAAGATCACTCCTCAAATCGACCTAGGTACCGAGGCTTCGGGTGTTGGTATCTTGCAACGACCTGGAATTACTGCTGCCCAGACTCCTGGGACCGCAAAGCCAGCGAAGGCCAAGCGTGATGAGAATGCCGCCCCTAAGATGAAGACCACCGTCACAACTATGTTCGTTCGTGGAGGCCCCGCACCAGCTGGTAAGCTTTCAAAAGAAAGAAAATTCAGATGAGCACTTGGCTAACATGACATACAGTTTCCAAGGAACGCGCCGTTGCAGGTGCCGCTGTCTCCAAGCGCGAGCCAAGCTCAGGAATTGATGGTGTCAATCTCAACATGGCTGAAGGACAAGTTGCCGAGCTGACATTTGTTGAAACAAAAGCAGTCGATGACAATGACGAGGACGAGGAATAGATGACTTTATGTTTCGAAGGATCAAGAATAGACGAGGGCACGAGAGCAGAAATTGTACATTTGACCTTCCGCAGACATTTGGCGCTGCATTGTAACTTCTCACAATTAGTTCTTGGCCAAGGCGTCTCTGGGCATTTATTACACTTTATTCAGCACTAAATAGATCTCTAGGAAGGTCACTCATAGAGATATTCGAGAAACAACATAAACATCATTGAAAGACTTCTTTCATTCAGACGTTCCCCCAAATTCATCACGCTCTTTGCAAGTCTGAATTCTGCGTCCTCCCCCGCCGTTGGTTTCCCCTGTTGTTGTGAATCGCTTGGCAAGACATTTTGGAGCTCGCCAAGGTCATGCACCCCCTCGCTTACGCCACAGCACGGATGAATCAGAACGCGAAGTGTGTGAACGGTGGAGCAATGGTAGGCCACGCAAGGGGAGAAAGGCCCAAAGCAAAAAGTGCCGAGAATACTTCCTACGCTCGTGAAATGCCAAGAGGGCATCTTCTCAAATAAGAAATTTCAGAGGTTGGTCGCTGAAGTACTTTATCAGCGGCGTTGCTTGCGACATTCAAACATTTGCCCCCCATTTAAATACCAATTCTACGTCAGATTGAGACAATTCTGTTCACAAACGATTGGAAGCTCAAACCAAACTCTCAATTGGAAGAAATATTAAACGCATTTATCCTGACATCTTTCACTCCTCGTGATTGACGTACAGGGAAGTAGCTCCAACCTCCTTCACCCAAAGTCCCCAAGGACGGTCTTGAGATGAATCATTCATTACCTGACCTCCCAGAGTTTGTTTCTCGTTGAGATATCTTATCGGATCAGATGTAGTCACTCCTGCCAGATCGTATTGAATGTTCCTCTGGGCACTTTGAAGCATGATCGATTTTGTCTGGATATCAGCATTTTTGTGGGTATAGACAGCACGGTATACGGCCTGTCTGATACTATTTCCCACAGCAGTAAATCCATGGTTGGTCATGAGTACAACGCTCTGTCTTGTTTGGGACGAATCCGAGGCGGTAAAGGCTGACGCGAGGCCAATGCCAAATCGTTCGCAATTCACGAGCATATCCTGCAGATCATCTTCTCGATAGTGTTGGCTAATATCCCACACTGGCACATTTGTTCCTGTTATCATTAGCGGAGAGTTTCTTCTCATTGATCAACTAGGGTACGAGTTCGAAATACCCAAGAAGCTAGCAATGTGGAAAACGGGCTGCATTCGAACACCAGTTACGGTATACGGAAGCACGGCATCAGAGTGGCTGTGGATGACACTGTTGACTTCAGGAAAGCGCTTATATATCTCGCTGTGGATGAAGCGTTCTTGGTACCCCTTCTTGGCTTTTGGATTAACGGGAGAACTATCGCTCACGTGGTATTCGATCAAGTCGGCGAAGGAAGAGACTAGCGCAGGAGCTCTATCTCCAGACATAATGTAGATATTTGGATCTTCAGGATGTCTGACAGAGATATGACCGTACGCATCGAGAACATTATGGTAATGTAGAATATGGTTTGCGGTAATAAGATCGTGAAGCGCTTGCATATACTAGTTTGTTAATAATCTTGAGTCGCGAATTTATCTAAAGGTTTGCTGAAAGGCAGGTACCAACTCAAGGCGCGCGAGAATAAAGGCCGTGAATGAAGAGACTCTCTTCAATAATCTTATCAGATTAATCCACTTTTAAACGTTGATATACTAAGCAATGAGTGTAAGGGATAACACAAATACCTAAAGCTACTAGTTACAATGTGCGCCTCTCCTAACTAGAGGGAACAACGTTGTAGATTGCAGCTTAGCCACAATCATAAAAGAGCTGAGAAAACAAAGGAATGTAGATTATTCTCATTCAGGGGCAGAATAGTAATCATACGTCGGGCTTCTAGATGTTTTAATCAAGCAATTCGCAAATATCATGTCATATCCTCCTCCGCTTGGAGATAAGGTACTGTCAAAGGATTTAAGATGCCTAAAATCACAAGAAATATGCTGTAAGATGTGCTTGGGTGCTTACCTCTGCAGTTTTTGTATTTTCGGCCATACCGATAATTTGATTTTAAGGTTAGAGTGTTGTTGAATAGTGTCACGAACTTCTGTGTTTCAAATTGATTGGAGATTCACAAGTACGGAGATCCCGATTCCATAGGTGCTCCTCGGGACTTTATTATAGGCATTCGGCACTGACTGCCGAAAGAACCGAGCCCCTTGACTCCTCCAAATCCATCTCTCCCATCAACAATAAACAACCACCTCATCATCTAAATCCTCCTAGAAGTCTAGGAGATGATTTGTTTTGCTGCGCCAGTATTTTATGTCATGAATATGACACTGCGACAACATCCATCGGGCTGAGCCGTGACAAACGGCACAGAAGTACAAAGAAACGTGGTGGCAACCATCTCGAAGCAGAAGGTGCTGTCCCTACGCTTATCTAACAGCCGTAACCATTTGAGGGGATTCCCGACAACATGTCGCTCATACTCGCAATATCGAATCGGACAGTCTATGTGACAATGCGGCAGTCGTACCTGAGATCAAATATCGACCATTCATGGTCTAAGCCTTCCCATTCGATTGTCGATCTTGGCCCATGTGTTAAGCTTTGCTTTTAACTGGGGCAGCAACTTAGATCTGCAAGTACTTTATTTCTTGATGAGCCTATGAGATTTGCAGAACCGACTTGATTCCCGGCTCTTGAGGTTATCCGCCTTCTGGATTTGGGATGCAGGGACCGGCCGTGGGCGAGCCCCTCTTGACCAACGAAGTGCTGCACGCGTTGCTTTATCCGATATGCGAAGGACTTTGAAATCCTACAAAATAGAACATAATCCACGAGTGCGGGATGGTTCTATACACAATTGTTTCAATCTCTTTTGTTTCATCATGGCTTTTTTCTCTGAAATTGTTTTGGCATTTTTTCTAGCCGTTCCAGCATTAGCTGGAACACCAAAGTCTTGCTCAGCCGGCTCAATTAGCTGTCCTGCTACAACAGTATCTGATACTTGTTGCGTCAATTCTCCTGGTGGTCAGCTAGTCCAAACACAATTTTGGGACACAAATCCAACCACTGGTATAGGAGCTCACTCCCTTGTAAATGATCATATATTGATTCTCATAGGCCCTTCCAATTCTTGGACAATTCATGGTCTCTGGCCCGACCATTGTGATGGTACCTATGATTCAAACTGCGATACAAAGCGAGCATATACAAACATTTCTCAAATCCTCACATCTTTTGGGAAAACCGATCTTTTGTCGTATATGAACACTTACTGGGTACGTCATGGTCCACAACTTGGTTCCCGTGAGAGCTCTGCAATACTGAATACCAGAATGTTAATCAAGGGTTAGGTTGATATCAACGGAAATGATGAATCTTTCTGGGAACATGAATGGGCCAAACATGGGACTTGTGTTAGCACGCTCGCCCCCAGTTGCTATACAAGTTACACCCCAACCCAGGAAGTCCCAGATTATTTTCAGAAGACAGTCGACCTATTCAAGAGTTTAGACAGCTACTCAGTACATCACACCTTCTTACATCGTCCGCAAGATATCAAGCTAATCATTGCCAGGCTCTTTCAAAAGCGGGCATCGTCCCTTCTACCACAGCAACTTACACTTCAGCACAAATCCAAGCAGCTCTAAAATCCGCATTTGGTGTCACAGCGATGATTCAGTGCGCATCAGGCGCTCTGGATGAAATATGGGGAGTACAGTTCAGGAGATCCATCATTTACACAGACTAATACTTACTAGGTATTCATACTACGTCCAAGGCTCCCTCCAAACAGGAACCTTCGTCCCCACTAACCCTGTGGGTGGCACCTCAAGCTGCGCATCAACAGGCATCAAATATCTCCCCAAATCCGGCTCCGGTACCACGCCAACAAGTACAGGAACGACGACTGCTCCAGCTCCAACGGGAACAGGAGGAAGTTTTAGTGGAAGTGGGTATTTGAATGCTGTTACGGGAGGAACAGCGAAGGGGTGTTTAATTAGTGCCGGGACGTGGTATTCGAGTGGGACTTGTGCTACTTACACTGCTAGTGCTTCTGGTATGTCCTTCACACCCTTACAACTCACCTTCAGATGGAACCCAGAACTAACAACAGCCACACAGGCACCGGCTTCACACTGACCTCCTCTAAAGGGGCCTGCGGAGTCTCAAGCTCTACATTCACCTGTGGTTCAGGTGTTACCGCAACTGTATTTACCGCGGTTAACGGTTATCTAGCCTATAGTGGTAGCTCCACGTTCTACGCAGCGGCTGTGCCAAGTGGTAGTACACAGCAGACTGTTTATACAAGCAGTAATAGTGTTAGTGTTAACTTTCAATGGGCTGCGAAATAAGTTGCATTACAAAGAAGATGATAGATGAGATAAGTAGCACAGAAGTTAGGTCTGCATTTATGGGAGGAGAGTAGGGAAGGGAGCAAATGAGGCTTCTGGATCCGGGAAGGGAACCTGGTGCCGGGAATTGCATGTCGTACAAGCCTAGATAACCTTCTTGCTCTATCTCCTGCGACTAAAGGCTGGTTAGAAAACTTCAGACAAAAACACTCCATAGTCTCTCGCAAATCACGCTTTTGAAGTCTTGCGATACTTTCGCCTTTCGCCTGACGTGCTCTGTCTTGAAAAGAGAGAATACTAGTTATCAGCAAACGTGTACTCTAGGATGAAGCAATTCTAGAAGAAATCTAAGGCTTCTCTCTTCACACTTGTTCTCATGCTGGAACTACATTTCGAATTACGTTTTAAATTACAATACAGTTTACATTATTACATTCAAGTTTAGCTGTATTGAGTTTTACATAGTACCCTTGTGAGATGTGTAAAAAATTTTTTATATCAAACACCGTCTAAATTACACAATGATCTCAGCAAGATCAAGCATGGCAGTCGCGATTAAGTTGATTCGAGTTATCATTTAATGTCGCTATTACACCTATGTACTTTATTTTCATTAAACAGGAATATAAACATCATAAAAGTGGGGTTTCCTTCAATCGCCGCAAGTAACGCGTGCCTCCAAGTCAGAAAAGGTAATTCCAGCAGTACATGCATGCATGCTTAAACGCCTCCATCATAATCGTTTTCACAGCAAGCAGCCAACCAATCTTTACTTCTTGGAAAAGGGGAAATCCTCCGAACGCCTTTATCGAGCCTATCTTTCATCATGCGTGTGAACGACCGAATGTACGAAACGTGGAAGTGGGGTATTAGGGTACAGCTAGAGCCATGGTGTTGGAGAGATTTAATAGTCGTAGGCAGCTGCCACACCAGGCGCTGGTCCCTCAAGATCAACGGCCTCGACGTTGTTTCTGAGATCGGCGCTTTGGTTAACAAGGTTGCTGAAGTATTTTCTTGCCACTTCGCTTTCGCCTTTGATCTTGCGAGTTTCTTCGCGTTTTGAGCCAAGTTGCTCGACCGAGCGCTGAAGACCGACCCGGAGGTTATCTGCTGGGAAGCGGAGGACTTTACGAACTGAGGATGAAATTCGGTCGCTATTAGCGTGAACATAATCAATAGCTGCGAGTTGGGTGGATATCTTGTTGGAGAGGCGGTGTGGTAGTGAGTGAGGAATTTGGTTAACAATGTACCAGGCTGCGACAAATGTAGCAACGACTGCAGCTGGTACGGCAAGTCTACGTAGGTTGTTGTTTCCTACAATCTTTGCAGCTGATAGGGAGGCATCAACCCAGCCAAATCCACCTACCATACGTCCACCCACAGCGGTAATGACCGTTAGTGCCATGCCTGTACCTGCCATCTTTTCTTGCTTTTGGATGATGGTCGACCAGTCGAAGAAGTCCCAAAGTTCGGTTTCAATTTCTACTTGTCGTGCAAGGATGTCTCGCTTCCGCCTGAACATAACATCACTTCTGAAGTTTAGGTCGGTGTACTCGTTGCCTAAGTGAAGTATACCTAGTTGTGTGATTGAATTGACACCTTCAACTGTTTTTGTTCTAGCGTGGTCTTCGCAGAGTGTGACTGATTCAGATATTTGTGAGAGCATAGCCTCTTTAAGATCATCCGCATATTGGAAGGCATTCAATAGCCCTGGGTAGGGTATACCGAGATCGTCTTCCGCCGCTCTCGCGATCGATGAGTTCAGAGTTGATCGGGTGTGATCATAAATCTCCTTGCAGGTAGCCTCGATCGTTCGATCGATATCATCGCTGACCTCTGCTTTAGCCTTCTTTGATGCCTCAAGGACTGGCTCCAGTTCCTGCAACTCCTTCGTCACACGGTCAAGTTCCGATTGAGCAACCTCCTGGTTTACCGTAGCTAGAGTGTTTACATCTCCGAGTACGTTTAAGAGATACGTCTTAGCTGGAGCCAGCTTTGACCGTGCCCGCTTCTCCAGCACGAACCGCCGTAGTGACTGCTCGAGATCCTCGAAATCACGAACCTTTTCCTTGTCAACTCCTTTCCCTTTGTCTTTTGGATCTGACTCATCAAAGTCAGGACCATCACCTCCACCACCACTTGAGCTTCCACTGCCACTACCACCAGGCCCACCCGGGGGGGGAGGGCCAGTTGGAATAGCGTTACTAGAAACAAAATGTACCAATTCCGACGACTCCTTGAAAGTTCTCGGGCTTAGGTTATGGACTTGCTCCAAGATCATTTTTTGACAACGCTCCTTGTCTTTGATAGTGTCATAGCCATTGACTACAATGAATATGTAGGCTTTCTCTGCAGCTGCTGCCCAGATAAATTCCTTTGCGGTCTGAGTGAAATGGTTGGCGGCAGAAACAATGAACACCACGACGTCGATTTCTTCTTGACGAGCAAAAACTGCCGTAGTCTTTGTGGTATCAGAATTTAAGCCAGGCGCATCGATTATCGAAATATCCACGACACCATTGTTAAGTAGTGATTCATCAATAGAGCGCACGTCCTTGAGATAGATTTTGCACTGAGTATATGTTTCGTTGTCAATAACCAGCTTCTCCAAATCTGCTAGCTTGAACACATCATATGTGCTCTCGTCGTGTCGATTATAATGTGACTCTTTATGAACCGCATGTACCTCCTCAATCCCACCATTCTCTCTTGCATCTAGCACTTCACAGAAAATGCTCGTACAAGGTTGTTGGTCTTCGGGCAGTACTTTTCGCCGTAACAGAGCATTGCAGAAAGTGGATTTCCCAGCATTCAGATCCCCGGTCACCAGTACTTTGCTCGACGTATCCTCTATTCGTTCGCGTAGTGATTGTAGGTGTCTAATGCTAGTCGTGATCTTTCCATCCAAAAGCGAAGCTATGGAATTCTTCTCCAAAGAATGAACCAGTTCCGTTTGATGTAAAGCTCCAAGCTTGAGATCCAACTTTAGTATCGAAAATTCTTGCGCAATTTGGGGTGTAATTAATCGAGGTTCTGCTACTGTCCTTTGCTCGGCATCTCGACTAGACTCGGCTTCCGTGCTATCCTCCCCTATCGATGTTTGTGCCCTCTTTATCATTCCAGGCCGTGGCGGAGGGGGCATCGAATACCGCTTTCCTAGTCCAGTCTGAGTATGTGCTAGCCCAGGTCGCGGGTCTGAAGGCGAAATTGCCTCCGCGCGTTGAACTGAAGGATAGGTTGCAGGCCATTGTGCATTCTCCTCTTGAAGACCTTTCAGTAATTCTACTGTTCTATTTATCGACCGTCCAAGTGATACCCGATGCTGGTTATACCACAATTGGTGTATAGCGTTTGCTTGTATCCTTCTGTCGTTGTCCGCAGATTCACTGCTTTGTCCAACGATAGGAGAATGAGAAGGTGTAGGTCTATCCTCGGTCAGCGCGGGATTCCACGCTGGCACGGTATTTATTCCATCACCAGCAACGCTTCCTCCATACCCGGAATCGTTGTCTAGGATTGCTCGGAGTCGGGCGGCGCTTTGTGATGTCGACCCAGTTCCTACAGTGATATACTGAGGGCGATTTGGGTTGGGCGTATGATTGCTTGGGCTTGAACCCTCTTCCGCAGGTATCTTCCCCTTGCCTTTATCGTATTGCTGGCTCATGGCGAAGACGTTGATTTCATCCGGAAGAAAATTGTTGCTCTAAAATTGTTATGATGATGCGAGTTGCGACGAAGTGCATAATCTTGGCGTGGCGAGATTATCTGCACGTGATTATAGGGGCAATCTCTTGTTGTTATATCAAGCAATATTATCAAAATTTTCAAATCTTTTAGTTAACATTGCCATATTTATTTATTCTTTCTATCCCCATCGAGAATTTGGTCATGTTAGTTACAAGACATAGTGACTAATACCGCATGTTAGTAGAGACATGGCAGGAACCTTAGCGAATATCTTTCTTACTAGAGGTTATTTAGATCTGTAGATAAACATTGGAAGGTTCTCACTCAGAAGATATCAAAACAAAAGGTGTAAATGGAGGTTGTATGAGTTGTGTTATAATGGGTGCTGACTCAGCATGAGGCTACCATTTAATCTAGATCTGCCAAGCCTTGATGAACGGATATGACGAGGCGCTGCGGGATAAAGCCCACCCAAATCCAAACACTTCTGTTCCGAAACCAAACTTCCCTAGACAACATGAATGTGAGAGACCAATTTCCTAATAATTTAAATCTACTAATGAGTATTTCAGATCGTAGAGTGGGCATTCGGGAAGCGCATGACGCCTGCGGAGCGTCTTCGCAAACACCAACGGTCTCTAGAGAAGACACAGAGGGAACTCGACCGAGAGCGCGTTAAGCTTGAGAATCAGGAAAAGAAATTGATACAAGAGATCAAAAAGAGCGCAAAGAGTGGTCAGATGGGAGCATGTAAGATCCAGGCAAAAGATCTGGTTCGGACTAGGCGCTATATCGAGAAGTTCTATTCTATGAGAACGCAACTACAGGCTATTTCTCTGCGAATACAGGTAAGGCAATTCCTTCAGGGAATAACCTGTTCGAAGGGACTATTGCAGTTAACATTATAGTAGACTGTGCGGACAAATGAGCAAATGATGCAGGCAATGAAGGGAGCAACCGGCGTATTAGGAAACATGAATCGGAGTATGAATCTGCCAGCATTACAACGGATAGCAATGGAGTTCGAGAAAGAGAACGATATCATGGACCAACGACAGGAAATGATGGATGATGCTATCGATGATGTTACTGGTCTAGAGGACGAAGCAGAGGGCGATGAGATCGTCGACCAAGTGCTCGAGGAGATTGGTGTTGACCTGAAAAATGCCGTAGGCTTACCCTCGCTCACGGATTTTATGACTTTACTAATTATCTACCAGATGGGTGAAACCCCACAGGGACTTCAGAGCATTGGTGTGCCTGAAGGAAGAATCGCACAAGCTATTGGTGGTGGCGGTGATCCAGGAGACAATGACTTACAGGCAAGGCTTGACAGCTTGAGAAGATAATCACGAGAGGCTTTAGTGTATGTTCTATATGGCGTCGGCGTTTCTCTCTACATCGAGAGTAGGGAGGGGTTTTACGGAATTAATTATTAAGCGCACAGCCTTACCTGTCTACTGTACGCATCCGGAGTTTACGGGATCCCGCCGCTATTTTACCTTGAGGTATGCCTATGAGACTGCCTTCTAGACAATAGGGAATATGGACACGGCATGTTCGTGCATTGTTTCTATGTCCATGCTGCAGAGAAGGACGGAGAAATGGAGATGCATGCGACTGCTACGTTCACTCACTCATCAAGCAATCATTGGTTCCTTTGTGGTCTTTTGTTGTGGGCCGTTCCAGTACCTGTATGGCATTTAAAGCCACTCGCCCTCGGGACATGCGGTGCTTCCGACCTCGAAAGATCCCTAATGTGGGGGACTTTCTACTTACGAGAGGAGCCGGCGCGATGCGTCTACGTGGAGCCTGGAGAAGATTTAGAAGAGCTTATTCTAGAGGGCACCAAGTTACGAAGGCCTTAAACCATTTACTCATGTTGATCTTGAGTAGCACTTAGTTGAATTATCTAGCTGTCCTGTAAACCATCGCTCCTGCCTTTGCTCGTACATTGAGTTCGCTGTGCACTTTCCCCTACTCTGATCGACTTATTGCTTCCTTTTAGTTCGCAGATCCAGTTCATCCCAGATCTCGAAACCCCGCTGTAAGAAAACTGGACCACAACAACAAGCCTGGACGACCCCTGCACTCCAGCTTATGGCCTCCCCTCCTCACTTCGTGGCAGTGAAACGACAACTGAGCACCGAAAGAGCCTCAACGATAAGTGCCCGGACAATTCGGTTCTCCTGACAAACTCCTCAGAATAAACGGCAGCAGTGTCTTTATTCCATAATTCCTCTGAGCGTTGCAGATATCTCGAACCAGTGTCACAGCACTACATATACCTAGGCACAGCGGGTTATTCAAGCGCCGACCCTCCAGGATTCAGTGATCAACAGCCTGCCCGCAACGTCAAGAAACGCTCGCTTCCATCATCCAGATTAAAACCGTCAAGATCAGGTCTTGCATATACGGGATTGCCAGGGCCCTAATACTTTGAAAACAAGGGAAAGTGTGTATTTCCCTACCAAGGTTCTGTCTCTCTGTTGGCGTCGAAAACGTGGGCTTCCAGCCGTACCCCACATACAACGTCGTCATTGCTAACCTGGACACAGAAAGCTACACAGAATATCCACAACAAACACGCAGGAATTATATTCCGACACCCTGGCTAGGTCCCCTATTTACCATTGCAGTCTCTACGCAGTAGCAGGCACCATCCCTTACGAATAAAAACGGGAACTTTTTCGTGATCCCAGGGCTTGCTGTACCTTTTCCACAACGACCTTACTCCCCTCTCTTCGACCACATCGCACTTCCTAGTCTCCTCAAGAGACAAGCAGTTTACATCCAACAAAGTGGCAGGAAGTAAGCGGAGGAGCTTTTCCACCCAGGGAGGTCTGCTAAACAGAATGTTTGGCAGCTCCGGGTCGCCGCCGAAGGACGGTTTAGATCCTAATGCGCCAGACGCTACAAATGCTTCGACAACAACTACGAATGAGTCTCCCGACGCATCAAAGCCTTCCGAAGAACCCGCAGGAGGAGAGAAGCGCAGCGGTAATGGTAGTCCTCAAGGCCGGCCGACCGGAGATAATGGGAGCGCGGCCGAGAAGAAGCGCAGAAGCAGCGGAGTTGGTGGTAAAGCAAGCTCTCTACTTGCCAGTGCAAAGAATTCCCTTCACTTCAGCCCCAATCCCAATTCGACTGGGTTTATGCGAAATACAGAGCAAGCCTCCCAAACTCCACTACAAAAGTTGGGCAAGCAGGATCCGGCGCTAAGCGTGCCCCAAGGCCAGCATAACAATTCTGCTGGAGAATCTGTGCCGGGACCCCGATCTACGTTTTCAGTTGGTGTTTGGGAAGACAGGAATAAGAAATGTCGCCGGACCATGGAGGATACTCATGCTTTCCTGTACAACTTCCTCCACACTCCCGCTCCCGCTCTATCCTCCGAAGTTTCTGGCAACATAAGTCAGAAGTCGCAGAAATCAACCGAAGAACTTACGAATGAATCTTCGCCGAGTCTCGCACCTACATCCGAAAGCGAAATGATGGAAACGGACAATGGTTATTTTGCTATTTTCGATGGTCATGCTGGTACTTTTGCAGCAGATTGGTGTGGAAAAAAACTACATCTAATCCTGGAGGAGGTTATAAAAAAGAACCCAAACACCCCTATTCCAGAATTGTTGGATCAAACATTTACCACCGTAGATGCACAATTAGAAAAATTGCCATTGAAGAATAGTGGTTGTACTGCCGTGACAGCAGTACTTCGATGGGAGGATAGAATACCCAATGCGCAATCCGCGACGGGCTCAACAGCCATTGCTCCTGCCACTGCGGCTGCAGTCAAAGCAGCAGATGATGCCGCAAGGAACGAGGAGAAGTCTGGGGATAGTGGTGTCGATATGAGTAAATCCCCACCACAGGCAAGCACTACCTTGGGTGCTACAGCATCAGGTACTACAAGCGAGGCTACACACGCGAAGCTAAAGGGGCAAGCATCGCGTCAACGAGTTTTGTATACTGCCAATGTCGGAGATGCACGGATTGTACTCTGCAGAAATGGGAAAGCATTGAGGTTATCTTATGATCACAAGGGCAGTGATGAGAATGAGGGAAAGCGTATTGCGAATGCCGGAGGTCTTATACTCAATAACCGTGTCAACGGCGTTTTGGCTGTTACCCGGGCTTTGGGGGACGCGTACATGAAAGATCTAGTCACTGGCCATCCTTACACCACCGAAACCGTCATTCAAGCTGATTTGGATGAATTCATTATTCTTGCCTGCGATGGGGTAAGTCACTGTCATTATTTGTGGAATTCAATTACTAATAAAGAATTAGCTTTGGGACGTTTGCTCCGATCAAGAGGCCGTGGATTTGGTTCGAGCCAACATGGACCCCAGCTCTGCTGCCAAACAGCTTGTTGATCATGCCCTGGCTCGCTTCAGTACAGACAATCTTTCATGTATGATTGTTCGCTTGAACAAGACCGCACTTCACACGGCTGCCAAGGACGCTTCCGCGGCTATCGGTGTCGAAGGAGATCCAGCTTCGCATCCAGGAAAGATCAGTGAAGCAGAAAAAATTGTTAGTGAGGCCAAGCGCAAAGTCCAGGAGGATGGCGTTCCAGGTATAGGTGTAAGTGGCAGCAACAGTGGTAAGGGCCATGATCCAAAGACTCTCGAGGAAGAAGAGCAAATCAAGAGGTCCAACATGGAGAAAGTCATCGAAGAAGAGCCAGCCTTAGTTGAAGGTGGTACTCCAGAAATGAGTATTGCCGGCAGCACTGCAGCAGCCCCTGACGTTCGGAGTAAACCGAAGTTACCTCAAGGCACACCCAAATAACACCAGCCGGAGACAAAATGTACGCATGCTTTCAATTTTCACTTGCACTTGCAACACGTGCATTGCAGCGAATGCTTTTTCGACTTTGTACGCAGCAATAGCTTTTCTTGGTGGTTGGTCTGGTTGGGAGCGGGTTGGACGGAACGCAGTGGGCGGATATAAAACGGATGCGCGATTGAACAGAAGATACACTTTCGCTCTTGTGCATCTTTAGACTATTTACGAACCAATGTTATGGTGCGAGCGGTTGAGCTTAGATGGTGGTGTGGAGAGCAAAAGGTGTTTTCTCAATACGTATGATGCAATACCTACATAGCATACTACTTACGCAAACACCTGTAGTGTATTTATGATGATTCCATTTTTGGACGATCGATTCGATTGATAGTCTGCATTTATGAGTTTAGAATGCATGGACTTGCATAACGTTGCTCTTCTTTTCTGTCCTGCACTCTGCTAATGTGTTGTTGTTTTGCCACCATAAAAGACCAATCGAAGAGCTTACAGGTTGCACGGTCCATGTTTTCACTTCTCAATATGGATCCAGCCACTTTGGGGGCATTATATGAACCAGCGTCGCCTCAGCCCACGAACATATCTGGTTCGCGTGCCACTACCTCGCAAACGAGGTCTGTCAGGTAACATTTTCAGAACTCTCTCCATTTTCTAATTTCTCAGGTATCAATCCAGGTGCCACATTTCCGCGGTCGCAAATTTCAAGGGGACATGGTGAGGTAATGAGGAGCTTGGAATTTTGCGAGCCCATTATGAAAAAGGAGTAAAGAGAGGCTCAGAAACTTCCTTGACATCAAGATCTCTGAAGACGTTAAAGCAACCCTATTGCAATTTCAGTTTTAGGAGCAGTGGCTATTCGGGTGATTTTATACACCTTATGATACAGACCATATCAAGTATTAGATAATTCACTTTATACATAACAATATAAGGGGCGATGGATAAGAGAAAGCGAGTAAGAGCAAGTCTAAAAGTGCAAAAGAAACTCAGGTTTTAGGAAAGGAGCAAGCACAGTTCATGTAGTCTTTTTAATATGGCGGTTACCCGGTAACTGCCATAAGCAGCCACCAAAAGAAACAGGGAATTCGGGTCTTATGTTAACATACTCTCGGTGAGAAGGTTAGGAGTTTCTATCGAGGCCAACCGAAGATATTAATGATGGCGTTCTCTTTATTTTTGTTTCCAAAGCACACCAAATATTAAAACGGCAACTAAAAAAGCTGAACCATTGTCATCACGGCCTATCAACTCCTCCACGTATATTTGGTCTCGCCCACCACGCAAGCGAGACCGATTGGGCAACTTATTTTAAAGGGTTCTCCCCGTACCTGTTTCAACTTCTTGTTGGCTAAAGCTTCTAACTGAAACTTTTAAAATTTTTAGGCTTACAGACACGGGGAGGTTTTTAACAAAACGAGAAAAAGAGGGGTAGGAGGCTGTGTACATGCTCTGCCACCCACTCGCACCCATGTAAGTCAAGCGATACCAATTACACTGCTTCTCTGAGATGCGCTCCTCATATCTGTTTACAGATTGTAATGCATACTGCAGTGTTCTGAGCCGTTGGAATTGATTGGGCTTACATGCAACTCAAGTCTTTCTTTGAGAGTCAACTATAGAACAATTGTAAAATAAGCGAGATAACTTAAGCAGCTTACTTTGGGTAGTCTACCCATTTTTAATATCCCCATTTTGAACCCTAGCGGTATGGCTGTGTTGTTGAAATCACTCTGGCCTGTGAATATCTGCCATCTTTCGGTGAGAAGTTTCAGTCTTTTGTAGCCAAGGTCTTGTTTATAAAGTAGAACAAGCTAACCTAGCTAAGTGGTATGTTGTTGATGTGCTCCCTATTTTCTGTTTCTAAATATTGTTAGTTTTGCTCTAACGCTGAGTCGTCACCGAGAGAATCTAGATTTAAGGTTGGTTTTATGCCACAGTTAAGCGCCCAGAATAGATCAAACTAGGCTAGTTGAATGACTTATTGTCATAGTGCTCCCCATTCTGCATTTCAAAATCTTGATAGTTGAAGCTTATGCGCAACCATTGATGTTAGAATATTTCTCGAGGACAAAGAACCACAGATTAGACAATAATCTATGGTGCAAGTAAAATAAAGATCAATATGCCATAGTGAGATGCACATAAGCCATTCTTGGAACCCTTGGTTGTTCTTATTATCTTATTATACCTCTTACTTTTGTTTGGTTATTAATAAGTGGTTTTGAAATATGGAAAAGATCCTCACTTTTCTGTCTACTGCGAGCTAATCTACTTTGTGGATGTTTAAGACAGGCACGGCCAATAGATAAGTGCAGTAGCTATCTCTCCTCCATCTTGGTTCCTCATTCTTGTTGGGTTAAAATAACCAGGCGGGAGGCACCTTAATACAATGTTGTGAAGGAGGTCAGATTTGATACTTTCCCTGCCATAATTTGGAACATATAGTATTATAAGCAGATACATTTGAAAGGCGGAATCTCTGTGTTTTTATTTCATAGAAACGATTACTCCTAAACTGTGAGGAAAAGCCGAAATCCGTGACCCTAAAAAGTAGACATACACTGTTGCCACTTTACACGTGAGGAGATGTAGGCAAGACCAATTGAGCGGTGTGGCAACGAGTTGCTCCCTATTTTTATTTCTCAAAAAAGATTAGATGAAGATGTGGTTAGATACTTTACACAAGTATGAATATCAAAACCAACTATACCCGCTTGTTAATTCATAGAGCTGTGTATATTCACTAGTAATAGGATTCAGGTCTCACTCGCAGTCGAGACCGATACATCCTAGGCAGTATCCGAGTCATTTTGATATAGCCGAGTGGTAATTAAGGTATTTCCTGCAGCTTGAATTATTTCCGTATTCCTAAAGCCATTAAGTGATCCTTACCAAATATTTACCTCGTCTTCTCCCATCTTCTCTAGACCATAAGTAAACCCCAACGTTTATCACTACCTGAATGCCCAATTTCCTCTCCCAGTTTAACATGATACACCATTCCAAAGCTCCAAAATTGAACCTCCCATGTCTACTTCAAAGTCAACTCCATCCAAGATCTCGTTCACCTAAACACCATCCAAACGCCGTCTGTTCAAAATTTAATTCTCTTCGATTCGAAGCTTATGGGCCACCGCCCATCCCCGCTGCCATAGCCAAACACCATGTCCTACTCGCACCTCCATCAAGCCAACTAGCATCAAAATCTCCCCGTGCAAAAAAATTCCAACTTCCCCTTGGATCAATCAACACTAGATTGCTAAATAGCACTCCTCTCCAACTGCCTTGAACTTGCTCCGCTCTGCCATTTGAGAAATAAGCATCCCATTCCTCCTGAACAAACTGTTTGGTGCGAGTGAGAGTACTGTGGGGGAGGATAGGCAGCATATGTATACCCTGAATATATTCCGTATTCATGCCAAAATACGTAGCATGATGAATCTTATTTTCAAAGAGAATACCCGAGACTTTGTTAGGTATGAAGTTTAGAGGCTGGATAGCGTTAGAGGAGGTGTAGAGGAAGTAGGATTGGAGGCTGCGGGCGGTGACAGCGAGTTGGATGTTAGCTACTGCTTCGAGATTTGAGTTTCCTGTTACGCGACCCCAGAGTTTGAGGGCATAGGAGGACATGCTGTCTTCAGAGGAAGACTCTTGGTCGCGACCGTCGAAGCTTTCGTACTAAGCAGGGTGTTAGTGTTGAATTTTGCTTGGAGGGATTAGAAGATTTAGGCGCTGTGTAGCTTGTGGCATGACGAGAAGGGTACTGGAAATAAATAACAGATAAGACGTGAGATGTGAAGAAGGAAAAGAGATTGGAGGAATTCATATGTGCACACCTACCAAGCCATGGGCGAATGAGTGGCCATGATACCAGTCAAAACTGCGGGAGACTGGGAAGTAGTGGTCAACCGGAGAAGGGTTGGCATAGTCACGAACGAGAGTATTGACCCAGGCTTTATTTGCATCCAGCCAGGATGGGTCTAGATGGCCTATTATGGCGGCAGCATAGACGTAGTATCCGTAACTAATTTTCTTTAGGACCGAGTCATATTCAAGTTGGAAAAGGGAGAGCATACTGGAAGTGATGATCGTTATAATAAGAATTCCCAAAATCAACCCCGGGATCTCCTGTAACGTAAGAAGCAGTCGACACGACACCCTTCCATGCCGTCTCATAGACGAGAGGGAATTGCTGCCTATTACTGGTGAAAAGAGCAAAGGCATCTTTGAGCTTTTGGAGACCTTCTTGAGCCAGTGCTTGGTCACTGAGAAGATCATTGAGTGTGTAGGTTATACCGGCAAATTTAGCGAGTGCCTAGGTACCCTAATTAGTTATTGTTGACAGGATGGGAGAAGAATACATACCTTCCCACTAAAATACATTGAACTCAAATTACTCTGCTCATTTATATTCTGTGAAATCTCAGTAGTAGCAATCCCATGAATAGCTTGTATCGCAGCACTAGACATTATAGTTGTCTCACCCGTTTCTTGTCGCCAAGGTGTAAAGCCCAACGTAATCGGCAAGCCCTCTGTAAAGGTCCAGGAATCTGCAAGAACAGCTGTAGCTTGCCCTTTCGTGGTAGTGGGCAGTTGAACACCGGTCACAGCGTTTCGCATGAAATCCGAGAATGAAGCGACATGGTGAGGAAGTGCGTACATCAGAAGAGGAGCACCCATCATCGATTCCATTCCTTGTTTCAGGAACGAGAATGAGTAAGAGCCGACTGCGCCCTCCACATTCCCTGATACTGTGGCGGTCATGGGGTAGACACCACAAGCGGAATCGTACAGAGCTTCGGCGGCGGCCGAGGGATTCTTAGTGATTTGAATGATCCCTTGGAACTTAGAAGTTGCCTGGATGAGGCCGTTGTCGACGACTTTGAAGTCTACATCAACGCCAGAATCTGATATTGCGTAGAGAAGCCATGTTCTATCATCCTCAAGTTTAATTGTGTACTTTGTGACGCCTAGTTTGACTTGTTGGGTAGATTTGGTGACTGAGCGGAAGAAAACACCTGATTGTATGATTGGAGTCACCATGTTGATCCCTGCTGTGACGAAACCCATTCCTTGTACTAGCGGGAACGTCAGGGCCGAGGGGGCGCCAGTGTTAGGGTGTAATTCAACATTAACTGAGGATGCAGTTAGAGAGTTGGTAGTCAGAACAGTTGAACTTCCAAGCTCCAACGCTGAAATGACGATAGACTGAATGCTAATTGGATTGGCGAAATATTGGACAGGGTTAGCAGCAGGATCTGGACCAAAAACTTTTTGGTTATCATCCAAATGCGTGATCACCATACCCCAACTTTTGGTATTACCTTCACCCTTAGACCAAGCCAAGGAGTAGGGATGTGTCCATGCCGGAGCCGTCTGACTTCCCAAGAAGAAGTTGGAGTAGAACTTGTTTGTAGAAATTGGGGAGTTTTGATCCATAATGTTAAGCCTTGGGACTGGATGATCACTGCGAGTACCAATTTGTTCTGGTGGCGGCGCAGTATCAATAGGTTGGAAGATGTTTTCTGCTTTAGCATTCATCTGCTTTGGTGGGGGAATTGAGGATGCTGGTTTGGTGGGAACCAGTGTTGTAGTTGGTGTGGAAATCGAAGTACTCAGCAGTGGAGCAGAGGTCGGCTCTCCTGCTGTAGTTATCAAACTGGTAATGACAGTTCCAGAAGTCTTGGGCGTTTGAGTTGAGAGACCTGGGAGAATTTGGACCGTGCCAGACACGGTACCGGAGTGGGTAGACATTGTAATAACAGAGACGCTGGGAGTAACCGAAGTAGTCATTGGTGTAAAAGATCCTTGGGCAACTTGTGGGTATGGTACTGCTGCAGGCATTGCATGAACAGCAAATACCTGAAAAATTGTAAACCATAAGAAAGCCTTCATTTTGTCTCGAGTGCTGTAGTTGAAGAGTGTCCTAAGTGGTGCTGATGATTAAATCTACTCTCAATATTGAGGGTGATTTAGCCATATAAATGCAGAATGATTCCCATATTCACTCCACATCACTAAGCTTAGCCAATCAAGAACAGGAAGGTGAAGGAGGCAGGCTCTCAAATAAGGGCCATCCACGTCGACCGGGGCCCCTCATCCCGGTCCTAGAGATGTCTGATAAAGCATTGTGATTTAGATAAGCCTTGGGAACCTCAAAATATTGTGAGAAGTGCAATATTTTAGAGAGTAGTTGCTCCATAAGTCAGACTTTGAATGCATAAGGTGCGTGGAAATTATAGGCGAGTAGGCACAGAGTTGAGTACAGACATATATGAGTTGCACAATGGAAACTCAAATCAGTAAAGCATTGGAAACACCAAAATCGGAGAGGAGACAC
This sequence comes from Tricladium varicosporioides, assembly GCA_021365295.1. Classification (NCBI taxonomy): domain Eukaryota; kingdom Fungi; phylum Ascomycota; class Leotiomycetes; order Helotiales; family Tricladiaceae; genus Tricladium; species Tricladium varicosporioides. Next base: position 615,632 of record JAJTIW010000013.1, on the reverse strand, counting down.
ATTGATGGAGCCTCTATCGGCGCTAGAAATCTCAAGTAATTGATCAATTTTAACTGCCATGTTAAGTCTAATGGTATTGCGTAACGTAAATTGAAACTCCCGTGGCTCTTAACGCAAAGAATTTCCGAGTAAATCTAGAAGGAATTATGGGATGAGTATAAAGTTGAAGGTGTCCAATAAGAAAAATGGGATGTCTCTGTCGGGGTATCTATGAGACATGGGAATGTGCTGTTCGGTTTCTCGGGTAGTACCGCCGATCCCGGGTATCGCGGGGAGTGATGGAAACTACCTTTCTGGGGACAAGGGCTAGCAGATTACAAGTGTATTGTAACATGGAGTAGACAGCTAACGCATAATTTGACAAGAGCGGCTCTGAGTGTCGGACAATTAAGGCAACTGACAGCTTGATTGATCGGCAACTGGGACCAGAATGTCACTAGGGATTTTTCATGCCTATCATAGGATCTGGGGCTCTATTGCACAAAGAGAACTTGGAGCAAAAGAAACTTCAAATGTCACCAAACTTGGGGGGAAGAAAATCATACCCGGTGCAAGATAAACGAAATAAATGCAGAGAGGTGGATAGGTGAGAACAGTTCAATTTCACGCGGAAACATTCCGCTTGCAGGAAATTGAAGACGTAGGTCTAAGTAGTAAAATCGCTTTAAACAATCAATCAGAATACAACACACTGCGTTGCCACTCTTAAAAGCGTAATCCTTAAGATGTCTTGGCTTAAACTGGAATGACCTTTCACTTGAAGTTGACCGAAAGGGCAGCATTGGTAGTTCCCTGGAGAAAAGGAGAGAAAGTACTGTTAATCATGGGGGGTTGCTTTAGGAAATCTCGAGTCCGCTGATAGTAGCGCGTATGCAGTCTAAAAAGAGTGTTACCTTAGGCCATGAAGAGAAGGAATACGTCCTTTTGGTCTTCCTGGTGATGAGAGCTTAAATTTGGACAACAATTACATAAAAGTCCTGCAATGGGCCGAGAAAGGTGCAGTGATTCCGAAAAGTAGGTCATCTAGAAGGATTTGAAGGGGACCGTTTCCAACATTCAATGAGTTAAGTGAAGTTGAAGGAATGCTTTAAGGTGATTGGATGATGAATAGAGCCTGGGATCTGCTCTGCATTTTTAAACCCTACTCAATTGAGTAAATGCGGGGATTGTATGGTCTTCCCAAGAAATTGCCCCACTAGGTGACGAGAAGCCGGGGATAGCTTCCGAAGCCTGATCCTGCCAACCCCTAATTCATGTCGCTTTCGAAAGTCACTGCATGCCTATTGCCCTAGATTCTTAGAAAGCGGAGTTTAGGCCCTAAATTTCACTGAATACTTGTACGAGTTTCTAGACCTCTAGTGCAGTTCGGTCGCAAGCTACTCCGGTGAGGCAGTCACACGCCATGGAGTCAAAGGCTTGTGGGCTAGCAGGGACGAATGGCCGATCTTCGATGCAATGTTGCTCATGCTCACGAGTACAAAAGCTTGCGAAGAATTGATGGCGGATTTCCTTATCTCCTGATCCTCTTCTCGATTTTGATCGTAGAGTGGTTCTTGATGAGACGGGGCTGACAAGTGTAACTTGACAACTGTGTTTCTACGCCTTGAGCCACAATGTGATGACAACCAAATCTACATGAGTGGCTTTGCCATGGGAGCAATGATGCCCTGTTTGAGTAGGATTCTAGGCTTCGTAGACTCTTGGTGTGTTTCCTTTGTTGTCCATTCAGGACCAACAGGGACTCGAAGAGATCGCTCATATTGTTGCCGAGTCTCGAAAGGATGAGGAAGACTAGAAGCAAGATATTTGCCATTCTACAAACCTATTAGCATGTGACCCTTAAAATGTGATTTGATAAGCCTTACTTTCTTGACGCGTTTCTCGTTAATAATCACGCGATCAAGTTTGCTATCCTTCCGGTCTTTTTCCTTCACTCCTGCCACTTTCGTCAAGACTTTTCCTTTCCCTTTCGCCTTCTCTCTTTTGCTCACACCTTCCCCAGTCCAGCTTCCCCAGCCAGGTAACGTTTCATCAATGACCTTTTCATCCTCGTCCTCAATAATTTGCCTCTTTTCTGCCTCGAATTCTCCAACAACATCCGCGCCTGCAAATGCTCTCTTGATTAGTTCTTGATCTCGGATTGCAAATGGAAGCTTAATTGTGCTTTCGTCATTGCTTTCATCAGAGTCGATGCCCACTTCGAGAATATTCATATTCTTAGGTTTCTTGTTCCCATTCTTCGTAGGCTTAGTTTGGGTGGCGATCATCGCTGCTTTCGATAGGTCGAGTTCTTCAATTTCAAGAACACTGTTATTCTTGTGTCGGCGTCTATTCGCCTCTGCCTCGCTGACTCCAATCCTCTTAATGGGCGCTTTAGACCATGCTCCTCCAGTGCTTGCTAGTTGATATCCCGATGACTGCGAATGATCTTTCTTTGGTTTTCCATTTGATGCGGATTTATTAGTCAATTTTGAAACCGATTTTGAGGAGTTACCGAGACCTTGAATATCAAGTTCCATTTCATCAGATTCTTCATCGGAATCTTTTGGCTCTTCGAAATCGTTAGTTTCTGCCTTCTTAGTTTTCTCCTGGAAGACATTGTTTCCCGGGCCAAAGAGCCTCCGGCCAATATCCCCAGCTTCCTCTACTTCGCTCCCTGATTGTTCTCCTGCTAGTTCCTTTCTAATATCCTCAGCCATAGTATTATTGGCTCTTCTTCGTGACTCTTCTGCCTTTTTCATGAACTTCATGTTCGCTAATTTAGCGCCAGGTAGAGAATTATCGACCATTTCCGAGTTGCCGACCCTGTCAAGTTTCCGCAATAGGCGGCTTTCTTCGGCCTCGGAATCACCTTCACTTTCCGATTCGGATTCGCTGAAAGATGCTTCAGACCCTTCATCGAACTCCTTCCGGATAGCCTTGCCCTCAACTCGCTTTCGGAGCTCCTCATCTCTTCTTGCCATTTCTGTGATACCGGCTCTAGCATCCTCATCCCAAGCGGCCCGGCCTGTCGCTTTCGTAGCCTTCGCCCATTTACTACCTCTATGTTTTGCTCCCATGCGCTCCTCTGCTCGTCTGCGGTCCTGTTTTTCGAGCTCATCCTCTGAGGGAATATAACCCCCTTCCTCTAGTGCCTCTTGATTCAGACGCTCCTCCTTTTCACGCTGTTTCCGATGGACCTTGCGGTATGATTTGCTCTTGATTTTCTTTATCCGCTTTGCTTTAGTTTCTTCACGGAAAAGGAGATCTCGGGCCATCCGTAGTTGGTTTCTTCTAGCCTTGACCTCCTCGATAGACATCTTCTTGGTTTCCAGCTCTTCGAATTCTCGTAGGCGATCCTCGTCGTCCTTTCCATCTGCAGCTGCAAGCCCGCTCTCCTCAAGAATGCTTTGAATTGTAGCCTCTAACTCGTTGAAAGGCTTCGTTTGGTTTGTTGGTAATAGTTGTTTGTTCGAATGTGCTGAAGCTATGTCATTGTCTTGAAGAGGAAACATGAGATGTTCTGCTCTCCGATTGTGTTTCACAGTATCTGTCCATCGATCCAAGGTCTCCTTGCTCTTTTCGTACGCAGCACTTCGGTCTAGGCGATCTTGCTGGCGTTTGGCCAACGGAACCTCTAACTTTGCTGGTAATTTTTTGTTCTTAGACCCTCTCTCATCCGATTCAATGAACTTGAGCGACTTTTTGATATGTGGATCATTTATTGCAGGCAACCCAAGATCTTCCAGGGTGAGTTTCGTTTTAGATATGAGACCAAAATCGGAAGGAGTATTGTATTCGCTAGCACCGTCACTTCGTTGCTTTGCTGGAGCTTGATTGGAATCGGTATTTTGCGGTAAACTTGCAATGAGACTCTGTAACGCAGCAATTTTCGCAGGATCCGATGATCCATCAGCATCATCTGCAGATGAAGCCGAAGATTCTTCATCGCTTTCCTCGCTGTCACCATCTTCATCCGATTCTGATTGTTCGTCATTTCGCCCATTGTCCTGCACGACTTCCTCTTCATCTGAAGACGCATCCAGCATATCCGCAAGATCAACTGCTCCCTCACCCAGATCACCCTCTTCTAACTCGGAATCCTCTTCCTCTTCCTCATCTTCATCAAGATTGACTTCTTTCTTCCTCGGTTTCGACTTCTTCCTCTTCTCAGAACTGCCGGAGAACGCAAATCCCTCAAATCGTTCCTCATCACTCTCTCCAAAAGCCTCGTCACTATCTAGATCGCTATCATCATCGGTGCCAACCTGTCCCATCTTCCACTCATTCCCTTCACTGTCGCTCCCCTCATCTACATCCAGCTCGTCAAACCTCCCCTTTGTAGGACCTTTCTTCTGTTTCTTACTTTCCACTTCCTCCTCATCATCTCTATCCTCATCATTGTCATCTCTGCGCCGTTTCCCAGGTCGATTCCCACCTTCTTTTACTCCAAGGCGATGCTGCCGAACTCGTAGATTTTCCGGATTCTGATGTGATGCAATGGAGAAAGCGTCTAGGGCTCTCTTTTTCGAGTTATTCTTAACTCTTGACTTTTTGGCCAATGGCCGACCATGGGATTGTCGCCCAGGCATTTTGACAAACTTTTCGAGAAAATTCTGCGAAGCTATGGGATGTGGTGGGAAGCTCTATCAAAATTTCTTTATCGATACCGAAACTTTTTGGTGGAGCGGCAGATGCGGCCGCTAGCTCCTTTTCGACCTGAAATAATCGTCTAAGCAAGGAAGATTGTCAACAACACTGGGACTGGCAAAGACAACGCAACACGATGAAGCCAACTCAAGCACTCGCAAAACGGGTCACGCGCCTGGCGCTGAATACTAAGAATACGAACAAGGGATATTATAAAGGTACTGGGACGGGATCGACGGGTTGGCACACGAAGCATGGAGGATATATTATTGATTGGGAAAAAGTGAGGACGTACGTTGTGCCGGAAGGATTGAGTAATTGTAAGGTATGTTGGAAACTGAGGAAAGGAAAAGGGACTGGGGACTAATGCTATGTAGCTTTCGCCGTTTGTAACGAAAAAGATAAGGCCGCAGAAGGGACGCTTTGAGGGTGATCCTAAAGGGGCTTTCAGTGGAGAGCGATACCTTGAAAAATGGAAGGAAGAGAATGGAGAAGATTGAGCTGAAAGAAATGTGTTAGGTGTGTTGGCTTCCATTCGTTTGTAGATGAATTAATCTTATGATTTGCAGATTTTGATTAGCAATGTATATTATGCATAGGGAAGGCGTTCACGACCTGTATACTTCAATTGTATGAAAAGACGTATCGGATGATCTCTGAAACGGATTGGCTGATAGATACTGCTGTATTGTTGGCCGGGAAGGAATATAAACGCCCGGTTGGCTTCCAACAGCATGATAGAGTGGCATGAAGATTACATAGCAATGGCTCCCAAACCCTCGCTTCTATAGCCTGGTGGCTGTGAAATATACTTATCAATCATCCTACTTTTCTGATGCACATCATTTCTTTAGTATTCCGCGTGTTCTGGTATCTAAGATGCATCTCTAACAATCTTATATTTTCTTGTAGTTACGTCTCTGTAATACGTTAGGAGTGATAGATTCGAGGATCTCTTTCTTGTCAATCTTCCTTCCCTAGTTGTCTTTTTTTGGCGGCTATTCTTTATTCTCAGTGTTTCTGTTCTATCTGATGTGAACTATAATATCAATGTTATGTGGCAAATCTATACAATTCATCAACCGATCTTAGTGCAAGCACTGGGGCGTACGCGTGCAATTTTGGTCCTTTTTATGATTTATCTATTCAATCCTGGGTATCTCTTTGAATTTATCCCTGCGAATATGCGGAATTCATGCATCAATCTATCTCGATGACTTCAACCCTCCTTTCTCCTTTCAGCACCTTCCGTTTTTTCAGCTCCCCAAGCCTCTCCTTAATCCAAATTCTATAAGCAGCAAACAAATGTGTTCCCTTATGCTTCTCACAAAAACCCAATAATGCCTCATACCTCTCCTCAATATCAGCTCCCGTAGCTTTTAATACCTTCGCCAAATCAACAGGGCACAAATACGGCGGCTGTCTCGCGTCCTCGATGATTGATGCGGTTCCTTGCATCGAGCAGGCGTAGTAAACGCAATGGTCAATTCCGAAGCAGTGACCGAGTTCGTGACTTGCTGTTCGGCAGACTCGAGCTAGCCAGAGTCCATAGAGTGTTGATGGGGAAGAAACCTTGTCGAAAGGTGGAAGAGAGAGATGCGCTTCGAGCGCTTTGTACATTGGCATCTGCTTATCTTCTTTCTCCACTTTGTTCTTCACCACCTTTCTCTTCTTCTTTCTCCTTCCCTCATCGTCATCCTCGCCATCTTCACAACATCCCCTCAGATACTCCTCACAATGACTAGATGGCCAAGCATGTTCCCTCCCTACCCGCTGCTTCCTATCAAGAATAGGGTTATACCGCGCAGAACTAACAACCGCTACCCTACTCCCTCCATACGCTGTTCCACATGCAAAATCATCCTCTTCATCATCATAAATATCATGGCGCACTAGCATCAAAAGCGCATACGCATCATCAGGCAGAATTTCGATCGCTGCATCTAGTAAATCATTTAGATTTAACTGATGGGAGAAATCTCCCTTGGGCGTTGGACGAGTGCGAATGCCGATTGCACCAGAACGAGTATTAGTATTCAACCAGAGAGTTCGCCGATCTCCTGCAAGAGGAGCGGCAGTCCTCCCCCTACCTCTCCCCCTTCCTGCCCTTTTCTTCGGCCCCTCATCTACATCCAATGTGAATACCAAACCCGGAGCAGGCAGCATCTTAACAGGTAGTCCATAATAAAATGCCTTTAAATAATCAAGTACATCCCCTGTCTTCGGATGCTCAACTCTTGCCCCAGCCCCACTATTTCCATTCGGCTCCATCCAGGTTTCCAAAAACTCAAGACCCGGTTCCCACCTCGGAGCTTCAGCAAAATAAACAGTTCGTCGTGAAGGCGTTACTTTATTCCGCTCTTTCAAACGGGTCCAGCTCCGAAAGCTTTGAGGAGGGTATGTTGGGTCCCAGGATAATTCATCCTCAGGGAGAACCAGAGGTGCTGGGAATGTTCCTTGCTGCGCATCGTCTTCTAGCCTCTCCTTTTCTTCTTTTGATATTGAGCCTATGCTTCCAAGCGGTGTTGTAGCAGCAATTCTTTGAGAAAGGGTGGGCTGTTTATATCCTGTTCCTTCGGCATTGGTTGAGGGTGTGAAAGTGAGATTTTGGTGAGCACAGCGGGATGGCTTTTTGGGAGCCATGGTGATTGCAATGGTTTTTTATGGTTAGGGAGTATTTCGATCGTAAAGACAATCCATTTATACTTAAGGAGAGAGCGGAGATGACTATTGTGGCGCAAGGTGAATATCAACAATATCACGTGATTTTAGGCAACTTAGGGGTAAAATTTTGTGTCTTGACGTTGCAAGCTATATGAGTCATAAAAATAGATTTTTAATAGGCAGAAGTCTTGAGGCTGTGGTTGGGAACCTCCAGAAGTACTTCGCATTTCTGAACCGGAATGTAGACAAATCGTACTTTAACTTTGTCACGTGGGGAAACGACACTTTCTAGTAGGTGCCAATTAGAGTAACTATGGTTGTATTTTCAGAGGCGGATTGAAGGAGAGACCCGCCATCTATAATTCAGTGAGAAACTGAATTACTGAGGTAGAATTCATGGACTAGGTTACCCTTATAGTAGTTTGCTCGCCAATAGTAAAAAAGGAACTTTCAGGAGACAGATATCTATCATCATTTTGTGTACGATCTGTATGTATCTAGAAAGTCAACTAAACAAACGCAGACCATGCATGCAACGCAAGCTATGCGCAAGTCAGCCTCCAGGCCATCATGCCCTTCATTCATTCGTCGTCATCATAAACCAACCCACCCATTTTGTCCTCACATAAACTCTTTTGCCCTCAGTTTGTCAACTCCTTGTTCTCATCTCTTAATGCACGCAACTGAGACTCGAAATCTCTCTCCACCCACTCCCAGTAACCCTTCCATTGTTGGTGGAAGCTACCCTGAGCACCCATCCCTGTGCTAGCTGCTGGAAGAGCATTGTTGAGAATCAATGTAACTCTTAAGACACTCTTGCTTGCTTCCTCCTGCTTTTCAATTTCTTGCTTGACGGCATTATCCTTCAATTTGGTAGACAGGATGGTACGAAAGCAAGTAGAAATCGCGTCTAGACGTCGAGCGGTCTCCTCTGGATCTAAGACGACTAGCTTCGTAAGCATCAAGTTGCAAAGAGCTCTAATATCGTGCTCATCCTGCAGTCCGGCAATTACACGATCATAAAAGTCAAGGATGTTGATACGTGAGAATGCTGTCTCCATTAATGAGTAAAGTGTCTCGTAAGCACTCTACAATATAAATTAGCTTTGTTGGTCAATAAACAAAATGATATATAATTTACCTTTCGGACCTCAAGACCATCATCAACCTTGTGTTTGAAAGGACCCATCATGACTTCTCTAATCAGATCTGGCTTAATGACTGACTCATTCATGACAAGGGGTAATAATACACCCAAATTTGGAATAATCAAATCTGGCTTGTTGTGGGCTGCAGAGTTCAAAGTCGTTAGTGCTAGGCGTCGATTTTCTAGCTCAGAATCTTTCAGCATCAAAGTGAGCATATCAATCAGCGTAGTCTTCAGAACAGCGTCAAATGCCTCATCGCTGTCTGGTAAAGTATAGCGAATAGCTTGAATGACCATAGCTCGGACTGTTGGTGTCTTGTCCTTGAGATAGTTCTAGAATAGAGTCAGTAACTAAAAGTATGTTGAAGATACTGGGTAGTGTACCTGAAGGAGAGGGATATAGGTTCTTGGGTCAATAAGAGCAAGTCTTCCTATACACTCAGCACCAACTGCTTTGTTATCCTCCTTTTGGGACGTGCTGAGGAGTCGATCCCATATTGGCTTAGTATAGTTGCTAATATCGGCATTACTATTACTTGCTTGTTGCAGAATCTCCTTGATCGAGTGTAGAAGCAAATATTGAGAACTGCCAGCCTGATCCATAGTGGATAGAATCTCAGGCAAATACACAGGAATATTCCCCGCGCCAGCACGCCCGAGAGCCACAGCTGCAGCGAGATTGACTTTGTCAGAGGAGGACCGAAACTGAGCCGTAAATGTAGAGGGTTTTAGGGGTGACTTGCCACCCATACGAAGCCCGGCCTCACCAAGGACTGCCAGTGCCAAACTTCGTTTAGCATCATCAGAGGCTGAGTTTGTGACTTCTGCCAGGAAATTGTTGATATTGACGCCGACGGATGAGCCTCCAAAGACTAAGAGTGTGCCAATAACCTTTCCAACAACAGTAGGGTCGCCATTGATGCTCACATCAGTGAGCAAGCCAGTCATGAGCCTCTGGCCAACTTGCTGTTCACCAATCTTAGAGACGAGAAGGAGGACAGCATCAAGGACAGCACCTCCAAGGGTGGCTTTCAAGAGCTCACACAAAGCAGTATTTAATTGGTCCGTGACAACGAGTTTCGCATTCTCTGAAGCCAGTGTTGCAAATACGACCAAGGCTGGCCCAAGGAGATGTAGGTCGGCTGTGTTGAGGAGAGGTAGGAGAGCACTAGTAAGCCCTTGAATGGTGGGTGCATCAAGGGAATTGTGGGCTGCCGGAGTAACTACTAGATTCTTCAATGCTGCGAGACTCGCACCCCTGAGAGATCTATTCGCCTTGCGGAGTTGTGCCGCAAGCTCAAGAGATACTTCTCGAATCCATGCTGGTTGTAGCTGGTCTTTAGAAGCAGTCAAAGCGGCAATCGTGTCAATGGCTCGAACAGCTGCAAGGCGAGTAGTCTCATTCTTCAATCGTTCGCTGAGAAGGCTCATAGCAGTGTTTCGATCGGCAGACGACAAGAGCGACGAGCCTTCGGTGCTAGCTGTGCGTGCCAATAGAATGCCCAAAGCATGAATTGCTCGCTGTCTAACTTCGAGATCAGCGTCTGTCGCCGCAACCCGACCAAGAATGACCTTATAAAGTTGTTGGAGATCTGCCTCGTGATTGCCTCCCACTGATCTCGATCTAGGTGGGGTCAGAGCCTTCACTAGTTGCTCCACGGTCCCAATGGCTTCACCAGATATCTTGTAAAATTTATCATTCACGGCTGAAACCACACCAGGAACGATCTTGGGAAGGAACGGTTGCAGAACACTTGACGAGTGGGTCTTGGCGATGTCTCCGATCAGATGAAGTGCGGCGATTCGCAGCGTGTTAGCAGTTGCAGACGCACTTCCACTACTGGAATGGGCGCTAGATACAGTCGAACCCGAGGCAGTCTTGATCGACTCAATCACTGGGTCAATAATCTGACTGAGGTATTCGGAAAGACCACCATTTTGAACCGAGACAATATCGTCTAAGAGAGAGATCAAAGCCTGCTTTGTCGGGATGGAGCTGGTTTTCAGAAGTTTGGTTGCCACTTTCACAATTGCTGAAGTGAGCCGGGCAAGGTCAGCCCGCGGACCAGATGCAGGAACCGGCTCGACTGTTGGTGAGGTCAAACCGGCCGACAAGGAGAGTAAAGTCTTAGTGTCAAAGGTAGCAGTACTGCTCTCTCTTCTCCGCTTCCTGCTTTGTGGAGGTTGATTGACATAGTCAACCTCTTCGCCAGAGAACTTCACAAGAACACCCTCTCCAGTCTTACGGACAAGTGAAGCCATAGTAGCAATGACTTCCAAACGAACATTCTCCTCTCTCTCGTTAAATCTCTTCACAAGAACAGGCGCGACCTGACCGTAGAGAGTGCCGTCATCAAGTAGATCGCCACTGCCTCGAGTTGAGATAAGGGTGTATAACGTCTTTGCAGCACATCTACGAACTTTCCAGCTTGCATCATCGTCATCATCATCAAAACCAGCATCAGCCTCGAAATCGTCGTCATCGTCGAATTCATTTATATCATCCTCTTCCTCCTGAGTACCTCCCATTTCCTCATCATCATCATCGTTGTAGTTTGGGTCATACTTGAGAAATCGTAATGCTGCTGCAATTGTCTCCTCTGTGTAATTTCGCATCTCACCACCACAGGAAGCAAGGAAACCTTCTAGTGCTACGAGAGCCGCCTCCCGTACATCGTCAGTTTCGGTATCAGGTTCACCGTCCTCAGCCGAGTTTGCTAGCTGATCAGCGAGCTCTTGCTGGCTCAGGGCGGACAACACGAATGGGGCGAGAGATTTGAGATACGGCCCGAACCTAGCAGGGATTGATCTGGCCATAGAACCAAGGATGGTAATGAACAATCTTCGTTGAACCGGAGTCAAATGTGGATTTCGAAGGCTTTCAATAAGGTGCGAGACAAACCCACTTAGATCATCATCAGTGAGGTAAATAGCCAGGATGGATATTGCAACCACAGCTCTTTTCTTGACCACGGAGCTGGCACGATCTGATTCGAGAATACCGATTAAAATATTCTGGAGTGCTTCAACTTCTGGTTGTTGAAGCATAGGACCGAAGCATCGCACGACCTCAATCAGTACATCCACAGCATCTGCCTCAATTTCCTTACCAGATTCGAGATCTAGCATTCCTGGCGGTGGAGCAGGGAGCTTAACAATCTTAGGGGATTTGTTGACAACCAGTCGACCCACCAATCGTGGAATCAAGACTCTGCTAATGGCCGAGTACGATTCGCCTACGTCCTTGGAGGCTGCAATCCCACTAATCGGGCGAGGAAGCGTGATAACTACTGTACGAAGTGCCATTGCGGGTATAGAGTTATCGACAGAGTTTTCGGTGTTCAGGTTGGAAAGCTTCTCGATGAGGGGCGCCAATATGCTGCTGGGAAGCTTCGATACGAGAGGGCCAAGACTACCGACTTGTTAGAAGAGTTAATACCGATGTAGAAAGGGGACCAATTACCATTTGATAGCTAAGTTCTGAACCTCGCCATTTTGGTCGTCTAGTGTCTTGAGCACGCCATCTACAGCTCTAGCTGCGGTATTGTAGTCATTATGGAGGAAGTCCGGCTTTCCAATAGACAGAACTTGAAAGAGGTCATTCAACGACATGAATCGATAATCGGGGTCCGCATCATGGAGCTTGGGCAACAAAGCAGCCACCGTTTGGGAGGTAGGATTTGGAGGTATCGGATTTGACATGGTGTTTTGTTGATGGCACCTAGCCTTTGTGGAATCTCAGCGTTATTTGACTTGCTCAGTCTGATATATTCTAGCGCATCGAAGGTGAGAGATTAAACCTGGAAAAGAAAAGCCTAAAGCTGTCAGCTACGAGTATGTCATGGCGCCTTCAAGATCTCATGTTCAAGATGTTGCTAGGAAAGGCGCAAGGTAGAAAGAAAGAGGGGAACAAACGGTGGTGTGAACTCCGAGTTGAATCTTTAGGGGAAGGAGTTCACTTTTGCTTGCGCAAAGTTGGTGTTTTTATAGTGCAGGCGACTCACTCATGGACTTTATCGAATTCACAGTGAATCTGCCTGGACCTAATCGATGGAGTTTCGAACGCTTGGTGGGGTCGGCTCAGGTTGACGCCTTACGTGGGCCACATGGCGGTCAAAGCTCTACCGGAGCTGTTCCTGGAACCAGCAAGGCTTCCTGGCCGCTGGTGTGATGATGCCAGCCACACCTTTTCACCCAGGATTTTCTACTCTTCAATCCTCAATTGAGATCGTAAGTCGGCACAACCACTTCTATCTGTCCACCGCTCGCTAATTAATCAACCCCAACAGTTGATCCTCTGGACTTAATTGTTCAGTTTTCAAATTCCAATGGCTTTCTCTAGAGCTGCTGCTTTGCGATCCTGCTTCCGGGCAGGCGCAGCTAGACCTACCATTGCTCGTCCTCAATTGTGTCGACAAATTGCACGGAGAACCTACGCCAGCGGTGGACATGGCTCTGCGAAGGCTGGAGGCGATGCTGTGTGGTAGAAACTCCCATTAATTCATTGCCATGTCGTTGGGAATCGATGCTAATTACGACGATAGGGCTGCTGGTGCTATCGCTGTGACTGTGCCATCTTGCTGTAAGTAGCTCTACAATATTTTATTCTCATTGTCCACCCTCAGTCGATAATTGATGACTTGATTCGTTGGATCGACACATTTTACAAACCGCGACAATCCCGTATTTTACCGAGGTTGATCAAGTGAGAAAAGCATAGCTAACCCATCATTATCACAGGGTTTATTCTTTCAAATGCACCAGAAGGCGGACACCACGGTGATCACGGTGCCCACGGTCACTCGAGTAAGGAACACAAAGAGAAGGCAAAGCCCGAGGAGGAAGCCAAGGAGGAGACGAAGGATGCGGGCGATTCTGAGACATCAGACGATGCTGAAGAGTCTGATAGTGGTGATGAGGGGAAAGAAATAGACACCCCTGATACCTCAGATGACGAGGGCAAGGAAGAGACGAATAAAGCGGCAGACGAGGTCAAACCCGAGGGCTCTACTTCTGAAGGCGAGACGGGCAACGAGGTAATTCCCTCTCTTGATTTGACCTACCGACTGCTTACCATCTATAGGCCACCACCTCTGAACCTGCAGGAAAGCAAGAGGGTCAGTCCATCACTGAAACGGAACACTCAACCGATATTGCCAATGACCCAAGTAAAAGCGAAAAGGGTGAAGGTGCTGCAAAAACAGCTTAGGCAAAGGGAACCTTTAACGCAAAGTGGCCGCAGGTATAGCCCCATCTTACTTTATTTAAATCCTAGCCTTCAAGCTCTGCTTCTTCGATTGTCTATTATTTAATAGCGAGTGAGCGACGCTAAATATGTTCCAGTCTGGTAATTAAGCGACCTGGGTGTAAATGTCCTGCAATGTGCATCTATTGAGTGTAACTCAAATGTATCTTGGGCCTAGTAAAAGGCTCACACTATTGTACATATATGCCCTCCACGTTGCAATGATCAAAATTAGTTTGCAACTTTGACAGAAGCCATTGGTCCTTCCCTGTTTGCTTCTAGCTCTAAGAGTAAGTACATCAAATCTGGCAGGAGTGACCGTGACGATGTAGGCCGTTTTTCTTAAAAAACTTATGCTTTAACATCACTTTCCATGTAAGTATCACTTAGGGCAGGTCATCGCCACTCGATATATTGCAAGTCACCTTGCACTGTATTATACCTCCCTCTACTAACAAGAGCAAGCAGAATTAATTACAAATTACTACCATGACAACACCAGCTACTGGACCAGCCCAATCACCTTGGGAGCCAGGCCATCGACCTTCCCTTCGACGACCTTCTCATATAACCCTCCCTCCTACACCAACTGCGGACGATGATCGGGTACAATGGGACGATCACAGGCGTCAATATGCTGTACAATACGAGTCAGCTGGAACACCACGACCAAATACCACAGTCAATCTCGAAGAGAATGAGCGCCAAAGGCTCGCGAAGTATGATGGCTGGATGACTGAGTGCTGCATGTGTCAGGATTCTACCAATGGCTTTTGTGGTGTAGCCTGCCCCTGGATACTTTATGGGAAAACAGATTGGCGTCTTCGCGAGGTCCGTCACTACCAAGACGGTTCTGACAAAGCATGGAAGAGCTTTTGTAACTTTAAAGTGTGCTGTAACTGTGCATGCTGGGGAACTCTCCTCCTCACTTTACTATCCTCGGGGATACTTCTCTGTAAGGGCCTCTCAGGCTACCTCCTGCTTTCTCTCTAATCATAAACTATGTTCTAGGCCTACCAATATGCATAATGAGAAGCACAATCCGTGGTGTATATGGTATACCGGGAAACGTTGGTGGTGATGTCGCACTCTCCATTCTCTGTCCGTGTTGCACTGTAATTTGGAATGATAGAGAGGTAAACGCTCGACAAGGAGAAAAGAAACTCAGGACTTCCAGAGGCTACAAGGAATACTACAAGATTCAAACTTCACCTAGGGTGGAGGTGGAGATGGAGATGGAAGAGCCACTAGCACAACCCCCAATGGCGTATATGTCTCCTCGCCAGTTTTCTGGTGTTTCAACCAAGTCTCATACAGGATATTCAACAACTACGGCACACCCTCCGCCTGATTGGGACAATGTTCATGTGGAAGTTCCCAATCAAGCAACGTCTGGAGCCGGTTCTAGGTTCCACACTGCAGTCTCACGGGAGTTGATTAAGTATAGCAAACCGGTTACAAACAAGCTCCAGAAGGAAGAAAAGAGCCAAAAAATTGGATCTTACAGAAGCCCCGATCCTATGATTTTCTCTCCACCATTGGAGCAGCCTTCAAGAGATGATAATAAAAGACAGAGGTCTCTGAAACGCCGTCGCGCAGAAACCTCTGTCAAATCAGGGCAGTATTTTTCTGATTCAAGACGCCCTGCAAAAAAGAAGAACACACGTCCAGACCCGAGAGGTAGTATAAGCCCATCAAAGCGTTCCGCGACTGCCACCCGGGGTCTCCAGTCAGAGGTATCAGGTTCCCCTGATGCTTTCCAGAGACGAAAAGACCTACATGTTACTATTGAAGAAGTACCAGACTCGTACTTCAATACCACCCCGCGGACATCCTCACATGCTTCTAGCTCAGATACAGATGCAGCATCCACAATAATCAAAGTTAAAACACCTAATGCCAAAACGCATCGATTGAGTTGCTGTACACTGATGGAAAGCCAACGTC